>JBAMNC010002004.1:0-165814 GCA_037902135.1 Cetoscarus ocellatus
TTAAAGAGGAAAGCATCTTGAATCTTCTTAGAGTTGTAATAGGGAACTGGCACACATCCTTTTAGTGGTACAGACTCAGGATCCTTCTGTGGCAGAGTGATGTGTGGAAAATCTCTTGATTGGCTCTTCACTACCCTGTATAAGGTCATGTGGTTGATTGCACGGTCGTATTGAAGTTTGACCTCAATCTCCAAGTCCAACAGATGCTTCTCCAAAGTTTTTTTCCTGATCCCTGGTGAAAGGATCTTCTCTTTGATACGCTTTAAACTGTCAGGATGTAGAGATGGCATTGCACTATAAATGGGCATGCAGACCACAAGCAAATGGGACAGAATCAGAGCTTTGCTTTCTTCTCTCCAACGAAGAGCAAACTGGATCCGTTCAACAAATACACGTGGGTCCTCAGCCAGGAATAACAATCTAATCCTTGGTATCCAGTATTTACTGCCTGCCAGAATGTTATTTTTTCCTGTCTGTTTAGTCTGTTGATGAACCTTCTGTACAAGGTACTGGCATTTCTCCTTACTGAAGTCAAGAACTTCGACTAAATGCCAGCAGTGCTCCAGTGAGGAGCCATCTTGATCATCAGAAGAGTCATGGTTCTCCGTAGGCAGCAGGGCTTTTCCTAAAACATTTTTTTCACCAGGTAAGCCCTCAGTGGTGCAAAGGGAGAGCCATCCCTCTGGAGTCCGACAGTCATAGTCCTCATTGTCAAATATCTCTATGGGGAGATGCAGTGGCACAGTATTGTCTACCTCTGTCACAGGATCATTGCTACCTGTTATTAAGAGGCTGGACTGTATGCCTTTATCTGCCAGGAGCTGTTCCAAGTCAAATGTCAAATATTCCCTTCGACATCTCTCTATCTTTAACTTGCGAGGGATCTGCCCCGGAGGGGTTTGGTGGGGCAACTGGACCTTGGATACATATGTTATTTTGCGATCCGTGAACCTGTGGATGGATTCATCTCTCATCTTCCTCTGGATCACAGGTTCAGCTCCATCAGACTGAAAAATGAGTGTGCTGGTGGCTTCAGAGTAGAGGGCCCTATTTTGCAATTCCATCTTATTCTAAGAGAAAGTTGAAGGTATGTCTATGCTGCTTTGTAGAAATATTGTGTAAGACAATCCAAAAAAGTATTATGTTGCAAGCTCTTTGGGGTTCTACTCGCAAATAGTTGAGTAGTTAATGACTTTCGGTTGCGTCCACCATTGAATTTAAACTTCTATCTTGGCCCGCCCCTTATTTCTACAGCCCCTTGTGGTCCTTTGAACCAATGGGGATTCGCCCATTCGCCAAGCAGCTTCAGTCCACCCCTAACACACATGCATACATGTATAATACAGATACATGTCTGCACATGTCTGTATTCTCTGCTTTGGAAATCCCCCAGTCTACGGTCACCATGACAACAGGAGCACTTTCTGTCCCTTGAAGTTTCACACAAAGGTGTTCTGGTCTTTCGTTGGCCCTTTGATATTTAGCCCTTTGATGTTGAATTCTGGTAATGCCCGATGGCTGCCCAACCACCCTCATGATTTCCGTGGAAATTGTCTTGCTAACTCCGTAATGTTAACTAAAAAAGCCCTCAGAGAGTGCAGACCTACGCCAAGCAGCTTCAGTCCACTTTGACGAAAATGGTCCTATCTGGCAATGTTAAAGAATCCTTTAAACAGTTCCTGTATCTGGATGGTGATCCGGATCAGTCCCAAGATCTAATAATTTCTTCCTTATCCCATTCTGACTTTAATGTAAGAATTCTGCCTTATAGAAATTCTGACTTTAATCTCTGGGTTTTGGCTTTAATCACAGGATTTTGTCTTAATTCTAGAATCCTCACTATAATCCCATGATTTTATTTTTAATCTTAGAATACTGACTTTAATTTCAGGATTTTGATTTTAAATATAGAATTCTGACTTTAATGTAAGAATCCTGCCTTTTAGGAATTCTGACTTTAATCTCGGGTTGTTAGCTTTAATCTCAGGATTTTGTAGGTAATCTTAGAATCCTGACTAAAATCTAAGGATTTTTTTCTCTAATTTTACAATCCTGATTTTAATCTGAGCATTTCTTTGGTCTTTTTTCACTTAATTAATGTTGATTAATGTTGACAAAGTGTGTATATAACTATGTGTTTTTTGATCATAAAAGATAAAAAAAAAAAAAAAAAAACACACCCGATCTCGTCTGATCTCAGAAGCTAAGTCTAATCTTTTCATTTATCAAAACCAGCCATAAGCAAGTTTAGTGTACCATAAACATATGTACACAAATAGATAACAAGAATCAGACTTCAGTGACTTCTGTCATGACAGCAGTGTCACTGTGAGAGGGAGGCATGATGCTGATTGGCCCGTTGAGGAAATCCCAGCTCAATGATTGGCGGGTTGGCCAGGTTTTAAAAATGTCTTAATTTCTTTGGTCTAAATAATCAAGCACAGTATCATTCCCTTTATATTGTACAGAATCAAACCGCTGTGTTGAATCAGACTGTGTGAAATCACACTGCACTGTGAGTGGGGGATGAATAATATCATTTCACATCTGTTGGTGCTGTATCTTTAATATATTGGACTTTTGACGATGTATTGAGATTTGGCCTCACACCAGAGGCCCAACCCTAATGCCTACAAGGGTTGCCAAAAATATCGATACTACTAAAAGTATCAATACTCAAACGCTGTATCCGGATACAATACTAATTTGCCATGGTATTGATAATAAGGTGCGAGCGCACTCTGCAGGCAGCGCAGCAGGCAGTCAGCGTCCGGCAGTCAGGAGAGCCCTCACTGCAACCTCGTGTATACAGTGTTCCCCTATAGTTTATTTGGGATGGCACCCCGCTGTCGCAACAGACACTCCCACTGTGCAGGATCCCCACCCATAAATTCAAGTGCAGATTTAAAAAAAAAATCCATTATTTGATTTATTTTAATCAAAAAGGAGTTTAACAGACATTCTTTTTATCAAATAAAAAAGCTCTCTCTAATTTGCGCATTTTTTTTGTGTCTAATGCGTCACTATCATTTCATTATATTCATTAAAATGCATTTCTCCTGTCCTCTGACCCTTCTCCATCCTGTCGTCTGACTATTTGCACTGCACGCTGCGCGAGCCAACCACTCTGATCATTTACTTAAAAACATTCAACAAAACAAATGCTGCCCTCATTTAAACAGCGCATAACATGAAGAAAACATTCACTGATTTAAGTAACGCTTTCACACAAAGCAGAGAAAGGAAGGAAAATATGAGGAAGAAGAGAGATTTTCATCCGATGTACATGTGATGTTCATGTGAACATTTGATCTAAATTCCCCACTCTGCATCTTTGCACGTGCGCTCCTCCGTCTGCCGATGAGCGTAAAGACGCACATAGATGCGCATCGCAGGGACAGTGAGGGATCACTTTATGTGATTTTATAATTCAAACAGTGTCTTGAAAGCTCATGTGCACAGTTGAAGTGATCACAAAGACTTAAAAAATGACGATTCAGACTTTTGATGAATCAAAACTCAACATTCTTCAGCTGTCCAGCTCTTTCTAAAATGATAAATTCATCCTGAGGTATCCTGGATTATTTCTTTATTATTCTCCATGGTATAAGAACAATCTTTAAAGGATCAAGCTTCAAATACTAGTCTACTATTACTGGTGCAGCGGTTCTCAACCTGTGGGTGGAGGCCCATAACTTGGTCTCAGAGCTGTTTTCAGTGGACGGTGCATAAATCAGGTGAAACTGTGGCAAAAATGTCCTCAGTGTATGGAGGCCCTAAGCGGACAAACATCCATCAGAGTATGTCAGAGTATACCCACTTAGAATAAACCACTGGATAGATAGATAGATAGATAGATAGATAGATAGATAGATAGATAGACAGATAGATAGATAGACAGTTGAATGAAAAAATGAACAGAAAATGATGAATATAGAAAGATAGATAGATGAATGAATAAATGAAAAATGATTCATAGATGAGTAAATAAACAAAGTGATAAATATAGATGATCCTGAACGACGCACCATGCTCATTCTGGCCCAGGCACCCCATTTCTGATTATTTAATAATTTAATTAAATTGATTATTTATCTGCAGTTCTGTTTTTCATGTTCATGAAATGTTATTTGAATGCATTTTTAAGTATTTGTCATTTTTATTCCCGCTGTATCGAAAATGGTATTGAGTATCGAATATCTTCTTGGGTATCGATATCGAGTTTGAAATTTCAGCATCGTAATAACCCTAAAGCCTACCTCTCCCAGGGTAGTTCAATCTTTGATTTCTTCTCTGCAGAGGGTTGGCAAGAGGATAAACCTGAGGTCGATCCCTGCAACATAAAATATCCTGCTTTCACAACAGACTATATTTTCATGTGTACAATGTGGTAACAACAACAAATCAGTTAGTGATATTCAAGACAAAAATCATTAAGTCAGACAATTTTTACAGCTCAGCGAATCCTAGATCTTGACAGTTAACCTAAATTCAAGTATTACATCTTCTTAAGCCTATGGTTTATAGGCTAGGCTGACAAGGCTCTAAAGATTAAATTCCAACTGCACATGTGTAGACAGCTCCAGAAACCAACAAAAAATAAATAAGCAAGTCCTATAATATCCATTTATTTACTTATCATGGGTCATATCTAAGGTTTCTATTAAATTTAGGTTAAACAAAATACGTATGATAAATCCAGAAACTAAGGTCAAAATACAAAATAGTATAACATAATTTTCTGATGATTTTATTTCTGCTTGCAGAAAAGTATCTATAAAGACATATTATTATTGTAAATATCTTAAGAATAAAGGTGGAGAAATTGCATTGAGTTTTAATTTCCCCCATTACAACTGCCCACTGACTGAAAGAAAGATCAGTACCTTGAAGACCAGGAAAAACAACTATTTGAATTTACAGTCACACAAACTAAGACAATGACTGTTTCATTTCAAAAGTACAACAGGGAACCTCAAACAATGCAAAATAGCACAAACACCTAAAATATAACATTAAAATTAATATTAATAATGATATTTAGAACATCTACATCTTAAAGCACAGGGATGATGCACTTGCCTTGAATCAGATGAAAGTTCCAGACAGACCAGGTCCTGGCTCTGATGTGATGGCGGTCTCCCCTTCCTTGTTTTGGCACACAAACTGTTGAATTTCCATTTGCTTTGAAAGAACCCATTAAAGACATAGTCCACTGCTTTTCCATAAACTTCATTCTCTACAATAAAAAACAGACAAATAAACAAGCATTATTGGCATTTGCAAAGTTAATCAATTGTTTAACACCCAGTTCCTTTTCCTTTATTTAGGATTATGATATTGTGATACTATTTCTCATATTCCCTGTCCTTCTATACAAGCATGCACATTCACGTGCACACACTCCTCCTCTGTCTTGTCACACCACATTTGAATTGTATTTTTTATACTTGACTTGCATTGTAATCCAAAACACACAACATTACTCCTGTATAGACGTTTCACTCCATCTTCTGTGATCACATCTGTGAGGCTGCTGTCGCCTTTTACAGAAATCAAACCACATACGAGTGACAGGAGTGCTGGCACTATGCAGATGCAGATAATCACTGAAATAAAAGTGTCAGAAGTGTGAGGATTCCTCCTCCTGTGCTCTCACTCTCCCTCCCCCCTCCCTTCCTGCTCTCCTGCTGCGTGTGCTGGAGGCGCGCTCCCTGGATCCTCGCACCTGCAGCGCGTGGAGTCCAATCACCGCTCCCTATTTAAGCCACTTGGAGGCTCATCTCAGCGCCGGTGGATTCCACTTCCTATGTGGTTTGTTTCAGGCCATTCCTCTTATGTTAACTGTGCTTACCGAGTTCTAAGTTGGCCTGAAGCCTACTTTAATTGTGTTCTTTGGTGTGTTAAACTGTATCCTGTGGCAGTTTATCCTGATGCTAACCCTTTTTCTCTGCTCCCTTTTTTCAGTGTTCTCCACGAGCGTCCACCACCGCCTTTCACTTTGTAAATAGTCACCTGCTCACTGTTGTTTGCCTTACCACCTGGATATCTGTGAATAAATCATTGTCAACCTTTTACCTGCCTCTTCCTTGAAGCTTTTGGGTCCAACAGTAAAACTCAGGAAACCATTCCCTAACAGTAATCCACCGGCCTCTCCATGGAACCAGCCAAGGTGGATCAAGTGAAAGAGGCAGTGACTAATCAGGGTATCCTTCTGGGTCAACACGAAAACATGCTACGTGGAGTAGCTGGATCTATGGAGGAGCTCCCTCACCAGGTGCATCAAATCATCACTGAGCTCAATGACCTCACCCTCTCTGTAGCTGCTGCCCCTCCGGTGAGTATTCCTCCTGCTCCCGTGCCTGCTCCTCTCTCTCAGACTAATTTGCTGGTTAAAGAGCCTTTTGTTTACACCCCAGAGCCATATTCAGGTGATTTTGGTTCTTGTGGGGGCTTCATTTTAAACTGCCAACTTGTTTTCAAGATGCAGCCCTCTAGTTATTCTTCTGATGAGGCTAAAATAGCTTACATGACCAATCTCCTTAGGGGTAGAGCAGCTAAGTGGGCAACAGCATTGTGGGAGGGGGGGATCCAGTTTTCTTTCCTCATTTGAACAGTTTTCTTCACAATTACGTCGGGTTTTTGATCATCCTGTTCAGGGTCAGGACGCTTCCAAGAGGCTCCTAGCTTAATCCCAGGGCTCTCAATCCATAGCTAATTATTCGGTGGATTTTCAGATCTTAGCTCATTTCAGTCAGTCAACTTATCTTTAAATTTGTTTATTGTAGCTGCAAATACATGTTATAGGTTTGGTGCCCAGGCTCCGGTTTCATCACTCCCTGCAGAAAGGTTTACATAAAGGCATGAAGGAGTGATGAGCAAAACATACTGAACAACCCCGGAGCCTGCAGGTGGATGCTGGGGTGGCGGTGGGGGTGAAAGAACACGCAGCAAAGTCAGTGTAGGGCAGCAGAGTTGTTGCAGGGCAGAGGGAGAGATGGGAAAACTCTCAGTTTAAATATACCACCAAATTGAAAGGTGAAGTGTGTGATTGGAGGATGGTTGAGAGGAGTGAGACGTGACATATGAGGATGGTTGAGAGGAGTGAGACATGTGACATATGAGGATGGTTGAGAGGAGTGAGACATGTGACATATACATAACTGAGCAGCTCGAGTTGTCTGCCTGAACTAGCTCGCAGGCGTCGCTCCATTTCAGTCAGTCAACTCACGTTTAAATTTGTTTATTGTAGCTGCAAATACATGTTATAGGTTTGGCGCCCAGGCTCCGGTTTCATCACTCCCTGCAGAAAGTTTACATAAAGGCATGAAGGAGTGATGAGCAAAACATACAGAACACCCCCAAAACTTAAACCATTGGAGCCTGGAGCTGCTGATGAGATCTACTATGTGTGGCCATTCCCCCCAGCACCTGTTGTTAGAGGGATATACTATCTAGTGAACTACAATGTGTGGCCATTCCCCCCAGCACTTGCTGTTAGAGGGATATACTATCTAGTGAAACTACTATGTGTAGGCCTGGCACCAGCCGCCGTGTGGCCATTCCCCCCAGCGCCTGCTGTTAGAGGAATATACTATCTAGTGAACTACTATGTGTGGCCATTCCCCCCAGCGCCTGCTGTTAGAGGAATTTACTATCTAGTGAAAGTACTATGTGTAGGCCTGGCACCAGCCGCCGTGTGGCCATTCCCCCCAGCACATTGGCTGTTAGAGGAATATGCTAGAGAGTGCAGATCTAAGCATGCTGAATTGATACAAACTGAACCCCAGCACGCCACCTGATATGCAATACAGAGTTATGCAGCAAAGTTGATGCAGTTTTATCTAGAAGCACTCAGAGAGTGCAGACCTCCGCCAAGGTGATCCGGATCAGTCCCAACATTTAATCAGTTCTTCTTTATCCCATTTCCAACAATTCCTGAAAATTTCATCCAAATCCGTTCAGGACTTTTCAAGTTATTTTGAACACAAACAAACAGACAGACAGACAAACGCCGGCAAAACATAAACTCCTTGGCGGAGGCAACTAAACATTAAATGCAGGAACTCGTGAACTTTTGAGCAGACAGGATCTCTTCTTTGTGAAGCCTCACGTAGTGCTGATATGCGGACCAGCGACCCAAGGACTTATGTGTTGAAGTAGGCAGATGAAGTCCTGCCGTCGTGGCAGCGCCAATCCTCCAGGAGTGAGGGGAATAGAGTCCAGGTGGCAGGCCACAGCTTGAGCAGAGAACACGCAGCTTCGAAGAGAACCAGGATCTCGTCATAGGTTTGTGACCATTGATGATGAACAAGGGGGTGATTGTTGAGCAGGGGGACGATGATGCAGATATTTCATCATGGAAGAGAAAGGACAAAAGAAGTTTTAGTTTTAGCAATAATGATATGAGTACCTTGGCAAGATCTGTCAGTTTTTTGAGTGTTTCAAGAATAAGGAATACATGTGCTTTTCTATATTCAAATCAGAGAAGGTGAGATCATGCTGTGGATTAAAGGAGAGAGACCTGGTCGTAAATTCGCCACACCTAAGAAAACCATAGAAAGCCCTTAAGAGTACTGCTTTTAATCGAGAATGAATATAGGTGAAAAACATCCTGTCTCAATCTTGTCACCAACTTGTGCACCAGTGATATAGCGAGAGGCATTCTTTTATCGTTACCTGAAGGACGTGCCTTTTTAAGACCACTGAGGAGCAACTGCATGGAAGGATTCATAGAAGGCTCTGGGATGCTGGGTCTTAGCATCGAATGTAAAACTGAATCTAGCATGGCTTTGATACTTTGCATTTGGAGATTGCGGGATTCAAAAAGAAATTACAATGAATGCACAAACAACTTAAATGTTTATAGGTAAAGGGCTAAGGAGAAGACTGGCACTAAAGGATGAAAAGAAAACCAAGCTGAATCGTAGTCTTTAATGATGCTTTGCTGAACCCAGTCTCATGTAGTTAGAGGCAGAGGACAGGAGACATACTTACTCTAGAATCATCTGTTTGAAAGGAGGACATGGCAGGCTGGAGGACTGGATTGGGGACATATAGTTTTGAACTCCTGATATTAAAAGCCAGAAAGAGCATCGCAATACGATTTGCATTTCTGGGAATGAGTTAGCTTTCAGGATGAAATTATTAAGCACGCATATCCAAGTTAAACTTCGTAAGAGATTGTTGATAGCTGGTGATTTAGAGCGGCCTTTGCTGATAATTTCAACTGTAGCTGCATTGTCACAAAACACCATGATTTGCTTCTTTCCAGTTGCTACCCCACAGAGAGCAAGAACAACTATTGGGTAAAGCTCATAGAGGAATCCTCGAGGGTCTGTATTTCAGTTGGCCATACATCTGCAAACCACTTGTTATTATAGAATCCCCCAAACCAACAGATGGAGCAGCATCAGTATAGAAAACTGAAGACTCTACAAAGTCATTGTAAAAGAAAGAAATGCTGTTCCATTCATCGCAGAGCAAAGACCAAAATCGCAGATCCGAACAGCCTTCATCTAAAACCACTGTGTCTTTAAGACTTTTTAATTGAATCAGCCAGTGTCAGCAAGCGAGAATGAATGAGCATCCATGAGGGATAATGCGCATAGCAAAGTTTAGGTGACCTAACAAAGACGAAAGATCCCATTTAGAGAGAACAGCAGAGGGAGACAAAGCTCTAAAAGCTTCTCTAATGTGGCTCAAGTTATCCTGAGGAAGCGAGGCTTGCATGAGCACACTGAGAGTTATGGCGAGAAACTCAGAGCGCGAGGCTGGTTCCACCATTTTGTCTTCTGAAAGTGGCACACACAACTCTTGAAAGAGGTTTTTGACTGTGGAATTGCAGTGGGCTAGTGGAATAGAGGGGAGGTCAACTACCAGAAAATCATTCAGAGATGCAAGGCACAGGGGAATTTGCACGTGTTGTAGAGAATCTAGCATAGAGCCCCCGACAGGGTGTCAAAATGCAAGGCTACTATGACAACCAAAGGTCAACTTAACAGAGAAATAAAACTTTGAATGCCACTTAACGCCCAAGGATGCCATTACAGCCCCAGCTGATTAAATCATTTGCATTTGCATTGTCTATAGAAGCGTAGTATAAAGAGAATGGTTCAGGGGGAATTAAGCTGTTTATACTTGGGATAGAGGAGTCATGATGAGCTGAGAGAGCTATAATGAGACATTTGAATGAATATTACCTTATTGCGACCCTTATGGGGCTCACTCTGAAAAATGGAGAAGAGGAAGAAGGATTTTGAGAAAGGACCCACCACCCACCGAAGAAAGTGCAAGATCTAAAATAATGGCTAAATAGGTGTTAAACTCCTCTCTGCGTTGCAGATGTACTTCGCAAATGGTGTCTCTAAAACACTGAGGGCCACGTTAAATTCTGCCGGAGTAGGGGACTTCAACAGTCTTGGATCACGATCCTTAAAACCACTGAAAAGTCCCCCCAATCCTCATATCTTTGTCTGCAGATTCAGAACCACAACAACAGAATCTTCACCAGATTAATGTCATGGCCTGTCGAAATAAGAGCAAGGTTTAATAATTAGTTTGGATAATTGTGCAACTGAGTCTATGCTGATCCTCATAACCTCCTAGATGAACGAATAAAATACATAAATAAAATATAATTAAAATAGATAAATAAGTAATGACACGAGCAGATAGATGACAGGCCCAGAGGCAGACTTATAATTCAATCATTTTGTCAGCTGTTAAAGATGACGGAAATAGGATTACCTGATAAAATTTGCCTCCTTCTGCTGCCATTCCTTAGAGAATCAGGAATGGCAGCAGCAGGAGGCAGAAACTGAGAACCCATGGCAGGAACTGGGACTGCAGATCCCAGGGATCTTTGCGGCGTGACGTCGACCGGGAAGACAGCGATTGGTGGAGCCGGCGTAGCTAGGGACGCGGACGAAGAACCCGGGTTGTTGACATGGCAAGCGGAAGGATTACGCATTGCTTTCACAGGTGTTCAGCCTGGTGTGCATCATATCCAGCGCTGATTTCACTTCGAGAAGTGAAGACAGGTTGGACTCGTCTGTGGAGATGCCAGAATCTGGCTGCTTCGGCTTCTTGGAGGGAGCGCCGAGCTCCGGTTTGGGGGAAGCAGGAAGAAAGGCAGTGCGCTTTTAAGCTGACGCTTTACCTTTCCCCCCGGAGGACCACTGGACGCTGTGGCACTGGCACTCGACCCCGGGGCATCCGTGGAGTTCTGCTGGATCATCAGATAATCGAAAAGCTCTTCATGGCTGAGGCCACCTGGCAAGGTGATGTTACATGCGTAAAGCTCTTCCATGATGTGGTACACAGGCCATCCAGCAAGTCATTTGTGAGTGATGCGAGAGCTCTGGCGAGGACGAAGCGGGTCCGATTCATTCCTGGAGCGGACTGAGTCTGGATTTCGGGAATAAGCCCGCATCCTCTCCTGACAGCTGGGACTCACTCTCTGAATCCGAGACAACGAGAGACAGCGACTACCAGAGCCAAAGGTAAGATGACAATCGCATGTGAAAGCAGGTGAAAGAACACGCAGCAAGTCAGTGTAGGGCAGCAGAGTCGTTGCAGGGCAGAGGGAGAGATGGGACAACTCTCAGTTTAAATATACCCCCAAATTGAGAGGTGAAGAGTGTGATTGGAGGATGGTTGAGAGGAGTGAGACATGTGACATATGAGGATGGTTGAGAGGAGTGAGACATGTGACATATGCATAGCTGAGCAGCTCGAGTTGTCTGCCTGAACTAGCTCGCAGGCGTCGCTCCATGAGTGTGGGTGGGATGAGGAAGCATTAAAGGCAGTTTTTGTAAAGGGTTTAAGTGAGGAACTTAAAGGATAAGTTTGGTTTTTTGACACCTGGACCTTATTTTTAGGATTAAATATGCTCGTAAAAATTAGACATTATATGGGCATCGATTATACTCAAAATCGTCGTCAGACACTTCTACATTGGATAAATATTCCGCCATGTTGCACAAAAATAGCCGTGTAGCCTGGCAATAACAGTGGCTCTACTCAGCTGCGCTCTTGCGGTGCATGTCTGTGACGTCACCAAAAGTTACCCATTCTTGTGAAGCCCCGGATGCCCAGAACAACGAAGTTGAGCTGACATGGTGATAACACTGGCCATTCATTTATAAAATATAGCTGAAATGAGCGAGTTTCACAGTAGATAATGTCTAATTTAGGGGCTTCGATTTCTGGCCCCGTCTGCTACTATGGCATGAGAGAAAAACGTCGTCGGATGGATTAAAATTGCTCGAAAAAGGCTCCGAGCTCCGCCAAAATTGTCTGGGTGAGTCTACGAGCATATTTAATCCTAAAAATTAGGTCCAGGTGTCAAAAAAACGAACTTATCCTTTAAGGATGAATTGGCAACTAGGGACGTACCACAATCTCTTCCAGACTAATATAATCTTTGTATCAAGATAGATAACCGTCCGAGAGAGAGAAGTAGGGAGAGAGCGGCGAGGTCTTGCCAGATGGCTCCCCCTGTTGGTCAAGAAAGGTTCCAAGTGCTTCCGGTTCCCACTCAGCCTCTTCCCTCCACTCCATTTCCCTCTATCGCTCTGGAAGAACCCATGAAATTGGGTAAGACACGGCTGAGTCAGAGGGAGAGACAGAGACGACTGGATCATCATCTTTGCCTCTACTGTGGAGAGAGTAATCATGCCCTGCCCACCTGTCCTCATCAGCCAAAAGATCGGACTCACTATTACTGAAGAGCGTAATGGTGAGTCAGACATCGTCTTCCCCCAGCTCTTCACAAAGAGTATCCTTTCCCGCCACTCTGTCATGGTCTCAGGGTTCAGTTAAGGTCCCTGTTTTCTTAGATTCAGGGGCCGATGATAACTTTATTGATGAGAGTTTCGTCCAAGAACATCAAATCCCTGTTGAGAATCTATCCACACCTAAGAGGGTAGACGCACTAGATGGTAGAATTATCACCTCTGTCACTCACTGTACTGCCCCGTTGACCTTGTAGATCTCTGGTAACCATAAAGAACAAATTAGGTTTTTTGTCACCATACTCACCAGTCATTCTCGGTCTCCCGCTCCATATAAATTGGAGCAAGCCATCCATCATCAGTTGGGGCACTAACTGCTACTCCCTCTGCCTGCACTCTGCCTCTCCAGAGTCAGCAGCCCCCTCTGGTTGTCCTCCTCCTCCTGATCTCACTCAGGTTCCCCAGGTTTACCATGATCTAGCCCCAGTTTTCAGCAAGGACTTAGCCCATTCCCTTCCTCCTCACCGACCTTACGACTGTGCCATTAACCTGCTTCCTGGTGCCACTCTTCCCACTAGCCGTCTGTACCACCTTTCTCGCCCAGGGAGGGAAGCTATGGAGAAGTATATTTCTGAGTCATTAGCAGCAGGGTTAATTCGGCCATCCTCCTCCCCCTAGGTGCAGGATTCTTTTTTGTTAGTAAGAAAGATTCCTCCCTCCGTCCATGCATTGACTTCCGTGGTTTGAACAAAATCACTATAAAGGACAAGTCGCCCATCCCTCTCATCGATCTCTCTTTTGAGCCCCTCTGTCATGCCAAGATCTTCACTAAATTAGATCTACGCAACGCCTATCACCTCATCCGTATCAGAGAAGGAGACGAATGGAAGACAGCCTTTAACACCCCTTTAGGTCACTACGAGTCTTTGGTGATGCCTTTTGGTCTAACTGATGCCCCAGCTGTCTTCCAGACTCTTATGAACGATCTCTTTCGTGACATGCTGAACAAGTTTGTCTTCATCTATCTTGATGACATACTCATTTTTTCTCAGTCCCCTCAAGAGCACGAACAGCATGTTAGATTAGTCCTTCAACGTCTCATGGAAAATCGCCTCTTTGTTAAACCTGAGAAGTGCGAATTCCATTCCCCTTCAGTCAGTTTCCTAGGCTACATAGTTGAGGCTGGGCAACTTCGTCCTGATCCAAGTAAGATCCAGGCTGTGACAGAGTTGCCCATCCCTAACTCTCGTAAGGAGCTGCAACGTTTCCTGGGCTTCGCCAACTTCTACCGTGGCTTCATCAAGAACTACAGTAAGGTGGCATCTCCCCTCACTCAACTTACCTCCATCAACGTGCCATTCATCTGGTCCCAGGAGGCAGACACAGCTTTCTCCAGACTCAAGGAACTGTTTACACAAGCCCCTGTTCTTCTCCATCCTAACCCTGCTCTTCAGTTTGTGGTGGAGGTGGACGCATCAGATTCTGGCCTGGGGTTCGTCCTTTCGCAACGAGACCCTAAGACCCAAAAGCTTCACCCCTGTGCTTTTTTCTCTCGTCGACTTTCCCCTGCCAAGAAGAACTACGACGTGGGTAATAGGGAGCTTTTAGCGGTGGTGGGGGCTCTACAAGAGTGGAGACACTGGTTGGAGGGTTCTGAACAACCATTTTTAATCTGTACTGATCATAAGAACCTCTCATATCTCCGCTCGGCCAAAAGGTTGAATCCTCGTCAGGCAAGGTGGTCACTTTTCCTCAGCCGTTTCCACTTTACCATCTCCTACCGTCCTGGATCGAAGAACACTAAGCCTTATGCCCTTTCTTGGATCTACTCTCCTCCATCTGAGACCTCTTCACCCCCTCCTATCGTCCCAGACTACTGTATCCTTGGCGCAGTCAGATGGGATATATTGGAGGCTGTCAAGGAGGCTCAAAAGGACCAACCCAATCCAGGTAACGGCTCTCCCCATAGGCTATTTGTCCCTGACTCAGTCCGCTCAGAGGTGCTACAATGGGCTCATGCCTCTAAACTCAGCTGTCATCCCGGCGTTAATCGAACCCTCCAACTCCTCCAACGTTCCTTCTGGTGGCCAAATATGGCTAAGGACACCAGAGGTAAAGCAACCCATAAGCCTCTAGCTGGATATCTGCACCCCTTGCCCATCCCTAACCGCCCCTGGTCTCATGTCGCTGTGGATTTTGTGACTGGACTCCCACCTTCTCAAGGTAACACGGTAATCCTCACTGTGGTGGACAGATTCACTAAGATGGTGCATTACATTCCACTCCCTAAATTACCCACAGCCCTTGAGACTGCTGATCTTCTCACCCTACATGTCTTTAAACTGCATGGCATCCCAGTTGACATTGTGTCAGATCGTGGCCCCCAGTTCTCTTCCCGAGTGTGGAGGGAGTTTTGTAAGGCTTTGGGCGCTTCTGCCAGCTTATCCTCTGGTTTCACCCACAGGCAATGGCCAGACTGAGCGGGCTAACCAAGACCTGGAGAGTGCACTCCGATGTGTAGCCGCCCATCACCCAGCTTCTTGGAGTATGCACCTCCCATGAAGCATACAACTCCCTCACTTGTTCAGCTACGGGTATGTCTCCTTTCGAAGCCTGCTATGGTTATCAACCTCCCCTTTTTCCTGAGCAGGAGGCTGAAGTGATGGTTCCCTCAGTGGGTGCACATCTGAGGAGAGTGAAGGAAGTGTGGAAGGACATTCGAACCGCCCTCACTAGCTGCGCTGAGAGGAATAAACGGGTCGGTGATCAACATCGCTCTCCTGCTCCAACTTACCTTCCTAGTCAGATGGTCTGGCTCTCGTCTCGGGATCTACCGCTACAAGTCGACTCCAGTAAGCTCGCTCCTCGCTATATTGGTCCATTCCCTATTGAAAAGATCATTAATGACTGTTCTGTGAGGCTCAGGCTCCCTGCATCCCTGAAAGTGCACCCCACTTTTCGCATCTCCCTGCTCAAACCTGTGGCATCCAGTGAGCTCAGCCCTCCGGCCGAGCCCCCTCCACCCCCCCGACTCATCGATGATCATCCGGCCTTCTCGGTATCCAAGATCCTGGATGTCAGACCCAGAGGTCGGGGGTCCCAGTACCTCGTTGACTGGGAGGGGTATGGACCCGAGGAACGATCCTGGATATCGAGGAGGCTGATTCTGGACGAGTCCCTGCTGCGGGACTTCTACGCCGAGCATCCTGACAAGCCAGGCAGGACGTCCGGAGACGTCTGTTGAGGGGGGGGTACTGTGAGGATTCCTCCTCCTGTGCTCTCACTCTCCCTCCCCCCTCCCTTCCTGCTCTCCTGCTGCGTGTGCTGAAGGCACATTTTCTCCAACTTATCCAAACTACTGGATCATGTTTGTGTTGTTCATATTACATGGACCACAATAATCTAATGCAAAAAAGGAACATAAAGTTACTTACGCAGCCATTGACTTCTTAACAAGGTCTGCAGCATCAACACCCCCCAACATCTTTAGATGTTTACTCTGAAAAGGAGCAACAAGAAATAAAAATATAACCAGAAAAAGTGGTCAGTGGAGTCCAGACCTCCACAAAACAGGCACATGATAAGGACGAGGGGTTTGCAGCGGTCACCAAGGTGAGGAAACCTACAGTCATAATGAAACTTTGCCAGCACTTTACAAGATTAATTATTGAACCCTTTTGTTGTCTTTGTTTTTCTATAACACTTGTTGTCCTCCCAGGTACATTAGCTACTGCTAGCATAACACACACACACACACACACACACACACACACACAACACACCTCAGTGGTGCAAGAAGCCGCAAAAGGCACTTCTTGCTGTAAAAACATTACCCGGATGAAAATATACTGTGCACGCTCTATAGGCCCCATGCGCCTATACAACGTGCATAAGTCTTCGTCTTATCGGTCTCTGCTGCTGTCTCTGATCAAAATGAGAAATGTCCCATGAAGTTGTACTTATTAGATCAGTCTCATTGTTTTTGTCTTGTACCCAATCAGGGAGAGGCATCAGAATATCAAATATTTAGCTTTGAAATTCAGGGCTTAAAGCGAGAAAAGATTTGAGGCCTGAGAAGCTGTCCAGCAGGAAATGTGCACAATAAATTGAATTAATTTAAAAGTGTTCTTTGCCTGAAATTAGGAATGGAGCCCTGTTCATTAGCCCCATGTACATTAGAGTTGTGAAAGCCTGATACTCAGACCCCAATACCACCTGAGGGTTAAAACTTACCAGTTCTGCTTCCTCATTCTTGTCCTCCAGGCGATTCTCTAAAGCTTCGAGCTCTTCTTCAGTATTTGCTGGCTTCACTTCGTAACGTGTTCCAGCAGATGAGGTGGCAACGTGAATTGTATTCTTGATTTCGAGAAGGAGCTGAAGAACTCTCCTCTGGAATTCTAGCCAAGAAAGAAGTGACCGATTATTATTTTTATAACGTAGTGAGTACGCTCTACACCACAAAATCATTGTTTTTTTTCATTTGCCCAATAAAAACGCACTACAACAACTCAAAATCTTACCAAAAATATTTGTGCTATATCGAGACAAAATATCTAATTTCTAGTCAAAATAAATCTCATACACTCAAAATATCAATTTTCACTTTTTTCACACAAATTCTCACTTGAAATAAGTAGAAAAATCTGCCAGTGGAGCAAATTTTTTTTGGCTTGTAATGAAAACAAAAGAAAAACCTTACATGTGTTACCATGTGCCCATGTAAAAAATCAGGTTCATTTGAAGAATCAGCAACGTGTCATATTGAACTGCTAAATCTGATTCAACTGAAACTTTTGGGACAGCTAGGGACACTAGAAGACTAATTATTTGTCAGCAAAAATAAGACAATAACAATAATTACTTTTTTGAACATCAGGAAGTATTCCTTCCTCAATCTGTTTGAGTGTGCATGCCTGGACATTGCCTCGGCTGCATTTGGGGGATCCCTTTCAGCTCTCATAGACTTCTCAGGAGGCTGCCTGAGGCTCTGGTCGATAGTTGTTCTTGGGGTGTCACTGATGAAGAAAATGGGTTCGATACTATGCAACCCATTGCGACCATGTACAAGCATACACCCAAGACAGATGAGAGGGGTCTGGCTGCAGACCTGCACTGATAGGACCCTGCATTGCAGACCTGCACTGATAGGACCCGCTCCACTGAGAGGACCCGACCCGGACTCACGCAGTGCTGTGAGTTTTTCCTGTAGAGAGTGAGTGTGGAGAGAAGGTGAGTAAAAGTCAAGTGACTACTTTTCGTCATTTTTGAAGCAACACAAGAAGTCTTTATTCACTTGAACATTGCGTTTACCACTATATATTGTCCTGTAACCTTATAAAGAAATGACTTTTGGACCTTTGGGTGATTTTTAGCACTGTTATCGTGGTTATAGTAATGTGGCTAGTGCTAAGTAGGCTAACTTTGGGATTAGCCGTGGATGTATTATTTGGATATATCTTTGAGAAAAGCTTGACATTAGAAGGCTTTAAATGTCGTTGATACGTATGAAAACACCAAAAATGATCACTGTATGATCAGACTACTTGATTAGTATAAACAAATTAAGCGCTGTTATCATAGATATGGTAACAGTGGCTAGCGTTAACTAGGCTAACTTTAGGATTAGCCATGGATGTATTATTTAGATATATCTGTGAGATGAGCTTGATATGAGAAGGCTTTGACTGTCATTGGCATTTTGATATGTATGAAAACACCCATTATGATCACTGTATGATCAGACTACTTGATTGGTGTAAGCAAATTATTTAAACAAATGCAAATAATGTTGTTTTTTTCCCTTAGACCAGTGCAGTGGGCCGAGTGGTGGATCACTGTAAAAAGCTGCAGAATGGATACAGGCTAACAAACATCTGCAACCAAAGTGGAGACGCCTGACATTTAACAAATGGACAGTTAACAAACTGAGGAGGCTGCACAGGAAACAGCTAAGCTGTTCGTTGACACCATGGATTCACATGAAGAAAGAATCCATGCTGGAGCCTTTAAGTTTATCTTTTATAATCTTGAAGATATGTGAATGTTCTGTGAGGAGATAATGGACAAATAGGGTACTTGGCGTACTGTAAATACAAAGAGGAGAAAAAATAAAAAGACGTGGTTGAAAGTTTGCTTTGTGTCTACTCTGTTTTCTCCTGTAACAGATGTTATTGGCTGTCTGGCTCATGTAACTCAGTACTCAGTAATTCACTTTGAATAGACAAGGCGAAGTTAATTTTAAATCATCATCCCTCACACCCTCCTGGGAAATACGGGTGGTCCGACAGCACAGGTAAGAAAATAGCAGTATAGAAAGCAATATTAAGTAATTATTAATGAATTATGATAAGGTGGAACAATTGCGAACACACAAGGTATGCCTGTGTTTCAGATTTGTGTAAATCAATAAGTAAATTAATCCAAAAGTGCGTGAGGTTTCATTTTCAATGGTAAATATTGGTATAAAAGCAAAGAACAATCAGCAATTGGTTGGAGTGTAGAAGCATAATGCAATTACACATAAGGCGTTTTAACATATTTTTTTTACATGAATTTGTATTGCTAACCAAATTAACAGCTATCCATTTTGCTGAATAAATTAAAATACTGGTGTAAAACAATTCATGTTCTTGGGGATAATAAAATATGTACAGTTTGTATTATTTATCTGTAAAATAACTCTCGAAGGAGTCATCCTGTTTTGTATTTTCTGTATTTTTTATCTTGATATTTACATCTGTTTTTTTCTATTATCCTGTTGAACGGGAAACGTATACTTCTTTTTTTATAGTTTTAATTGAACACATGAATACACAAATAAATCATATTCACAATGTAAACATAAAATAAATCCCCCATATGAAGTAAATTCACACGAGACGAAAAATAATCATTTCCAGGTATAATCGCTTTTATTTTAGCTTCCAAGAAATATGCACTTCCGGTACATTAGCTTTTATTTTGAAGTGCTTTGAATCAACTTCCGGTCCCATCAGTGGAGCGGGTCCTATCAGTGCAGGTCTGCAACAAAGGTTCCTGACAGTGCAGGTCTGCAGCCAGACTGCCTTGAGACAGATACAAGTATCTGTCCTGGGTGCCAGGACACCCTCACCTCTTACTGCTCCTTGTGGGTTCAGAAGCCTTCTGCAGCCGTGAGAAGGACTCTGAGGAACTCAGAGTCCTTCTCACTTGTTTCTGCAAAAGTGGCTTGAACCGTCTTCTTCAGCTACAGCTAAATGATATGGTTAAAAAAAAATATAAATTATAAAGGAAATTGCTATGACCATTACTGCAAATGAAGTCTAATTCTCAAATTAGTGGGCATGATCATTTTGCATTGCAGTTTTTACAAAATATATTGTGAGGATTCACAGTTTCCTCTCAGTCTCTCTCCCCCTCCCTCACTGCTCCTCTCCTTCACCTTTCTGCGGAGGCAGGACTTCAGGCACGCTGCAGTCTCCCAATCACCGCACCCTCTTTAGTCCACTCTCCAGTTGACTGCAGCGCGGGTGGATTGCACACACGACGCCTGGTTTGTGCTCATCCCGTGTTTGCTACTCGTTGTTTTGCTCCTGGCTTTAAGCCTCTTTCCCCGTACAGGGGTGTACTTACTGTTTTTGTGGTCTGCCTGTTGTTTCGTGAGTTTTTCCCCTTACTCACCTTTTTTCTCCTCTGCTTCTCTTCCAGGTCTCCTTGAGCTCCCACCACCGCAGCACTGGACTGTTGTTTGTTTTTTGTGGTATCCCTTGCCCCAAATTAAAATCACTTCAACTTTTACACTGCCTGATCTTTTGAGCTTTTGGGTCCAACTCTACCTCATTATCTCTGGGACATATATATATATCATGACATTTGCTGAGGTCAGTATAACAAACATTTTCTTACATCTGGAAGATTTGTAGTTCAGACTCTGCAGCTTTACAATGCTTCATTTATACTGACAATATTGTTATTTTGATCATATTTAAATTATATACCTCCGTCCATGAGTGGAAGACCCTGAGGAACTGCCACGCTGTCTCTGAGAAAGGGATTCGGACAGACTCTCTTGGCCAGGGCTGAATGATCTGCTTAAAAAATAAAGAAACGAAATTGCTACAGCAGGTATTGCAAATGAAGTATAATTGAGATTAGTGGGAATGATCATTTTGTGTTGCAATTTGTATTTTTACTAGAGAAGAAGTAATATCATGAACATGTGACATTTAGGTGAGGTCAATATAACAAACATTTTCTTACATCTTGAAGATTTGTAGTTCAGACTTTGCAGCTTTACAATGTATTATTTTATTATCTGTACTTTTTAAAAAGCCTCCTGTGGACAAGTGTTGATAATTAGCATGTATGCTAAAGCACTCAATCAGTGCATCTGGTTTGTCCAGTGTAATTTTGATGTCCATACCAAATGAAATCTAATAATAAAAACAATAATAACAATAGTGATAATAACAATAATAACAAAGTCAACAATAAGAATAATAATAGGGCTTCATTTGCACTGAAATATTGCACTGTTAATCATATTTCAATTCAATACCTTCAACCATTAGAAGGAGACTCAGAGGGACTCCTGCTACCAGTGTGCCAAGGATCGAGATTGAGGGCTTGAGGGGGTGTCCATCAGGGTTCTTTCTGCATTTTTAGAGGGTTTAGACACTGGGAAGGGTTAATATGTCAATAATTCAAAATTACACTACACGTATTTCGTTAGTCAACATAAGCAACATTAACAGTTAACATTAACATAAAAGACAATTAAAATTTATATTTTGTGGCATTCAATACAAGTTGTAGCCTTTCAGTTCTGGGATAGCATACTAAACTTTGAAATATTTGATACCCAGTCAAAAACAAAACTGGTTTCACACAACCACCTACCAAACTGTGCATCTGTCATTTTGGGAGGAGCTGGAAGAACAAAGTCATCTGTAATAAACAGGCGACAGTCATAACAAAAAGTACTAATTGGCCCGATACTGACATAAACACGTGGTGGTTAAGATGCTACAATGATGTGTTCTGGATGTGTATACCTTTTGTTATTCTTTTCTTGGCTTGATTGTCATTGCTTGTACTGGCAGGATGCAGGATGCTGCGTCTTTTTTTTGTGTTGGAAGTTTTGCAATATTTACCAGACTGTGCATGGATCATTTTGGGAGGAGTTGGAAGAACAAAGTCATCTGTAATAAATAGGCGACAGTCATAAAAAAAGTACTTTCAAAACTGCAGTGACTAATTGGCCAGATAGCCACGGTGGTGATTTAAATGCTGCTATGCCTACAAATCCTAACCCTAACCCTGTTATTCTTTCCTTAGCTTGATTCTCATTACTTGTATTTGCAGGATGTGGCTTCTTTTTATTGTATTAGTAGTTGTGCAAAATTTACTGAAAAGTGTGACTTAGTTGTGAGTTTGCAGTAAGAACCATTACATCTCTCCTATGATTCAAACATACTGAGCCCAACCGTGTCTTCATATGACCTGATTGTGTGATATGACCCACCACCAAGGTGTCACTGCCCCCTTTAGGTGTGGCATACCCCAAAATGAACCACTGTTCAAAAACAAAAAGCACCCATTGTGGTTCTAACAAAGACTATTATGTTATTACAAACTCTGAAAATACAGTGAAAGCAAAACCGCTAATTTGACCTCCACACACTGAAAAACTTTCATGAATCTTTGATCTGAGTGAGCAACAATCAGAGGGAGCTACAGGCAAAACATGTTGCTTGCTCACAAAGATTCTGTAAAGTTTTTCAGCATGCGGTGGTCTATTTCACTGTTTTTCTTTAAATGTTCCTGCTACCAACCTGCACCTGATGATCACACTGGCTGTGCACAAGGAGATCATTTTGTTGGTTTACTCTAGAAATACAATGTTATGTGTGAAAAATGTGATGTAGGCCTTGGGGCCATGTAGACATTGCCTTCAGTGCATTGGTTCCTGTAAATTAAGACATACCTTCACAAGGAATACATTTTCGAGACTTCTTGGTAGCCTCTTCACCTAAAATTGGTAATATGCATTCTGTAAGACAGTGGTCATCTTTCTAACAACAAGACGTACCTGTGTTGACTGTCTCAATTTGAATTGACAAAAAGGTTAGAAAACCCTACACCAACCACATTGCTGTGATAGAGGTATGAAAATAAATGTGAAAACCAAAAAATGGCATTTATTACATACCCGTACTCTTTAGCATAAGACCTGGAGTAGATTCTTTTTGACTGTCTTCATTGACAGATTGTTCATCTAAAAAAAAGGTAAAAGTCAATAAATCTTTGATAGACAATTACAAATGTTTCAGTATTCTACAGCATGGAAAATGTTACGAATGATCAGAGTAATAAAAATGCACAACGTACCCATTTGGTAGTCAGGATAATATATATATTTTTTTGGCCTCCTCTTCGTTGGTAACTCCTCTTCTGAGCCACTCAATTCTGCAGTTGTTGTAACATCATACTTCTCGCATTTATTCTTGTCATCTGAAAGTACATAAAACAATGGTAAAATGCATACAAATGAGTAAGTCTTAATATATAACAGTAACTGGCTAAAAATGCAGGTTTGGCTATTATAAATTACTTGTTTCATTTTTTATACAAGCGGATATGATCTTGCATGCCAACAGTCAACAATAAACTGAGGCTATTGAATGACAATATTGTTTTTTTATTGCATATGATATGATTTTGTGAGGAAGGGGCAGGACTAAATAAGCTTTTTGCTTCCTCCTGTTCCCTCTCAATCATGTTATTTTGTTGTTGATGTTTTTTCTGGCTGAAACTGTTTATTTGTGTTGTGCTTTAGTTATGTTTAATTTTATGGTGATTTGTTGTTGTTATTGTTCAAGATAAAACCAAACAATGAAACAGTCTCCCCAAAATACACACACAAACAAAACTGACATTATAGCAGGCCAGAAATTACCAAACATACATAAGAGGCAGAGATACTTTAAAGTTCATGTAAAACAGAAAAAATTAAGAAATGTCCATATGTATGTGTTGACAGTTTGAAATTCGCCTTACGTCCATATATGACACAAGTCTTTGCCTTACAAAACACATACCTGACTGACTGGCTATCCAACAGTTAAAGTGAATTACCATCATTACATTATAACTAAAAACTTTTGTTAGCATGTGCTAGCAAGAGCTAGAATGCATGCTCTCCGCTGGCTAACTTAGTTAGCACTGCTAGTCTTGGCGAATGCTGCTGTTGGCTGTATGCCCAAAACTAACCATTAACCAAAGCGTACACGACGTCACGGGTTTATCATAAAATGCGACTTCAAAAACTTTGCTTACCATAGAGTTGTAGCTGTTACTGTCAATGTCAACCACAGTCCGAACCGCCGGTAAAAACCTGTTTAGCCTGACGATGATGACACAGACCCACTTTGCGCATGCGCAAGCGGGTGTTGTCAGTGTCTCAAAAATTGTTGATATTTCAATGTTGAATCCATAGTGAGTTAACTACACCACTTCAACTATTTGGTGTTCAACATTGTTTTGACGTTGAATTAATGTTTTTTCATAAACTGACATTATGTTAACAACATTTAAACGTTTAACGTCAGTCGAATGCCAGCTGGGATAACATAGGACAGTAATTGGATGAACTGCTTAAGTAATATGAATATCTAAGCAACCTGTTATATGTGTTTTATATTTTAAAGCGACTAATCGATGTCCTAAACACAAAACTTACCGTGAGGTCGATGTTACAATACAGACGTTAACACTGCGGGGATAAACAAGACGACCTACTCCAAACTGCAGGAGGTTGGAGGGTTAGAAAGTAACAGGATGACATACCACGTTTTCCAGTGGCGGTCCGTTAGAGAGTGGGAATGAATACAAAGATTGAAAAATGAAAAATAAAACAAAAAATAAAAAATGCTGAAACTAGGGGAGGCATTGTTGTTGGTTTTTGTTCAATTAAATTTACAGTGGAAAACATGATAAAAAATAACTTGGTCACAGTTGCTTTACTAAAAGAATGCTTGAAATACAGTCTGAAATACATGAAAAACTCCCCAGCCACAACCAATAAAGTACATTATCTATTTAATATAAGCTTTAATCTTAGCCTTATTCTTATAACAGTAATGAGCTCATTAATTAACTTTATTTAACCAGAAAACCTCATAGTCCTGCAAGCTAAAATTAATAGTAGCATCAACAGAAGTTAAGGGTCTAGTTACTTATCCTTGAATTTTATTGCCCTATCTTCATTTACAGGAAAACAAGCTTCCATTTGAAGCAAAAATATGTTCTAACTGTAAGAGAAAAAATGTTTCCTGCTATGAAACCAGGGAGGGTCGTGTGTAGGGATGAGACCTGTACATGACCACTGCTGGTCATATGAAGTAATTACATCCTTTAAAAAATATAGAATACTAAAATACTAGACTTTGAATGCTAAGAATTCAAAGTATCTGAAATATTCCTGTTGTAAGAAGGATGATAAAATCTCCTCCCCCACAGAGCAAGTATTAAATATATTTAGGCTATTAGTTGTATTGTTTTATTGCAGTTAACCCCTATGTTGACATCACAATCTTGTTAGCACACACTGGATTGGGGTACACCCCATGCTTATCAAAGGTAAACTTCTGTACCTTTTGCTGTTTTGTACAATTGTATCTGTCTGCAGGCCGCAAGACAGAGGCGTGTCAGAGTGATGTCATTTTGAGATAAGCCTACTTTGCAAGACGCTAGTTAATGGGAAATCACGTAGAGCCACGCAAGATGTGGAAAGTTTTAGCGATGAACAATGGCAGATGGTGTCCAGACTGTAAGTGTTAGCATATTTCATGTAATAAATGTAAAACAGTTGCTGCACTTAGTTGTATTATTACCTAACCCTTACCCTAACTCAAGTTGGGTTAAAGACATAATAAACAATAAATAATACATGTGCCCGTGCCTGCGATGCCCCTCTCGTTTTGTACCTTTCAGATTAAACAAAGGTCCACCTCTATCCACTTTAAGGACCATTTCTGTACCTTACTGGGTATAATTATGATATGCGTTGACAACCCCTTACTGTTCATGGTGGCTTCTCTGATGGTCACATGTGTCCTGTTCCTGAGTAGTTTCAGAGCTTCCACAGTCGCCAAATATCCACTTCTATGATCTCCAACTTGCAGTGATGCGCAGCGCCCCCTGGGGACACCCCCAAGTGGATGCCACATGGATGGCTCCACATCGACCCGACGCAGGAGTGTTGTCTGGAGAGAAAACTGCAATTAATTTAATCAATTTCTTTAACGCGTCATTTTGTTTGTAATTCATTAATCGCAAAAATCACTCCAAGTCAATGTTAATTGCAGACATATTCCCCTGCCCATAATACCATCATAACAGAATCAAGGGGGCTAAGAAGCTGATGTGTCATATATCTTAAGGAACCGCTACACTTTGTTTAGTGCAACAACTTACTGATGACAAATGCTTTATACTTATTTGTCTCTCACAATTTTTTCAAATTCTTCCTCTCCTCCTCCTACTCCCCAACATACATACATAAGACCAAACATTCGAATTGAAAGTGACAGCAATGAACATTTATCTGTCAACCAATCTGGAAAGTTGCCTCCAGCCCTAGTTCTCCTGGTTCTCCCAGTTCTCCTATATCCTTTCCTATATCTTTTTCTAAATTTTGTCTAAGTAAGGTCACACGTCCACCAGTTTTCTTGATAAGCCAGTAAGCTATAAGACTACAAAGATTTGTTTCATAGTAAATGGACTTTTATTCATTTCGGAATAATTTTTATCAGGCCAACGGATAATTAATTTTTGAAATTAATTACAAATCATTTTTTTCATCTAATCGAGACCTCAAAGCTCCAGCTCCAGCTTCACCTTTAACAGAACCTGCTAGTCTAATCTAAGACTGCACCTCTCTCCCGTGAAATCTACAGGACCAGCTCATGTCGGCAAACCCTCTCCCTGGATCCATCGTGCTGGATTGAGTGTGGACTTCTCAGCCTCCCTTTGGGACAACTCCAAACCAGAACAGTCCTACATGGCTCTCCAGTAACTACTTTGAGATCCGAACTCCAGAAACAATGCCATAGTAAGACTGCAGTTCTGAACTCCTACAGATGGGCTTGAGTGTCTTGGTTTAATTCCCATTAGTTACCATTGATTTGACCTTTCTAAAGTAGATTAATTCGTTAAATTAATCCTCTATAATCACTCAATATACTCAAATGTTTCTTGAGGGTTCATAACTTCTTTCCTTATTCACAGCATCATTGACTAGTATGACTCTGACATTTATTCTTTCTTAAGTGCTTCATTTTATTTTATTTTGTCTTATATATTCATCATATGCTTTAATAAATCACCCTTAAATTTAAAGTGTTGTCTGTTGGTATTCTATTTGGAAGATTGACATCACTGTATGAGAACTCTGTCTTTAGACATGAGACTGACGAAATTGATCAATTTTGATTTAATTTATTTATCTGATATTAATTAAAATAATTTGTAAATCAATTAATTAAATTTTGTCTTTTTTATATAAAAAGGATGGTGCCCCTTTAATTAACAAGAGCAAATGAGATATTAAATGAATATTAATTTCTTTATCTAATGTTAATTAATATCCAGAAAATAATCGCTACAAAAGCTTACATTTTTTTTCCCATTTTTAGGAACAGTTAGATACTATCAGCTTACAGCCATTGCAATGGACCAGGAGGTGGAGGCATATATGAAGAGATGGCTCCATCTTTCTGGAGATGGTGGGAGGAGAGAGGAAAAAACGGGCCTCACAGCACACACGTCAGTCAGCTACAAAGCCTATTTTGAAATATAAAGTGCCAAGACGAGTATGTGGACCTTTTGGAATTTCCTTGTTTTCCGCATTAAATGTTGAGTAGATATGATGTAATCTACTTCAAACATATAGACACACACAACAGGCTCTAAATTCGTGCACGCGAGACACAGGGTGGCGTAGCCTGTGCAGTGTTAATAGGTGAGGCACAGCCCCACGAGCAGGCAGTTTGGTAAACTAGTAGACCGAGGCGCACTGACTTGTGCTCCGATGGGCATGGCAGCACAGTGAGGGGAGGTGTTGACAGAATCAGCTGGCGTATTGATAAATTCGTACACGCCAGTGGCGCAGAGAGTGCGCTGTAAGCTTGCCAATCCCACCATGGTTAGCTTTGGGACAGTGGTAAATTCGTAGACTAATGGAGCAGCGCGCTCACATCACCAACATTAACTGACATTTTTTTCAAGTTCCAATTTCCAAATGAGAAAAAAGGAGACTCAGTCATTTCCTGAGTTTTATTTACCAACATCCAAACAAACTTCAATCAATCAATCAATCAATCAATCTTTATTTGTATAGCGCCAATTCATAACAAGTGTTATCTCAAGACACTTTACAATAGAGCACAAAGCTCTTCATATTATGGATACACATATATGCATGGATACATATATACATATAAAAATACACATATACATATATATACAAATATATACATCCAACACCCAACATGAATCCATATAGCCAATCATGAATCCCTCCATCATGGCGGCAAGAAAAAACCTTCTGTTAAGCAGCAGGAAATCTTGAATGTGGACCCCAGTCTCATGATGAACAGCAAATCCACACGATGCTGTGTTGGGTGTGTGGGCAAAGGGAGGGAGGTAAGTGGAGACAAGTGGACTAAAGTAAGAACTAAAGCTAGTGACAGATCAATGGACCAATCATAGACCTGTCGTCGTCAAATTTGTTTCTGCTGCAAACAAATTTATTAGAGGAGGGTCCTCATGTCTGTGTGGTTGTGGTGGAGGAGATATTTACCTGCTTGCATTGCAGAACAGTCAGAAAGAAATCGTCAGTGACATCTAGTGATGTTCTCAGTCATCTTCACCTGTCAATGTTTTCAGTCATCTTGAGGAATTTTACAATTCACCTCGCCAGTGGCGCATTTAAAGGTGAGGAGAGGAGCTGATGTGGTTGGTGGAAGCTGGACTCGGCTGTGGTTAAACCCACTCCACGCCTCTCTTCTCCCTCTTTCCCGTTTGCGCCGGTGGGAAGGACTGAGATGGTAAGGAGGTGGAGTTGGCCCCACTCACCAAAATTGGCTCACTGATTTTGCAGAATGGGTGCAAAATGCACACTTGGTGCGGCAGTCCTGATTTGCACTGTTTAACCTTACACCACACAAACAATTGTTATACTGGTATTTCATGCCTTTATTGAACATAAGCCATTAAACATTCAAAGTACTGGCGGAAAAAGTAAGTGAACCCTTGGATTTGAACCTCTGTAGGCAGCAATAAACTAAACTAAGTCCTTTAATTGGCTGCTGATCAGACCTTCACAACACTTATATTGTGTGTTACATAACTGCTTCAGTTCGGCCATATTTTTATGATGTCTGGAGTGAATTGCTCTGTTCAGGTCATGAGATGGTTTTGCTTCCAACTGACAGCATTGGCCATATTCTTATTCAGTATAATACTTTCTTTGGCATAATATTAGAAACTTATCACCGTCTACCCCTGTAGATCAGACAATCTGTTTTCTCATTCAAATTTGGAACAACAGAAGAAAAACTGAACTTAGACCCTATCAGCCAGGCCGTAGTGGCACTACTGGATAAAGTAAATACTGATGTGGAGCCACTCACAGAGTTAGCAAATAAAAATATGAAATATAAATATCAGGTTTGATTGACTTCAGGTGTGAAGTATGTCTGAGTATGTAATTGTTGAAGAAAAATTCAGTCCAGTTGGGGTTTGTTGTGGTGAGGTGAGTTTATTGAAGCAAGCCAGCAAACTGGTGAACCGACAGACAGAGTGCAGGTCTGTGTCTGTGAGCTGACCACGACTAAGGAAAGAGCAGGTTACAGTCGGAAACAATGGGATAAACCAAAAGGGAAAGAGGAGAGTGTGCCTTGACCAGACATGCTTAATCAATCAGACATGGTAAATCAATTGAGACAGAAGACAGACGTCTGAGTGAAGTAAGCCACTGTGAAACATTAGACAGAAGGTAGACGTCATTTCCTTTGCCAGTATGCATACAAAGTTCTTTAATCAGGGTACAAGGATGGGTGGGGTAAGTCTGAGCTTCAGGTGTACGGAGGTCGATTGTTAAGGAAAGGACCTACAGGAATGTAGTTTCCAGGCTTCAGACAATTTGTCTCCCAAGGTACTAGATTTACACTGGAGACAGTTTACAAACCAAGACACTATAGCAACAATTCAACATTTTCCCTATCATAATCGAGCTGCTTTACTCCAGTTCACTTTGCTTGTTATCAACCCAATCTTTTATTTCTTTCTGAAAATTTGTTGAGTGGTGTCAGCAGGTGACATTACGTTAAGCAAGCAGATACTATGATAGTGAACAGACATAACATTTACCATAGCTGCAGATTAATAGTAAATAAAAACAAGCTATGGATTTTTTGAAAGACGTCAACACAATATTGTAGAATGTTTATATTATTCTTTAGGGGCTTTTTTGCTTGGTGTCCTGATAATGGTTTTGTTTTGCACTTCACTGCCACCACATTCAGTAACCACAGTACTGCTTAATAGTGTCAAAATGTGTACTTCTGTTTATTGTCTTAAAGGGTCAAGAGAAGACGAGCCAGATGAGTGACTTTTTTTAAATTTCAAGTGTTCCACCTTTTTTCCTTCAGATTGATCCAGTGTTCAACATTTTTCAGCTTGAATTGTTCTACTGTTTCACCTTATTCACATTTTTTTCAGTCCATTCATCTGATTTTGTTTGAATTGTGTTTGATTTTGCCTAGATTTTGTTGCAGTAAAAATAAATAAAAATTATAGTCCCCTACTGTCTCCAGTTGTTTCTTGAGTTTGGTAATTTCTTCAATTCTTCAGTAGGTTTCTTCGTCATTGAAGCAGCATTGCTATCTTAGACCCCCAGATGAGTCCCAACAAGATCCGACCACTGACATGCCGGCATTCACAATCTGTCTGAGGGTAATTAAATGGCATATAGTCACAAATTAGTACCAGTTCTGATTTATTCTTTGTTTATATTTGACATAAAACATGGTAATGGTTTAGTTGTGACTCATTAGGTGTACAGGCTAGACAAGGTCATAGAATGTGTTCCAGTTAAGGGTGAATCTAAACACTAACTGTGTCTCTTATTCGGATGAGTTCTAATATATTTGGTGAGCTCTTGATATGTAGCATTATGGCTAGACAAGTGTTAAACACCCAAGTGTCATTATTGCATGTGGTATGTGGACCAGATTCAAAGTCTGGGCCAGAATACAAATGTGCAATGACCATCATTTGGTATGCTTTTGGTTTACATCTGGCAATGTAATGGCTTGGTTTTGGCCCACTTCTGGCGAACAAGCTTGGACCGCCCAAGTGCCATTATTTCATCCCGTATGTGGGCCGGATAGGCATGTGGAGTGTGGTCCAGATATGGGCCAAAAAGAAAACGTACAGTGGCCCATGTCTGGTTGAGTGCTGGGTCAAGTTGTATGCTTTTTGTTTACATCGGGCTTGGTTTCGGCCCACACGAAAATATGCTTGTTTTTGATAAGAAAAACTGATATCATGGTCCTGGCATTTCAGTTTTTATGCCTTAATGACCTTTTCCCAATGATTTACGCATAGGTGGAGACAAGTGTTGTCTTTCATAAAAAATTCCAAATTTTTGCTGCCTTTGAGAGTATAAAATACCAAAATGGTGTTATCTCAGGGAAATTTGCTTGTTGTCGACAAGAAATACTGTCTAAAATAAAAATGATATCATGTTCATGGCACTTCAGTTGTCAGCCCTTAATGATCTTTGCCCAGTGATTTATGCATTTCTGGAGACAAGTGTTGTCACTGCTAACCAATTCCAATATGTTGCTGCAATTAAGAGTGTCCTGCCCTTGGCAGGTGAGAACTATAAAACGGTGTTTAGCACCTCCTAGTGGTTGTTTTGTTAGAGCAGCAAGTTGCATGTTTAACAGGAAGTTGTCATATGGAAGCAGCCATCTTGTCCTCATGTGCAACTAGGAGCAGACGTGTGTTTCCATCTGCAGCCATCCTTTCGTTTACGCTAGCAAAAGCATCATCTGTAGGTTTTTTTCTTATCTGTTGTCTTGTATTTTAGCCATATGTGATGATAGTTTTGTTATAAAATGTGTGAGTTTGATATATGGCAAAATGGGAACAGGCTACATTTAAATTTACATTTAAGGTGCAAGTGCATTGTGATTCAAGTCATATACAGGAAAAATAAATACAATATTTAAGTTAAGTTAGGTTGAAATTCATATAATATGAAGCAGTGAGCTAAAGCTACCTTGTCATTAAGGAATGTTTCCGTTATTTGTGTTTTATGTCTTTATACAGTTTCACTCTGGTTTATGAATGCATCATAAACAGCATCTTATTAAAGGGCAAGACTAAGATGATTCCTGACTCCTCTGCATTTATTAAACAGAGTTTGGCTGGCTGTTAATTTGTGTTGCCACACAAAGAGAACAGTACAAAGAGTACAAATTATCAAAATGGTGTTATCTCAGAGAAATACACTTATTCTCTATTGAAAATTCTGATCTTGACTAAAACTGATACTTTAATGGCACTTCAGTTTTTATGCCTTAATGATCTTTTCCCAGTGATTTACGCATTTTTGGAGACAAGTGTTGACTCTAAAAAAAACAGTTCCAAATTGTTGCTGCATTTTAAAGTACAAAATATCAAAATGGTGTTATCTCAGCGAAACACACTTATTTTTGATCACAAATTCTGGTCTTGAGTAAAACTCATATTTTCCTGGCACTTCAGTTTTTATGCCTTAATGATCCTGTCCCAGTGATTTACACATTGTTGGAGACAAGTGTTGACTCTAACAACCAATTCCAAAGTTTTGCTATACTTTAGAGTACAAAATATCAACATGGTGTGATCTCAGAGAAATACCCTTACTTTTGACCAAAAATGCTTGTTTTGAATTAAACTGATATTTTCATGGCACTTCAGTTTTTAGCCCTTAACGATGGTTTCCAAGTGATTTAAGCATTTTTGGAGACAAGTGTTTGTCTCTCATAACCAATTCCAAATTGTTGCAACTTTTTAGAGTAAAAAATACCAAAATTGGTGTTATCTCTAGAGAAATACGCTTATTTTGGATCCACAATTCATTTCCTGATAAAAAATGATATTTTCTTGGCACTTCAGTTTTTGAGCCCTTAATGATGGTTTCCCAGTGATTTAAGCATTTTTGGAGACAAGTTTTGTCTCTAAAAAAACAATTCCAAATTTTTTCTGCATTTCAGAGTACAAAATATCAAAATGGTGTTATCTCCAGAGACATACGCTTGCATTTGATCAAAAATGCTGTTCTTAAATAAAACTGATATTTTCTTTGCACTTCAGTTTTTCACCCTTAATGATCTTTTCCCAGTGATTTAAGCATTTTTGGAGACAAGTTTTGTCTCTCATGACCAATGTAACATGCCATGTTCAGGCATCGTAGGGAGAGCTAGACAGGAGACACACGTAGCTCTTACATTCATTTTATTCAAGCTCTGTTCCAGCACATCCGGTCCGTCACTTATTCTCGTCCCACCACACAACCCGGTACACACCTAGGTTCCTACTACCATCTGCTTCCATTACATCTCCCCCCTTTAGTTAATTGTCAGACTTTCTTAAGAGCACTTCTTTTGTTTATACTGCATTTGTAACCTAGGCTGAACAGTAGACATGAATAGTAATCCTGAGTACTAAACATTCATGCAAACAGCATCACTCTTCTTTTCTCCTCTGCTTTTTTTTTCTTTTTTTCAGTAGTGCATTACATCACCTGTGAAATTTCCCTATTTATTCTTATTCTTTTCAACAGTTTCTATGACAACATATAAACATTTCTTTTAAACTGACCTTTGTCTCTTGTTCACCTTTTTTTTTTTTTTTTTTAACCCAACCACAACTTTCCATCTAATCTATAAGTTCAGTCTGTTCGGCGGTGTTATGGTCCAGCCTGATCTCGTCACTCTAGCAGTCTCTGGAATGACCCTGATATGAGATCGGTTTCTCCTGAGACATCCTGAGGGCAGGTCAATGTTGTAAGACCTCGGTGTCTGAGTTGGACCACTGACAGTCCCTGATTCCTTTGTATTCTTCACCCAGACCCTTTGTCCTGGTCTAAGCTCTTGTCTTGTCTTTGTGTTGTGTCTTTTGTTGAACCATGAGGCCTGTTTGTCTTTTAATTCCTGATCCTTCCTTCGGAAAGCTCGGAGGTCTGGCCATCCTGGCTGTAGCTTCTCTTTGCTGATGGGAAGGGATGTCCTGATGTTGCGCCCCATCAGCAGCTGTGCAGGAGATGATCCATGTGATAAGGGAGTGGCCCTGCATGCTATGAGAGCCTTGTGTGGATCTTCCCCCTTTTTCAGTAGAGACTTCACTGTTCTCACAGCCCTCTCAGCCTCCCCGTTACTTTGAGGATAGCGAGGACTGCTGGTCACATGCTTGAAGTCATAGTCTCTAGCAAAGGCTGCAAACTCCGCTGCAGAGAACTGGGGGCCATTGTCCGTAATAACAGTCTCTGGGACCCCATGACGTGCAAAAATAGATTTTAACTTCCCTGTCACGTGGGCTGTGGTGGTGGTGTTAAGGTTAGCCACTTCAATGTAGAGCGAGTAGTAGTCAATAACCACAAGATACATGGCATTGTCCACCTGGAAAAGATCTGCTGCCACACGCTGCCATGGTCTGTCAGGCAACTGAGTCGTCAGCAGCGGCTCCGGTGCATTCTGAGCCTCACGTGCACAGATTACACAGTTGTCCACTTTCCTTTTGATCTGATTGGTCAGACCTGGCCACCACACTGACTGCTGTGCTCTGGCAGCACATTTTGTCATGCCTTGGTGACCCTCATGTATTTTGTTGAGCATTTCCTCTTGCATTGTGACAGGAATGACGAGTCTCCCGCTTTTCATCAGTATCCCGTCTGCAACCAGCAAGTCTTGGTGGTATTGCCAGTACTGCTGCAGTTGAGGTGGAAGAGCTTTTCTGTTTTTAGGCCAACCTGTTTGCACCACGTTTCAGTCTTTTGCAGACATCATCTGTGTCCTGTGCCGTCCTGATCTGCGCCAGCCTCTGCTCTGATGCTGGCAAGTGCTCCATCACCAGGTTGATGGATTCATGCACATCCCGTTCCAGCTGCTCGTCCTCCGGTGTAGGCGGGTCTTGGAGTGGGGCTCTGGATAAAGCGTCCGCTGTGATCAGGTTCTTTCCGGGCACATGCTCGATCTTGTATGTGAAGCGAAGCAGTCACAGTCTGAATCTGAGTATGCAAGGTGGCAAGTCATCCAGCGCTCTGCTGCCTAGCAGGGAAATGAGAGGTTTATGATCAGTCTGTATCAGAAAGTCCATCCCTATCAGATAAGACTGAAAATGCTCACACGCCCAGGTAAGAGCAAGCGCTTCCTTTTCTATCTGGGCATATCTGCGCTCCATGTTTGTCATGCTGCGTGATATGAAGGCAACAGGCTGCCATTCCCCTGACGACTGCTTCTGGGACAAAACTCCCCCCAACCCATAAGAGGAAGCGTCAGCTGCGACTTTTGTCTCTCTGTTCAGGCAGTACTGTGCCAGAACTGCTGGCGAGCTCAGTTCTTTACGCAGCTCATCAAATGCTCTCTGCTGCGTGCTCCCCCACACCCACTCGGTATCTGATTTGAGCAGGTCTCGTAGGGGTTGTGTGAGCTCTGCAATGCGCGAAGAGAACTTTCCCACATAGTTAACCATGCCCACAAACCTCTTCACATCAGCGGCGTCTTTGGGTGTGGGCATTTCCCTGTTTGCTTTGATTTTGCCTGGGTCTGCTTCAATGCCCTGTGCGCTGACAATGTGGCCCAGGAACTTGACTCTGTCCACTGCAAACTGGCACTTATCATTGCTGAGGGTCAGGCCCTCCTCCTGGAGCCTCCCCAAAACTCTGTGCAGCCTGTGGTCATGTTGTTCACGCGTTGATCCAAAGACCAAGATGTCATCAGCGTGACACACAGTCCCTTCCAGCCCCGTCAGCATCTGTGTCAGCCTCTTTTGAAAATGTTCAGGTGCCGATGAAATCCCGAACGGCAGTCTCTTGGAGCAGTATCTCCCAAAAGGAGCGATAAATGTGGTCAGGGGGACTGATTCTGGATGGAGGGGTACTTGCCAGAATCCAGCCGTGGCATCCAGCTTTGTAAAGACAGTTGCCCCTGAGAGCTTGGCCAGGGTTTCATCGACAGCCGGCAAGATGTGTCTCTCTCGGCAGATGTACTCATTCAGGTGAGTCATGTTGGAGCATATCCTGATCTTTTCTCTGGGCTTTGGTGCCACCACCATACCTGCGCACCAATCTGTAGCCTCTTCAATGGGCATTATTACTCCCATTTTTTCCATTCTCTGGAGCTCATTTTTGACTTTGTCATACAGTGGAAGAGGTACACGTCGTGGCAAAGACAGTGCGTAGGGCTTGACGTCCTCCTTCAGTTTAATTTTGTACTCCTCTTTCAGGCAGCCCAGTCCTGTAAAGACTTTGGGATATTATCTCTTTATGTTAATTTCCAGCTCTCTAACACTGTCAACTAGATGTAGAAGTTTCAGGTCTAAGATTGCTGGAAAGCCAAGCAGAGGAGTAGCAAGCTTCTGTACCACATAAACTGGCTGTGTGGTTTTCTTGTCGTTGTATTCTATGACTGCATCGAACTGACCTCTTACCTTTAGAGGTTCATTGCTTGGACCACATAATGGTATGGTTGCTTTGGTGAGTGGACCGTGCCTCTGTTTTGAGTAGGCCGTAGCTGGGACGACTGTTGCATCTGCCCCTGTATCCAACTTGAATGTTATGTCTTGGCCATTCACTTTCAGTGTCTTTTTCCATGTGTCAGGTTTCTTTCCTGTGGACACCACTCCCAGGCAGGAAAAGAGTGTCCTCTTCTTTCTCCTTGAGCACAGCGCCTACTCTACCTGACTTACAAACTGCTGCAAAGTGTCCTTTTTTTTGACATTTTCTGCATTCTGCATCCCGTGCAGCACAGTTGTTCAAGGAGTGTGCTGGGCTTCTTCCACATCGTCCACAGCTTTTCTGTCCTGTCTGAAAATCTTTTTGCCCCTTTTTGAAGGTCGTCTTCCCTGTCTGGTATTCTCTGTGTGACTTCTTTTGGAATTTCAGCAAGTCCACATTTACTTTCTGTTCTGTAGTAGTTGTCTCCCTCACTATGGGTTGCTGTTTCTTAAGTTCTTCATGTTGTCTTATTGTGGTAATTGCTTTTTCAAGTGTTAATTCACTGTCCATTTGAAGTTTTTCAGACAGACCATGATGCCTTATCCCCACCACCAACCTATCTCTGATCATCTCATTCTGCAGAGGGCCATATTGACAGTGCTCTGCTAGTTTGTAAACAGCAGAGATGAAGGCCTCAGCCGATTCACCTGGCTCTTGATTTCTTTTATTGAAAAGAGCCCTCTCGTAGATGACATTATATTTGCATATGAAGTATTTATCAAAGGCTTCCTTCACTACCTTGTACTTCTTTTTGTCCGCCTCGCTTAAGCCTAGCGTGGCCAAAACATCATCAGCTTTATCACCCATTGTATAAACTAATGAGTTTACTTGATAGTCATCATTCTTACTGTCTAGTCCAGCTGCCACCCGGAACCTTTCAAACCGACGTATCCAGTTGGGCCAGTTAGCAAAATCTGAGAAGTCAAACTTTTCTGGTGGGTTTATGGAGGAAAGGGAATCCATTCTTTGTCTTTGTTGTTGAGCAGGCTCCGCTGTGTTGTCTCATAACATCCGGGTCCTACACGCTCCCTCGCCGTCTGTCTACACACTTCACTGCCTTGTGTGTAACCGCGGGCTAGCGTTAGCTTAGCTTCGGCCGGGGCTCACGGGTCGCGGTTATTTATTTATTTAACGTGCCTGACAACTTCTTCCGAACATATGGAGAGTGCAGCCATGAAGGATTATCCTCTGTTTCCATCTGTCTGCAATTCCAATAGGCAAGAGCCCTGCAGTTAGCTGCCCAGTAATAATGTTTCAAAATGGGTAGACCAAGGCCTCTTTTCTTAAGTGGTTTGTGCTGGTGAGCCTTGGCTATCCTGTGTGATTTGTAACCCCACACAAAGGGCATTATGATAGAATCAAGCTTCTCGAAGAAGGACGCATTCGGTAAACAGGCAGATTTTGAAAAAGATAGAGGAACCTGGGTAGGCTCATCATTTTAATTGCATTAACCCGTCCAATCATGGATAAAGGCAGTATTCTCCGGGATTCAATGTTTGCCTTAAGTTTCACTATTGCCTCTGAGAAGTTAAATATAAAAAGATGTTTTGAATTCCTGGTCAGCTTAAGCCCCAGATAAGTAAAATAATCCTTTACCACTTTAAAGGGCAATTTTGTCAAAAAATCTTCAGCAAATGAATCCACCAGTGGCATAAACTCACTCTTTCCCCAATTTATAACATATCCAGAAATTTTTCCAAATGAATTTGATTCCTCTAACATCTGGATGTTCCCTAATGCCAATTGCTAGGGGCTCTAAAGCAATGTTAAAAAGCAAGGGGGACAGTGGGTCCCCGTGGCGAACTCCACAGTGTAAACAGAATGGACTGGATTTATCCCCATTGGTTAAAATAGAGGATTTGGGGTTAGTGTATAGTATTTTGATCCATTCTATAAACATGTCACCTAAACCAAACCTCTTGAGTGTTTTAAACAGGTAGGGCCATTCGATCATATCAAATGCCTTGTGGGCATCTAAAGACAATATTGCAGTATGATCATCCTTTCCATAATCAGCATACAAAATATTGAGAATTTTGCTAACATTACAGAAGGAGTACCTTCCCTGGATAAATCCAGTTTGATCTGGGTGAATGACAATCGCTATATACTTCCTAAACAATTTGCTAATACTTTAGTAATTATTTTTAAATCATAATTGAGTAGGGCGATGGGCCTGTAACTGCCAGGATCTGTCTCATCTCTATCTTTTTTTGGTAAAACACAGATGTTTGCTTCACTAAGAGAAGATGGGAGTTTCTTATTTCTTAGAGTGTTTTGAATCATTCTTAGCAATATTGGTGAGAGGATGTCTTTGAAAGCTTTATAGAACTCTGGCCCAAACCTATCCGGTCCAGCTGCTTTTCCAGTGGGAAAAGCTTTAATTGCATCCTGTAGCTCTAACAGTGAGAATTATACATCCAGATTCTTCCTAGCAGCTTCATCTAATTGTGGGAGGTTAAGTGAATCAAAAAACTGATTAATCTCTTCCTCTGTAGCTGTTGCTTTGGAGGTGTAAATATTAGAGTAAAATTCCTTAAAACGTGTATTGATGTCCTTTAAGTCTGTAAGTGTCTGACCAGAGTTCGATTTTATTTTGTAAATAGCTCAATCTGTCTGTTCTCCCTTTAATTGCCTTGCCAATAATGATTGTGGTTTGTCTCCCTGTTCAAAGTGTCTTTGCTTGAGTTTAAGGAGTAGATTTCCAACTTGCTCGCTTAAGATTTGATTGTATTCATATTTTAATTTAAGAATATTGTTATAATCTGACTGAAGAAGAGTGTTTCTATAAGCTCTTTCTGCAGCTGGTAATTCTTTCTCAATCATTTCCAATCTTTCTCTTTTAGCCCTTTTCAGTTGTGCTTCATAAGAAATTATATGACCTCGAACATATACTTTAAGGGTTTCCCACAATATTGAGTGATCCACCTCACCATTGTCATTGGTCTCAAGAAATTGCAGAATGTGTGTCTTAATATATTCCTTAAATGCCTGGTCTGCAAGAAAAGAAGGATTGAAACACCAACTATAGATTTTCCCAGGGAGAGATAGATGAAGGTTAAGACTGACTGGACTATGGTCTGATATAATTATGTTATGATATTGAGTGTGGTCTATGTCAGAGATAAGTCTGGAATCTACTAAAAAGTAGTCTATCCGTGTATATGATTTGTGTACATGGGAGTAAAAGGAGTAATCACGATCTGAGGGATGTTGAACTCTCCAAATATCTACAACTTTCTTAGATTTCATTAAATTATTAGGAGTTTGCGCAGCAACAATGTTAGGTGCTGGGGCAGAAGACAACCTGTCCAAGTGAGGATTGAGGTAACAATTAAAATCACCCCCAATCAATATATGATTTAAATCATCATCCGAAATCATATCAAACATCTTACGAAAAAACCCAGGATCATCCATGTTCGGACCATAGATATTTACCAGTGTGATGGGGAAGTGATTAATGTGCCCACTTAGAATAATAAATCTGCCATTTGGATCAATCGTGGATGAGTGAAAGCGAAAAGGTACTGTCACATCATTACCTGCGAGGATCTGGCTTCTCAAATTGCAGGAAATGGCAGCAGCAGGAGGGTAGAATGGAACACCGGTTGAGATTGGTACTGCACTACCCAGAGTCCTGCGCGGGATTGTGATGTCGTCGAGGGTCGCCAGAATGACGTCACTGGCTTGTGTTGAGGAAGAGGCAGCAGGTTCCCGGGATGTAAACACGGTGGACTGGAGAGCAGAGCTGGAGGATGAAGCGGCGGCGGTCTCTAAGGTCTGGATTCTTGAATTCATGCTGGAAAGGGATGACTGAATGGAAGACAGCGCTGCCAAAATGGCGTCGTTTGCTGGAGCTGTGGAGGCGACTGCTGAGGTTGGGGGTCTGGCTTTTTTGGCCGGCGGGGCAGCAGCTGGAGTCGGAGCGACGACTGAGTTCTGGGAGCAGTGTTTGCGTTTTGCCGAAGCCTTCCGAGGAGTGGAGACAGGACGCTGGTTGACGGGTGGAAATCCAGCACAATTTAAGAATAAGGCAAACAGTTCCTGGTGAGAAGCTCTGACCAGAGCGGTAACATCGTTGTTAAACAGGAATTCCAACAGCTTAGGAATCAGCCAGTCATCGATCGATGGGGCGTCTGGGATGTTACCTTTGCCTGCCAGGCGAGAGCTACGACAGAGAGAAGGAGCCCTCTCGTCGGTGATGGCTTCCTCTGATTCAGATATTTGATGAGGCTCCACCATGATTCCGTCATATTGCCACGGGTCTTCATCGTGGACGAGGGGCGACGACATCAGGAGCAGCAGGGTAAGTACGAGTATAAGCGATCTTTTCTTCATGCGGGAGCTTGACTTGCAAAATGCCAGCAGAGGAAGCGGGAAGGAGGTCGGGCTAGAGCAGTTTAAATAGCCTGCTCTGAATACAATTTTCCAATAGGAAGCGTACACGGAGTCAGCCGAGCCATCAGCTGATCTGCACCGGTGATGACAGCTATGCTGTTAGAGCTTGACATCATGGCCTGCCTGGACTAACGCTACGCTTGATTTTGTAATAATTGCAGAGGACGTTTTTGTTGTTAATCACGTTATTCTTAATTGTTTATTCACGAGTCTATAAAGTAGCAAATCTGAGATTTTACAAACTTGAAAATTCCAACTTTTTTTCGATTTTTTTTTTTTTATTTCTTTAAGTGGCCCTAATACGCCATCACACAAAAAATATACAAAAGAATCCCTTACTGAAATAATAACTAATCTCCACCACTGACTGATCTATATAAAATGCTTCAGTAGTTAGTATTGGTACATGGGGCGGAGCTTAATTTTGTGGGCGTGGCTTGTTGAATGGGGGTTTCCTATTGGTCACGTGATTGGTCACGTGATTGGTGACATCAGGCGGTGGTTTCACGCCGCGACCGCCCAGCGGTTGTGACGTAAGGCATTGGGGAGGCCGCCCACTGCAACCGCCCAGTGGATGTGACGTAGGCATTGGGGCGACTTCATATTCCATCATATTCACCGATTCCTATGTTTCGACGGGCCCAGAACTTCTACAACTCATCACCATCACCACCGGCACCATCACCAACATCAAATCGCCTTCTCAACTACTCCAGACTCCACCGTCAGCGATTTGTCCTCCACTCCCACCATCTCAACTACTCCAGACGCCACCATTGTCCCCGCTTTATCCTTCACTGCTGTATCCCAATTCTCCACAAACCCCTTCCCTGCTGTCTCAGTCATGTGATTCACTTTCTATGGACTCGCAGGAAGGTGATGGAGTTCCACCAGCAGCTTCATACGCCTATGCAGGTGTTATCCAGGACTGTGTTGCGAGTTTGATTAATGCAGGGTTTCAAAAATGTTGGGAGAATAAGTGTTATGGATGTCAGACAGATCATTCGAGTCAAATGCAACACCAGTGTTTGTTCCCAATCCCTGAAGACTTTTATGTGCGACACTTCGATGATGTTGTGGAGATTGTTTGCAACGACTTCCAGCCATTATGCATTGTCTGTACTCAAAAATGTTTCAGGTAAGTGAAGATCATGTTTTGGGGGCCATAGATACACTTCTTTACGAGCTAAAACGTACTGCTCAATTAAAAGGACTGTTGGAAGCGTTAGAATGGGGGATTTCCCCTCAGCTACACTTCATGGTTCTTGATCTCTGGAGGGGGGATAAGGAGAATGAATGAATGACTGTTTTTTTTTTTTTTTTTTAGATGTAGTTTTTTGAGATGTATGTTTTTTTTTTCATATTTTATTTTGAATATGGTGATGTGTTTGATGAAATGTAATTGTGTTATAATTGATTTGTTAAATTAGTAGGAAAACTAATGTTCTTCTTTTTTATATTTGTATGTATTAAAAAAATGTTTCATTGTTTTTGTCAATGAATTTTTAAGGAATTTTTGCAATAAAAAGATATTGTTAAAACTATCATGTGTTCATTTTTACTTTAACGTAATCATGGAAACAACTCTCAAGAAAAATTATTATGATGCAGCACACCCCGGAGGTCTTGGGGGTGTGTATAACCTTTACAAGGCTGTTAAAGAGGTTGCAGGGGTTACACCATCTTTACCTGAGGTGAAAAAGTTTTTACTGGGTCAGGATGTGTACACTTTACATGCTAAGGCTTTTTTGAATTTCCCAAGGAACAGAGTTTTGGTTAATGGGATAGATAAACAGTTTCAGGCAGATTTAGTTGACATGAGTGAATATGCATCAGAAAATGACAATGTAAGGTACCTTCTAACATGCATTGATGTATTTTCTAAATTTCTAGATGTCTTAAAAACAAGTCGGCCATAGTTGTTACAAATGCTTTTAAATATATTTTGAGGGAAGGGCATGTGCCAGAGAAACTCCAAACAGATGAGGGTAAAGAGTTTTATAACGAAGTGTTTCAGAAGTTAGAGACGGAGTGTAATATTGACCACTTTTCTACATCTAACGAAACAAAAGCCTGTGTAGTGGAGCGTTTCAACAGAACTTTTAAGACTCGGATGTGGAGATATTTAACATCTGTCAACTCGAGGAGATACATAGATGTAGTTCAAGATCTTGTACATGCATATAATAATTCTCTCCATATTGGGAAGTTAACAAGGAAAATGAGAAGACTGTTTTTTACAACTTGTACAAAAGGAAACGGCAGAAAGCTCTATCATTTAAATTTAATTTAGGTGAGACTGTGAGAATATCAAAACTTGGTGAAGTGTTTAGAAACGGATATGAACAAACTTTCACAGATGAATATTTTACAATAATAAGCCGTATAGGAAGTATAGGAAGAGATCCTCCTGTATACAAACTAAAAGACTGTGGAGGTGAGTTGTTAAAAGGGTCATTTTACGAACATGAATTACAACGAGTCACCATTGATAAAAAACAAAATATTTAAAATAGAATCAATATTGTCAAGAAAAAAAGTTTCTGGCAAAAACCATGTCTTGGTTAAATGGCTGGGCTGGCCTGAGAAATTCAATTCATGGGTGTGTGAAGACGACATTATTGATGTTTAAAAAGGAGAGTTTAATCAGTTTTTCACATCATATGTAAAACCCCATGCCAAAGTCAAGACCGCATATCATGGATAAGAAAAATGGGTTTTATGTGACATTGCCAAGTAATGCTTCAACAAATGTTTACCCAAATAACAAAATATGGAACTATCGGACAAAACTAGCAAAACCAATAGTTTTGAATGAACCATATGAGGTAGGACTGATAGAGGTTCAATATCCAAGGAATTGGTTAACATTTCCACCTAGTGATGGTTAACAACAGTCACTGTTGTTAACCTGAAAACAGGTAAGGACACCGTATTAACGTTAGCTCCAGGACATTATGATACAGTACAAAGAATAGTGAAAGAATTTAATTCAAAATGCCCTGTCACGAGCGAAACATCATGTATGAGTATACACTACAATCATATAACAAATCATATTTTCGTCGCTGGTGCTGAAGGTCAGCCATAACATTTAGAGGCAGACTTGCTGAGATTTTGGGATTTATCCCTGGAACCCCTTTCATTGTGCAAGATATAGTCAATTTTAAAAAGCGTTCTACAGCACCTCACCCAGCAGACATTTACGGAGGAAGCTACAATATTTTTGTTTATACCGATATTGTGGATTACCAACTAGTGGGTGACAGTCATGTACCCCTGCTGAGGTGTATAAATGTCTCTGATGAAGAACAACATACGCCCACTTTGACTTTTGACAAGCCTCATTACACATCGCTGTCCAAGACAGTTATAGATGACATTGAAATCTCCCTACAAAACGACCAAAACAAACATATACCATTTCAATACAGCAAAGTAATTGTTAAACTACACTTCTGACCTGTGAGCCGTGGTTTCTGAGAGATAAGATTTTCAAAATGACACGGAGTCCTTACAATCCTGATGATAATAATGATAATAGATACACGTCATAATACATGAATCAGGCAGGTGGTGATTTGCCAGGATTTATTGGTGCCAGCACACAGTATGGTCAGGGACTGGGAGGCATATTTTGCACATTGTTCAGGATGGCTGTGCCATTGTTGAAAATAGGGTTTTACATTGCAAAACCTCATCTAATAACAGCAGCTACAGGTATAATGGGGGATGTGGTGTCTAATATAGCCAAAAACATTCTGAAGATTCAAAAGCAAGGCAACTGGACTGTGTAGAGTTTGTTGGGAAGACGTTTCACTTCTCATCCAAGAAGCTTCTTCAGTTCCAAATGGCTGGTGATGGAAGCAGATATGTATCTTGCTAGAGGAAAAACAACAACAAAGGAAGGGAGGAGTTGGAGAACGACTCATAGAAACTTATCCCAGGGTGATGTAACCCCTGAGAGTCGTTACCCTGAATGGGTCATTAACTCCCCCTGTCATGTGAGGTGTTATGGTCACATGTGCCCAGGTGTGAGTGTTTGGAGAGCTTTCTGGGGAGAGAGCTTAGCACTGCATTATATGTAGGTGAGAGATTGTGTCTGAGTCCACCACCTCTGTTAAGAGAAGGCTTCTCCAGTCTGGTGAAGATGGCTTCTTTAACTCCTCTTTCAAACCATCTATCTTCTCTCGCCAACACCTGTACATTGCTGTCCTCAAAAGAGTGTCCCGTGTCCTTTAAGTGGAGGTGGACTGCTGAGTCCTGACCTGAGGAAGTGGCTCTCCTGTGTTGAGCCATACGCTTGTGAAGCGGTTGTTTAGTTTCCCCAATGTACAGGTCTGAGCATTCCTCACTGCACTGGACTGCATACACCACATTGCTCTGTTTATGTCTTGGTGTTTTGTCCTTGGGATGGACCAACTTCTGCCTTAATGTGTTTCCAGGCTTGAAGTGAACAGGAATGTGGTGTTTGCCAAAGATTCTCTTGAGTTTTTCAGATAAACCTGCAACATACGGAATCACAATGTTCTTGCGTCTCTCTTCCCTTTCATGCTCCGTCTCCTTTCTTTTCTTGTTCTTCAAAAAGGCCCACTTTGGGTATCCACAGGTTTTCAGGGCTTCTCTAATGTGTTTCTGTTCCTTTTCCTTTCCTTCCTTCCTTGTAGGAACACTCTCAGCCCGGTGGTTGAGGGTTCTGATGACACCCAGCTTGTGCTGAAGCGGATGGTGCGAATCAAAGAGTAAATATTGATCCGTGTGTGTGGGTTTCCGGTACACTTCAACGTTGAGACCCCCATCTGTCTCCAAGTGTACTGCACAATCCAAAAAGGCCAAAACGTTGTCCTTAACATCTTCACGCGTGAACTTAATGTTGTTGTCCACTGTGTTGATGTGGTCTGTGAAAGCCTCTACTTCATGTGCCTGGATTTTGACCCAGGTGTCATCCACATACCTAAACCAGTGGCTTGGTGCTGCTCCATGGAATGAGGCTAGGGCCTCTCTCTCCACCTCTTCCATGTACAGGTTAGCTACTATGGGAGATACAGGAGAGCCCATGGCGCATCCATGTTTCTGCCTGTAGTAGTGGTCCCTGAACTGGAAGTAGGTGGTACTCAGGCAGAGGTCCAGTAAGGAGCAGATATGGTCAGGGGTGAGGTTGGTTCTGACCTCCAGTGTACTGTCCTGTACCGCTTCACAAGCGTATGGCTCAACACAGGAGAGCCACTTCCTCAGGTCAGGACTCAGCAGTCCACCTCCACTTAAAGGACACGGGACACTCTTTTGAGGACAGCAATGTACAGGTGTTGGCGAGAGAAGATAGATGGTTTGAAAGAGGAGTTAAAGAAGCCATCTTCACCAGACTGGAGAAGCCTTCTCTTAACAGAGGTGGTGGACTCAGACACAATCTCTCACCTACATATAATGCAGTGCTAAGATCACTCCCCAGGAAGTTCTCCAAACACTCACACCTGGGCACATGTGACCATAACACCTCACATGACAGGGGGAGTTAATGACCCATTCAGGGTAACGACTCTCAGGGGTTACATCACCCTGGGATAAGTTTCTATGAGTCGTTCTCCAACTCCTCCCTTCCTTTGTTGTTGTTTTTCCTCTAGCAAGATAAATATCTGCTTCCATCACCAGCCATTTGGAACTGAAGAAGCTTCTTGGATGAGAAGTGAAACGTCTTCCCAACAAACTCTACACAGTCCAGTTGCCTTGCTTTTGAATCTTCAGAATGACCATGACCTGGATGAATGAGAATCTACACAGACATAGCCAAAAACAGTGTGACTAGAAAACAGGAAGGAAATGGTATGATTGTGTTCACCCGTAGATCTATAAAAAGACCTCCATCCACAATGCATGCGCGCACTGTGTCTAAAAAACGTAAAACGGTTTGCAAGACTCAGAGGACTGTCAAAAAGAAGTGTACCACCAAGGTTAACAGAGCTCCTGCCATACAAAGAAGATTTTTGTCCAAGGATATATTCTAGTCAAGACAAAATAATATACTGAAGAAACCATGTCCCTCATTCATGACCAGTCACAGGAATGTGTGAAGACAGAGCTGGATCTTTTTACTGTGCCATTCACCCAGACATCCATTGAAAAGTCAACTTATGTGGAAGTACCACCTGTGTCAGCCATAACTGATACAGGACCTGTGGAGTTTTACGTGTCTGCAAGTGGAGAGGATTATCTCGATCTCAATGACTCTTATCTGTTTACGCGTGTGAAAATTACAAATGCAGATGGTACAAACTTGGCTAATGATGTTGATGTGGAATTCATAAATTATCCTGGATGCACACTTCTCTCACAGGTTGATATTACACTAGGAAACAGACTCATTACCCAATCCTCCAACACATATCCCTATAGGGGTATAATCGAGTGTTTGATAGACTATGGGAAGGACACACTGGATACCCAGTTTAGCCCTGGGTTATTTTGTAAAGATACTGCGGGGCATCTGATGAATAACGCTGTTGCTTTAGATGGAGATAATCATGGACTAACAACAAGGGGGAGATATACACAAATCAGTTGCACTGTGGAGTTAATTGCCCCTATGCATGCTGATTTGTTTTTTCAGGAAAAACTTTTGCTAAACGGTGTTGATATTGCTTTGAAATTCATACGGACAAACGATGAATTCTGTCTAATGGCTGCTGGAAATGTACACTACCGTGCTAAAATCATGTCTGCTAGTGTCAGATTGGCACACAGCAGAGCCTTACAACACACTACCCACCCATCAAAAATTGGTTGAAAAGACGTTGAAAAGACGTCATTCCCTTACGTTGAAACAATGTTTAGATTTGGTTGTAAAGTGAAAGGTAAAAAGCCTTCGTTTTCAGGTCGTTAGAAAGACGTCTTCATGAGGACGTCTTTTTGCTGTCTAAATTTGGTTGAAAAGTGAAAGGTGAAAAGCCGTCATTTTCAGGTCATTGAAAAGATGTCTCCATCAAGACGTCTCTTTCCTGTCTAAATTAGGTTGAAAAGTAAACCTAATTTCAACCATGAATTAACAATTAGAATCACAAATTCATGACTGAATTTCTAACCTAAAAAAATGAGACGATTAAACAAAAAAGGATCAAAACATTGATTGTTGTCACACTGACAAATTTGTAGCATAGCAATAAATCTAACATCTTTGTCACAAAAAGCCCCAAAAAACAACAAATCTTATACATCCAGAGGAACAAGGATGTTAAATGTTTCCATCCAACTGAGGGCGGAAACTTCTGAACTGATGAACCATCTTCCTCTTCACTGCTGCACTGTGAACATAAGGCAGGTTAAGTTTAATTCATCACATCTTGACATGAACTGCACGTGTTGTGTATTTAAAATCTCTGCTCATATTTTTTCTAACCAACATTTGCAAGCAGTAATTTACACATCCAGCGCAACATTATTATTCATCTGGAGTTGTATTTGTCACCAAACAAATGCCTGATACTAGTTGTGGACACACCTAGAGCTGAGTAAAAAAAAAAAAAAAATCGATTTAATTGATTAATTCAAATTTTTTGTTCATGAAGATTTTAAAAATGAAAATCTAGATTTTTCTATTGAAAAAAAGAAAAAAAACTCCTTGTTCTGTTCTATGTAGTGCGCTGTAACACAGTTTTGACATTTAAAGGATCATTGAAACTTTTGTGAATTATGGCAAAAAGACCTTACTTAATTTTAATAACAGTAATAATAATAATAATAAATATAATAAAAATATTAAATTTAATTTTTTGCAAAATCGCCCAGCCCTACACATACCTGTTTTATTTTTATTAAGATAGCCTCCACCACTAGACCGCCCAGGAGCATGTTTGAAATGCTCTGTCATGGTATGCCGTATTTCATAATCTGTGGCTTTGCTGTCCCACTTCTTGACAGCAGCTGCAATGACAAAGAAAAACATGAAATCAACATTTGTTTATTCTTAATTACACAAAACAATAAAATGAAAAAAAAAATTGTGTACACATACTGACATCAAAGACGTTGTAGAATTTCAACTTTATAGACATAAAAATCCATTAAAAAATTCTAAAGTTGTGCAACTCCTGATATAAACCTGTCACAATTGTGTACAGCTCTGTCAGTTGAAATGCCCTTTTGGGACCATGGCCCTTCATATTGAAGGCAGACATGAGGGAGTTTATCATCAGCCTAAAAAATTAGCACATGAGGTGTCTACACTTAATCAGTTAGCTTCTTGTGCTATTTAAGAGCTAGGAAGGGACGATGAGAGGTGAGGTTTGGAGGATAGAGACAGTTGATAGTAAGGATCGACCAATTATCGGTATGGCTGATAAAATCGGCACTTTTATAATAATCGGTATCGACCGTTTTTTCACTGATAGCCGATTACATAAGTTTATTTTGAAACGCGCTCCTCTGCTCTCATGCAGTCGTCTCTCTGCCTGAAGTCAACCCTCTTGGCTGTGTAACAATGTCCGGCCAACAGCGCCCTCTGATTGGCTGTTATATGTTGTGTAGCCAATCAACACTGAAGCTTCTAGAAGAAGTTCCACAGAGAGAGAGGAGAGGATGCGCTGTGAAGCAGCGGTGAGACGATTGAAAGTAAGGCAGAATATGTAAACAGAAAATAGCGCAGTTGCAAAAACAATCCTCTGTGCTGACACCACAACCTTATTATGATCAGTGTCAATGACATGCTGCCCACAGGTGAAATCTGGGCCTACCTACCTGCACATCTATATTCACATCAAGTGACAAGCCATTTTTCAAATAGCCGAAATGATTACGCCTCTAACAATAAATGAAAAATAATACACAGGTACAGCAAGTAGCTCATTAAAAGACATTTTGAATTTCACAGTAAGTTCCATGTAGTTTGTTAACAATTTAAGAATTATGTGTAACAGTTAGCTCAATATGCTAAACACGCCATCTTCATACTGTAGCACAGTGTCTGTTCCTTTCATGCCGTCTGAGAAATCGCTATTTCTGTCATTTTTTCAAGCACTTTACGGAGTTTGGTGGCACATGCATGAAACGTGATCCGCTATGTTGAATATTTTTAACGTGATGTCAACAACAACGCTGCTCCAATATGTTTTAGTAGGAGGTGAAACTCATTAGATGCACTGGATATTTACAGAATGAATCATAAACGTATAAAATTATTCACACGTAAAAATGGTGTGACGAGGTTCATCCATCCACTCATGAGCTGCATAGATTGTGTAGCCTTGTCAACAAGCGTTAATAGTCACTATTCACCTATGTTAGTAATGATTAGCAATGCACTGTGCCTAGTTTTAAATGACAGGTTCCTATAACATACTAATACGTAACAGAATTTCCTTCTATCTGTATAGAGCTCAGTTTTTACTTTGATCATATAAAAAAATCATGGAGTTATTTAATTTATTTCAGTGAACTTCAAGAGATTTCTGCCCTTCATGTTTTTATAAAATTAAAAACAATTTCTTGAACCTTTTCAACCAAGATTTCCGTCAGTTTGTGTTATTCTTCAGCAGTTTAAGGTCTTTTTTTCCACAGCTTTTCAGTGTACAAAGAACAAAAACAGTGTACTGTATTCAGTCTAGACCCAGGTGTGTTATTCTAAATTTTGACACCAAAATTGACATTTTTTACAGCAAATGAATATCGGTTCTAAATATTGGTCATCGGATTGGTTTCTTTGATTACAAATACCCCCCCCCCCAAAAAAACAAACAAACAAACAAACAAACAAAAAAACAACAAAAAAAAAAAAACATATTGGTCGATCCTTAGTTGATAGGGAGGTAAAGGTACATAGAGGGATTGAATAAGCGATGGAGCTACAGATATTGAGAAGGGAGGGACAAGGAGAGTAGAGAGGAAGTTGGACATGGGGGAAGGGATAGAAGAAGGGAAAGAGATGTGAGGGAGATAGGGAGGGAAATGGAGGGAGGTAAGGAAATTGAGGGAGAAAGGGATTGTGTGCTGACGGAGTATGGAGCTGGAGAGAGGAAGGATAGAAGATGAAAATAAGGAAGTGAGGGAAATAAAGGAGAAAGGGATATTGAAATGGGGATGGAAGGAGGGATAGAGGAAGGTACAGGGAGCATTTCACCAACAGGCATTTCTTTGACCATCAGATAATCTTAGCTTTTATAATGAAAGGAATTATTGCGATTTGAATGTGATGTTTGCATTTCGAATCTCAATACCTGTCTAAGATCTTTGTTGTACAGTCCTTGATGCTCTTCCCGCCAACCTTACTTAACTGTGCAATCTGTGTGGAAAAAGTTCATATTTTAAGTATATCACTATATTTGTAACTGACTTTTTACAGCCCCTGAATGGTAGACTTTTAAAACTCAGCACCATTCCAGCTAGCACAGGGGTGGGCAACCTTTTTGGTCATAAGATCTACTTTATCTGTGTTGGGGTTGGTAGATCTGTGCAGCCTCGGAAAAGGGCAAAGTGAAAATCACCAACATTTTAAAGTCCAATCATAGCTTACATAATAATATGCAAACATAGCATTGGTCCATATTTTTATATTAATAATACTATAATTATAATAATGGTGCAGTCAAAAACATAAATCAATCGGTGTAATTATGTGTTTTATTAATGTCATTGAAATAAAACGGACCTGACCGCATTTGTGAGAGAGGAGTGAGGGGGAAGCCTGTTGCAAATGAAGGGACAAATGAATGCAATGAAACGATAGCAACGCACAACGTGCATTTTTCAAAATAAAGCATAGAGGAATATTTTTATAATACTTGAGATATTATTTCAAACGAATTATGGTCAAAAGTGCGTAAATAATAGGCAATATATACCCATTTAGGCAATATATTATATTATTGTTTTCACATTAAAAAAACAACTTTTTTTTCAGGCGTGGCGGCTTTTATTTGCCGGTGCAGCACAATCAGTTACATGTAGGGGAAACCCTGGACTTGCTTCAGTTTCCTTATAGACCCTTCTGTATAAGCCAATGGTAATAATAAAATAAAATCATGGCAACTGAGTTTTGAGATTTAAACCAATAAGCTTGAGTTTGATTTCTTGAGTGACAAAGAGAGATGTCTTTGTCTGGGTTTTCCAGCTAATCCAGAGATGTACTCAGACCCCATTTGAGATTTATCTGTAAATTAAAAAGACATGGTTGCCCACCTTTGGTCTAGCACATATCCAACAGAAATTACTGTTTCATGAAATTATATTTTACCAGAAGATCTCTTGCTTCATTATTTTGAAGTTTGTCCTCCAACTTATCAAGTTCCTCCATCTTCTCCATTCTTTGAACATGGTAAGTTGAAGTACTAGGTTCTGCACACCCAATGCGCCTTACCTCCTCTGTAAGCTCCACAAGCTTTCTCAGGACACATTTCTGGAATTCTTAAATGGTATGGAGACATTTCATAAGAATAATAATTCCATTGTATGAAAACAAAATGACTATGATCATGCACCAAATGGGCATATTTAAAATCCAAATGCAGCAGTAAACAAAACAAATTACTTACTGGCCATGGGCATTAGAAATATATCCACGCTGTTCTTTGGAGCTCTTGGTGTTTCTGAAACAAACATTTTGAACTCAATATTCTATCTGGAAATACTGCACTTCACGAGACAGGAATTAATGACTTCAACCAATTGGACTACATTCAATTCTTAAATATTGTATTACCTTCTGAATTAGATGACTTTGAGACAAGATCTGAGTTTTCAACCACGTACATGGCCAGAAAAAAGACACTTTTGCCCCAATGAAAAGGATAAGTACTCAATAAGGAAACTCAAACCATTTGCCAAAAGAAACTAGCATACAGATAAATAATTGCACTACACATTACTGTACAAATGTACACAACCACCAACTGCTCTTTGATGTGCTCTCCAGTTATTGACAATTGCCCTTAATGACCACTGGTAGTATTCCAGTAGATAGATAGAATGACAGTGTGAGTATATCATCAGAATGATGAAGTGGGCACCTTCCTTCACTGATGGTATGTCGACTCACAACACCTTGGGAAGGCTCAACAGTTAGTTCTAGTGTACCAGAGCTACCGCCTCCATGCTAGCACTTATTGTCCATGATGCCCACATGCAGTACTTCCTTGTGTTATGATGAGATTAGAACTGTTCAATCTTACCATGTCTGGATGTTGAGTGTCCTGGGGAGGAAGGTCTAGCACTTCCATGGTTCGATCGTTGATTGGAAGAGTTGGGAGGCTCCCTCCTAGAGCTGGACTGCCCTGTAACACCAACATGGCACATGTGGGACAGGGAGACAGGAAAATGCCATGCATGAATTCAATTTATACAACAAGTAGTTCCAGCCATGCAACCTGATTGGTCAACTAACATTTTTTTGAGAATTTAATGCCAACAAATGTGGATTAGGAGAGCAAAACTATCCTAAATAAGATGTAAATTGAACACACTGACTCTATTAAATATGTACAATTAATGCCACACTGGCTGCAGACTTAGGAGGAACTAGCAGTGTTTCCCCTAGGTCTTCGACTTAGGCAGGGCGGGGGGGTGGGAGGTTGGTAATTCGGTGTATTCATGTGTTTTATTGAACTCAATCACAGATCCCGCTGTGATTTCTTAGCGTTATCTGGTAGATGTGACATGGTTTGGCACGCTGCTATGCTGCTCTCCGTTTATGGACTGTGTTCAACTGCGCACGCACCTGTGTGTGTCAGTGTGTGTGTGTGCGTGTGTGTGTGTACGCGCATCGGGTCCAAACTCCGCCTTGTGCGACATAGAGTGGAGGAGAACTCTTACCCGCAACCATGTAATAACCAAGCGGCAACCTCCGCGGTCCAGACATGAAGCCAATGCGGAAGTGCAAAAAACTACAGTTCCTCGAGTTGCCGCTTGAGGCTGGCTCCAAAAAGCAGAGAACCCCCATAAGAACCAATTCACTGATGCCCAACTTTACAGCAGAAAAAAACATGTTTACAGCCTGGTACAAAAAACGGTTTTGGTCTCAATGTTGAGTTTCCCCCTCCATGTCAACTCTATGGGGGGTGATTTTTTTATAACGTGCTGGATTAATTTATATTAAGGCTTAAAGTTTTGCATATTTCACTTGATTGACAGCTCATTCTGAGCTCCGTAGCAGTCCAGGGCGTCACCCCCGCTACGTCACGCTCGTTTGTGATTGGCCGAGAGTTTTGAGGAGCCTGGGCGGAGCCAACCGTCGTGAAGATGGCAGCGCACAGCCAGAGATTTTTTAGGCTTCAAAAACGGGTAGTAGAAACGAATGGGTGACGTCACGGAGGGCTCTGTCCATTATTTTTTACAGTCAATGGTTATAACGTAAGCTTTAGCTTGTTTAATGAAAGCACAGGTATTTGTTTCATAGACTGTAGATTATCCTGACTGTTATGATCTGGCGCTATGGCCTATGAAATAAAACTGACCTGACCGCATGTTGTCAGGACTCTGCACCGGTGCGCCTAACTTTTTTTCTTAGGTGCACCAGCACAAAAGTTGGATGCACCGAAATTTTCAATCGCATTCCACACTGCAGTTTTTTGGTTCACTTTTTTTTTTTTTTAAATAGCTGTCTAATACTGACTTGTTTATGATGAACTAACAGTCTGGTCCACATAATGTTCTTTATTTGAACATCTGCACAAGAAATGTGACTGAACAAAAGGTGCCTATAGTGCTTCACCAAGCTGAAATTTAAACCTCAAACATCTCAAGATATAATAAACTAAATACAAAATAAAATAAATTTAAACACATTTTCAAAAAATTTTCACCAGAAGGCCGCAAGTTAAAGACTCATATAAACACTTATCTCGCCTCAGACATATCTCCTCTGAAACCGTAAAAGATTTTTTCTTCAACATGTAGTATATGAGAGAGAAGGACCTAAAGAAGAAAAGTTATCAAAGACAAATTCCTCCCTATTCTGGTTTTTATTTTATGAGCACTTAAAGTTTGATATCCATTGAACCTCCATAAATCCCTCAAAGTTACTGCCCACTTACAGCCAGTAGAAGGCAGTATTGCCCCATTTTTCTGATATCAGGCTATTGATAAAGTAAAATACTGACTTCACTTAAACATTATCTTCTCCAAAACCACAAAATATTAAGACTTGTCCATTTAACAGATGACATAACAGGACCTAATCAACAAAAGTTGTTAAAGGATTCATCTTACTTTCCCCGACTCTACCCGGCTCTACTCTACTGGCATTGTGCTACTTTTCCACCAGCCCGGTCCCCTGCCCAGCTGGGTCGGGGTCGCCATGAAACAGCTGGGCGACACTGCGTTCATGTCATTTTGAGCGCGACACAACAACCAAAACAATGGAGGACTTGGAGGCAATAGTATACTTGCTGCTCGGTCTGTGGCTTTTTGTTACAAAGAGGAAAGCAGAAGAAGGCTGCAGGCGGTGAGAAGAAATACCCTTGAGAAGTACAGGAGAGTTTTGGAAGCTATACAACAGTTTGAAGCCGAGGACGAGAGCAATCGGGCTGCAAAGAAAAGACGTATGAGGGTAAGCTAATGGAAGCTACCGCTAGCTTGTTAGCTAGCTGGTAATGATAAAGTCCCGTGTTTAACATTGTGATGGCAGCAAGTTATTGCCATAAAGTAACAAAGCCTATGTACTGCAGTCCTGTTTGGGGCATCGCGCTCATGACCCATCGGTGACGACATTTTCTGACCAATCAGTAGCCGGCAGTCGGTCGACGTCACCTTTTAGTATCGACTCAGCTCGCTTAGAACCAGAGCAGAGTAGGTACTAAAACTGGTTTGTTTTAGGAGGTACTGTGCCGGTGGAAACGCAACGCAAACTGGGTAGAGCCGAGTAGAGTAGAGTAGAGTAGGGCTAAGGCAGGCTGGTGGAAAAGGGCCATATGTGAAGCAGGGCTGTCATTATATATATATATATATAGATATAGATATAGATATGTATATATATATATTTCACTTTTTAACTCACTCTCTTTATGTCTGTCTTTTTCAAAATACACATTACAGATGGATGGATCAAAGAGGAGTGCGTAACACCGGCAAACAAAGTCAGCATGGGAGCCATTTTATTCATTTGTTTCAGTAAACTTTAAGAACTTCTATACTTCTTGTTTTTATATAAAAAAAATGTTAAACCCTTTTTGTGTCAAGAGGTTTATCCATTTTTTATCATATATTTTCACAATGTACAAAAACAAAGAAGCACCACACTGTATTCAGTCTACCTAAAAAAAAACATATCGGTCGATCCTTACTTGCTGGAGTAGTAAATTAGGTTTCATTACAGGAGTTCTAATGGTGCAGCTGATAACTTTCCAGTTATTAGTCAGACCCCATGTGTTAGCAGGGAAACAGATATAACACTAGCTAAATATGGATTTTTTGTGATTAGATCTTTCTTCTTTTTTGTAATTTTGCTTAATTCAATGACTTTTTCAAGGCCTGGAAATGACATAATGATCATGATGATATTAGAACTGTTCAATCTTACCATGTCTGGATGTTGAGTGTCCTGGATTGGAAGGTGTAGCACTTCCATCGCTTCATCGGTGATATGAAGAGTTGGGAGGCTCCCTTCTAGAGCTGGACTGCCCTGTAACACCAACATGGCACATGTGGGACAGGGAGACAGGAAAATGCTTTGAATGATTAAGTGCTGAACTGGGGAAAAGCAATGCATGAAATCAATTGCCATGACTTTTTCAAGGCCTGGAATGACCCTGATGGCCATTGTTTTTATTTTAGTAGATAGATAAAATGACAGTGAGAGCACATCACCAGGATGATGAAGTGGGCACCTTCCTTCACTGATGTTATATCAATTAAGGCTCACAACACCTCCTCCAACTGTTCAATCTTACCATGTCTTGTTGTTGAGTGTCCTGGGGTAGAAGGTCTAGCACTTCCATGACTTGATCGGTGATTTGACGATTTGGGAGGCTCCCTTCTGGAGCTGGACTGCCCTGTAACATGCTTTGAATGATTAAATGCTGAACTGGGGAAAAGCCATGCATGAAATCAATTGCCTTTTTCAAGGCATGGAAATGACAATTTTCTAATTCTATGACTTTTCCAGTGTTTTCATGTATGTAGGATTCCTTTATTAGTGCACTTTGTTTCTACCCCCTTCCCCAAAAATAGGTTGCCAACAAAGTTTTCTAAGTTGATTATCCTACCATATCTGGAAGATGAACGTCTGGGAGATGAGCCCATTGGTGATTGAGAAGTGGAGCATCCTCCATCACTTTCATGACTCGATTGGTGATTGCGGGAGTTTGAACGCTCCTTCGAGCTTGACATTCCTATAACACCAACATGACATATGTAGAACAGGAAGACAGGAAATGCTTTGGAACGCTATAATAGTGCATTTGGTTTCCACCATAAATCATCATAATCACCAGCCCATCATAAATGTCATTTTTGAAAACTGGATAGTCACAGCAGTCAGGTACACACTGAAATTGTCAACCCCCACAAAAAAACGTAGCCAACAATGTTTTCTAACAAGTTGATTATCATACCACGTCTGGGAAAAGAATGTCCAGGAGGTGAGCCCACTGGTGATATAGAAGTGGAGCATCCTCCATCACTTCCATCACTCAAATGTTGACTGCTAGAGCTGGAACCCTCCCTCCTAGAGTTCATCTGTCCTGCAACACCGACATGGCATGGCATGACCTCTGTGGATCGTAGCAAGCAGAATGTTTGTGTGTTTTAGGTTAGTCTTACGAGTGGTAAAGAAGAAAGAAAAAGAAACCTGACTGAGCTGATAGAAATGAGTCACTGGACAAATATTTCAATTTCACTAAAATCTTTACCGCTTTATTTCTTCCTAATGATGACATACACAAGAATGTGAATAGCAGACTAACCTAAAACACACATCATGCTGGCTATGATCCCCAGAGAGTTTACAGTGGAATCTTTGAGAATCATTTTGAGTGAAAGGCACCATCCTCTCTGATTTATTTATTTTCTTTATCTAAAAAGCAAACTATCCAGTCAGATTAGCAATTTATTATGTGCATAATGCAATTAAAAATACAAGCACTTAATACAGAATCCAAGCACTTTCAAACCTTAAAAAGACCATATTAAAATTCAAGTGTTTCCAAGGATTTCCAGCACAAACCCTGATCATTGTAATGGTTTGTGGTACACTTGAGGGGTCAAGCACACATACGTCCATGATTTGGTTATGGTTGCAATTTCACTGCGAAACTGGGAGGTGATTTGATTTGCCACCGGAAGCAAATGTTCTTTTTACCAATTCGCTCACTTTGGATGGAGGTGGACTGGAGGTACATATTTGGCACTGGTATATTTGTATATGTGACACAAGCCTGATGATTGCTACAACAACGCATCTTACCATGTCCACTATCATGTCCACTTTCAGTATCCTCTGTGGATGAATCTGGCAGCCGTCTACTCCAGGTCAACTCATCAATGGTGGATTCTGTAATCAAATTTCAGATGCAGTGTATGAAGATTATAATTCACACCAATTCAGATGATGTGACTTGTATTAAGCTTTGAATTCAAGTCATCTATAACTTTACTGTATATTATGCAGTGTGATTATACACACCAAGCCTATTCAAATGGCGACCCCCCATCTTTAAATATATTTATTGTGTGTTTTGACTAATTTTAGCAAATGAATTACACTTAACATATAAATGTAGGGACGTGGATAGAGTCTGTAAACAGAACTGTAACAAATTTAAGAGTATACACTGTTTATGAGGCGCTGAATTATTCACATAAAATATCCTAGTGCTGAAGCAGATTTCAAGTTATTGACATTTTTAAGAAAATGTTATAAAAATAATCTATCTATCCTGTCGGTCTGTTGTGGTAGCCCACTCCACTTACCCTTAGGAGTGATTTGATCAATAGTAGCAGAAGCTTCGTTCAACTGGATTTCAGGAGGCTTTGGATATGCATGCAAACCTGTATTGTTATCTAGATATAAAATAGTTAAAATAGAAGTCAAACGTCACTGTTTGCAATATTTTCAGATAAAAATTTTTTGGGAAAAAAAAAAACACAGAAAAATCGTATTTCCACAAGATTCAAGCAATGTGTATCTACTCACTTTCTTTTTTCTTAGCCGCTGAGACATCATCTTCTGACAGAAATTGTCCTAAAATTGTTAAATTATGTTATAAATTATGACATTATAAATTAGCCTACTTTTTGCAAAAGAAACAATATATAACATTCTTTAAATTGAGAACATTTACCATCGACAAAATCATCATATGTCCTCTTCTTTACATGTCTCTTCCTTCTGGAACAATGGTGGAACCCTCATGGTCAGTTTGGGCTGATGAAGTGTCGTTATAATCTTCACAATCTTTCACATTGTCTAAAAAAAGACATGACCAAAGTTAAGACACCAAATGCAAAAACAAACTTTGAATCGTCTGTTTTCCAGCAGTAGTTTTTTTATGCTTCATAAAACATTTAAATGCCATACCTGATATTGTCTTTATTTTCACCAGTGGGAACGTTTTCCAGTCATCCTCTGGGTCCATCTTGTTTTTATGTGCTAAATGCACACTTTTCCTTGGCCTTGCACAACAGTTCTTTCTTCCTGTATCCAGTTTTTTGGGATGACACCTTCAAACTGTTTGTCATCCTCAAGCCAAACAGTTCTTGCATAAACCATTGTCTGTAACATATGCAAGGAGAACGGCAAGTGTATAAGAAAAAAAAGGAAAAAGAAGTGTTATTTGGGAGTAGTTCAACGATTCACTCGATTTCATGCAGTAAAGGGAAGATGGCATATCCTCCATTGTGTGGTAGACACACAGCTTTCCTTTTCAAGTCCTGGCTTTGTAGTAGCTGTATTCAAGCCATGCTGTGGATACTGCCAATAAATGCAATGTTCAGGAGCTTTGACTGGCAAGGTCTCTCAAAGAGGTTGGAAGTTCGACAGTCTGGAATCACATTGCAAACCAATGTGCCATCAGCTCTTTTTTCTTTTACGAATGCAACACTGTTGTCCTTGAGCAGAAAGCAGCTGCCTCTCCCGACACAGACGGCAGTGGCCTTTGCTTCAGTTTCTTACTTTTTTTTGAACACTCTCTTTCTGCCATACGCTTTGCCACTTGCACCAATGCGTTATGGCTGGTCTTCACAAGCTTTTTGATTCTTTGAAGATGGTTCTCAAAGGGAAAAGCAGATATTTCATTTAATGAGCAATCAAAGTTTGCAACATCTTCATGGAGGTGTTTTAGAGCATGCACATTGTAGACAGTGAATTTGTCTCGATACACCTCAGCACTGTTGACCACAAAATGGTTGAGGATCTCAGCTGCATAAGGCAGAAGCTGGTTTCTTCTATCACGATCTGCTGTGAGGAGGATCGACATTCCAACTGTAAGGCAGAGGAAGTAGTGGTACAAATCTGGGTCCACAATTCCACGGAGCACCACAGGTCCAGTGTACAGCAAAAATTGCAGAAACTCTGTGGCTTTCCATCTGTCCAAGTCATGAAGGGATCTAGGCTTCCTGGCTACATCACTAACCATTGCATTCCTCAATCCAACAATTCTATTGGAGAGATCAGCTCTCTGTCTTGGAGGGAGTCTACGAGGGTTGTAGGTCCGACACAAGTAACATAGGATGCGCCTCACTACTCCAAGGCAAACTAGGTGCATATAATCAAGGACAAATGAACTGACACATGGGATACCTGCTCTGATAAGTGGCGTTTCCCCATTCTGATGTTTTCCTTTGTAGGCCATCTGGTGGAACTTCTCATCTGTCCTTCTTGGGAATGTATCTTTACTGTTGAACACTACTTTCCCTGACCATTCACCTTCCTCTTCACATCTTTCACAGCTCGAGTATCCAGTGTGGTAGATTATTTTTTTTAGGAAAGCCCTCGCTGGAGCATCGCATATAAAAGCTTTTATATGCACGTGTGTAACTCCTCCATTGTGCAGTACTCCATTTTCCTTGAGCCTTATAATCTCATCTACCAAGTCTTTGATGTAGTCTTCCAGTGGTTTTGGTTTTGCCATGCCACTGAATAGGCCCACTACAAAAGGCTCAAATCCATCCACCTTTGCCAACATGGGCCAGAACTAAGCGCCACTAGATCTGAATATTGGTACACCATCAACATTAATAAGGACATTGATGTCTTCTGTGAAAGCTGGGCATTGTAAAAGTGTGCGGCGTATTCCACTTTCTAAGCCATAATAAATGTACTCTCCATCACATCTGGCCTGACATTGAAATACTTTTGTAGTGGAGAGAAGTGTCCGGGAGTCCTTGGGTAGTTCATCATGCCCATTTTTCGAAGGATTTGGAGCAGGGCATTGACTGATTTGTGTGTTAGATTACTGGTCACTGCCCAATCTGCCAAGTCACTGCATAGGTCTAATCCATTATCATCTATATGTGCACAGGCTAATTCAGTTGGCTCTTCCATTTCTTCATCTTCTGAGTCAGGATATACACTCTGTCTTTCTCGATCCATGCCATCATCCACTGACTGGATGTCTTCCTCACCCAGAATGTTTTGACCATCTGAATCCTGATCCATAAATTCATCTTCACTCTCATTCTCAGCTAATTTGTTGACTATGGTATTGACCTTCCTCCAATTTTGCAGATAATTTGATGCCATATTCTGACAATGATGCAGGGGTTTTCACAGGGAGCATGTATTCAAAGAAGACCCACCTTAGTGGTTTGTTTTGATCATCCTCACCGTCTCAGAGTCCCACTCTCCACCTGCTTCTCTCAAGGAATCAAAAACTTGTGACAGGAGACCAGGGAGTCAGACCGGAGTCATGGGAGTTTTGTGCAGTAATGACATCTAGTAACAAATACAGTGTGGCATGGCTTAATTTCATGCAGAAAGATGACAGCAGTGCTAGCTGTAACATTTGCAAAATTATATTTTCTAGTTCCAAACTCGATTTATGATTTTTTAACTTGTTTTTCCTAATTCTTGTTAAAAAAAAAAAAAAATTACTTAAAATTAAGTTAGGCTTTTATTCTGTTATTTGAAAAAGTTTCACTTAAGTGCAAACTGTCATTTACAGCACAGCATAGAACAGAACTCTGCAGGAATGTGTTTGGTGTGAGGGTGGGATTTACGGTTTTCGATAGGCAAGTCTTCAAAATCCCCTGGGTTGAAATGCCCTGCTAGAGTGCGTGACGTCAGAGGCTTAGAGTGGATGAGAGGAGCAAAGCCGCCTGAAATTTTTCTGATTAATTCTGATTAACTCGCCATCATGCCCAAACGATAAATTGCAGGCGAACAATCTTTTCCAAGAATGTAGCCACACTTCTTTGGATTCATATGAATCCAAGATTGAGCGCCAAGCTCGTTCTAAAGTGAAATGGCAGCTCTTAATTGACTGTGGGAACCGTTTTTTCCACTCCATAAGTGGCAATATTGACTTTCACTGGCTTAAACAGCTATTTTCAAATTAACTCGGCCACTATTCAGAAAAAAACAAACAAAAAAAGACCATGTACGTGTTCAGTAACTCCTTCTGTCGCTCCACATCATTACTTTTCAGCTAGCATTTACGGTTTTCTACAATTGTATCGAAGACGCCATACAGTCCGACGCGCGAGCCCGCCTGAGCCCCTCTCTAATTTGTGCGCGCGGTGATTGTGTAGTTTTACTTAATATTGTTTAAAATGACCAGGGCCAGGGAACAGGGACCAGGGAAAAGGTCATTCTCAACAAAAAATACTCTAATGCCCCTAACTGCAGGGAAGTCAAGCCGGAGGCCTCAATTCTCTTTCAGGTCCTTTATTTAGCAGCAACAGGCAACAAGAGTTATTGTCACAGCTATAACTCACACTGAACTCGCAGGAAGGGTAAAGTAAGCCACCGTCTCTCAGCCAGCGCCATGCCGTCTCGTCCCTCTCTCTTACTCACACACACATACATGCTCCCTTGGCCCCCCCTCCCCTACTCATGAACAGTTAACCCTTGCATGACAACATGAACATCAACACCATAATGATTACAATACTAACCCCGAGTCAGGAGTGACTTAAGTGTGGCATTAAACGCGACTGTTCATATGGCAGGTAAAATACCAGACACGTAGGCTACTACCTCTGAAAGCCACCCAGGTCAGGTTTTAAAAAATGGAGGGTCGCATTTCACTGCAGTATGAACGATATTGCGCTTGCAGCTAACCTGCTAAAACACACCGACAGTCTGCAAAGTGTTTAACTTTAGCACGTTACATTCTCGATTAGCATTCATTAGCGCACTAAGGTTAACAAGATAGAAAAATTCAGTCAAGCACACGTTTTGTATTACAAATTATTAGAACTTGATACTTACAGTGCGTTTCTATCCGTCGCTCTCCCGCTTCTTCTGAGCCAGTTAACTTTGTTTATGACGAGTTACCTGATTTGAGTGACGCATGCGCAGTGGCGCCTGTCATCGTCAGCCATCATAGACGGCAACACCCCTTGGACAAACTACGTCACCAGATTGAATATGCGATATCTAAAACTGAAACGTAAAATATAAAGATATTAAATAAGTAAATGTATGAATCGTTTGCAGATAGTAAGCAAAAGTATACATAGTATTAATTCATTCCTACTGTCGCGGGGGGCTGGATCACAGCTGACTGTGGGCCAATATTCATGTAATGTCATTACATGCCCCTTTCTGCAGGCAATTCTTCCAAAATAAATTTGTTCTATTTTGTCAAATTTTTGAACCTGGAATGGAGTTCTGAAGTATCTCATTTTTAATTTACAGAAAATAATAATAATAATAATAATAATAATAATAATAATGATAATAATAATAGTATACATTTTACTTGAAAGCGTCTTTCAAGACACCCAAGGTCATTGTAACGAAATATAAGAACAAAGATAAGATAAAAGACAAAATACATGTGAAGCAGTTTAAAGAGAAATACAGATTTTTATTAATGCTGAACTTGTCAGTGAAGCTGAAGATTCAAAAGCAAGGCAACTGGACTGTGTAGAGTTTGTTGGGAAGACGTTTCACTTCTCATCCAAGAAGCTTCTTCAGTTCCAAATGGCTGGTGCTGGAAGCAGATATTTATCTTGCTAGAGGAAAAAAAATAACAACAAAGGAAGGGAGGAGTTGGAGAACGACTCATAGAAACTTATCACAGGGTGATGTAACCCCTGAGAGTCGTTACCCTGAATGGGTCATTAACTCCCCCTGTCATGTGAGGTGTTATGGTCACATGTGCCCAGGTGTGAGTGTTTGGAGAGCTTCCTGGGGAGAGAGCTTAGCACTGCATTATATGTAGGGTGAGAGGTTGTGTCTGAGTCCACCACCTCTGTTAAGAGAAGGCTTCTCCAGTCTGGTGAAGATAGGCTTCTTTAACTCCTCTTTCAAACCATCTATCTTCTCTCGCCAACACCTGTACATTGCTGTCCTCAAAAGAGTGTCCCGTGTCCTTTAGGTGAAGGTGGACTGCTGAGTCCTGACCTGAGGGGGTGGCTCTCCTGTGTTGAGCCATACACTTGTGAAGCGGTTGTTTAGTTTCCCCAATGTACAGGTCTGAGCATTCCTCACTGTACTGGACTGCATACACCACATTGCTCTGTTTATGTCTTGGTGTTTTGTCCTTGGGATGGACCAACTTCTGCCTTAATGTGTTTCCAGGCTTGAAGTGAACAGGAATGTGGTGTTTGCCAAAGATTCTCTTGAGTTTTTCAGATAAACCTGCAACATACGGAATCACAATGTTCTTGCGTCTCTCTTCCCTTCCATGCTCCTTCTCCTTTCTTGAAAGGGAAGAGAGACGCAAGAACATATCTTCTCTCGCCAACAGGTGTTGGCGAGAGAAGATAGATGGTTTGAAAGAGGAGTTAAAGAAGCCATCTTCACCAGACTGGAGAAGCCTTCTCTTAACAGAGGTGGTGGACTCAGACACAACCTCTAACCTACATATAATGCAGTGCTAAGCTCTCTCCCCAGAAAGCTCTCCAAACACTCACACCTGGGCACATGTGACCATAACACCTCACATGACAGGGGGAGTTAATGACCCATTCAGGGTAACGACTCTCAGGGGTTACATCACCCTGTGATAAGTTTCTATGAGTCGTTCTCCAACTCCTCCCTTCCTTTGTTGTTATTTTTTTTCCTCTAGCAAGATAAATATCTGCTTCCAGCACCAGCCATTTGGAACTGAAGAAGCTTCTTGGATGAGAAGTGAAACGTCTTCCCAACAAACTCTACACAGTCCAGTTGCCTTGCTTTTGAATCTTCAGGATGACCATGACCTGGATGAATGAGAATCTACACAGACCTTGTCAGTGAAGCACTTTTCTCCTATTTTTTGACAACCACATCTACTTCCCTGAAATCTGAGTTGTCCCTTTGTGTGGTCTTTCTGCAGGACCAATGTTCTTTCTTAAATTAGTAAGTAATATTAATTTTCCAACCTGAGACATTTTGACCGTGGCTCATTCATTTTATTTAGGACCCAAAAAATAACGAATGTGCAACATCCCCCATAGTGCTACACTGGACCCAGAAGAGAAGTGGTCTTTTGATTTGGTTACTATGATGGTCGAGGAAGTGTTCATAAATTATGAGAGTAGGTCAAAGTTATGCAGGAGGAAGTATTATGGTGAACTGAAACCAAATTGTGTTACATGTGGTCCGAAAAAGATCTCCATCTTAAGCTCAGTTGGTCCAAATCAGATGTACGGATGCAACACAGCCTAAATCCCAATGTCTATTTTGGGGCTAAATTTAGACCAAATCAGACAGGCTGAATCAGGGCCATTGTTAGGGCCTGCAGCTTTACAGGGGCACAGGCCCAAACACAGACAACACAGGTGTGTCAGCGTCTGTTTTTGGAGTATATCTTAACTAACTGCAGTCCAATTTATTTTTGGGCTAAACTTGGACCAAATCAGACGGACTACATGCAACCCAGCTTTCAACATATATTTTTAAGCTAAATTTGGACCAAATCAGACTTACAAAACTATGCCTATTTTTCAACATCTATATTTGGGCTAAACTTGGACCAAGTCCGACGGACTAAACGCGGCCCAATATTCAACGTCTGTTTTCTGGCTAAATTTGGACCAAATCAGACTGACTAAACTCTGTCCAATATTCAACGTCTGTTTTCTGGCTAAATTTGGACCAAGTCAGACGGACAAAATGCGGCCCAATTTTCAGCGTCTATTTTTGGGCTAAATCAAGGCAATGACGGACCGACCACATTTAGCCCAAAAAACAACATCCAGATGACGTCTTGGGCTCTAATTTCCTGGCGCAACTCAGGTTGGTGCAGGGTGGCGCAGCCTGGTGCACCCCGCGCAGTGGTAATTTTGTCCAGAGCACCGCCATGCGCAGCCAATTCGGCAATTTGGTAGACCGGCTGCGCCAAGATGGGTGTGACGGCGCACCAGGGGGAGGTGTTGAAAGATTCAGCTGGCGCAGAGTGACAATTTCGTGCCAAAAAACTGTGCGGAAGGTGTGCTGAAAGGCCGCCAGCTCCAAACCTGGGCTATTCTCGGCACAGACGAGGTGCACCCTGGGCAGTTGTAATTTGGCTGACAGGCGCACAGTGCGCACACGTCACCAAAACCTCACAGGCAGGTGTCCACAGTGTCAGGCACATTTCAATGCAATAAACAATCACAGCAACCACTATTTCATGTAACCGTCTGAACCAGCATATACATTTGTATCTATATTAATTGTCCCGTCACATCTGATGTCAGATCAGAGACGTTTGTCATAACTGACGAGTTCACATCTCTCAAGCCAACCACAAACAGCCACATCATCCGATATGGAGTATCCGGCTTCTGTCATCTCATGAAATTCAAAAGAAAAGAAAAAAGACAGAGACTGCTGAATAAATGTAAGTCACTCGGTGTCTTAAGGATTTACCTGTGATTGCCCATATTTCTCTGTTTTCATCTTTGTTCTTAATGTGATCTAAAAAGATGGAGTACCTTATTACAAGGAGGATGAGGAGGAGATATCGGGGGAATATTTTACCAAAGGTTCTGCTAATTAGCGATGACCAACCAGGAATGCAGGTGGATCACAAGCATGATGAATGGATTAGCCTGCTGCTGTGTTTAAATGTAATTATCACTTAATTTTGTACTCCTATTCATGACACAGGAACAGATTTCATCTGTCCTGTGAGGTGGTCCACAAGGTGCAGCCCGGTGGCCCCTGCGCTCTCCTAGTTGCTGCAAAAGTGACAGCAGCTCTGACCTTCTTCTCCACCTAGGTGAAATTGTCACTGTGCCTCGCCCGCGGCGCATTTAAAGGTGAGGAGAGGCGTTCATTTGATTGGTGAAGATTGCACTCGGCTGTGTTAAACCCACTCACGCCTTCTCTCCTCCCTCTCTGCGTCTTGCGCCACTGGGAGGGACGGAGGCGTGGGTGCGCCTCCCTGTGCCAGACTGCGCCGTGCACGAAACTTGTAAAATGCCCTGGACACACCCTGTTGGCGCGGCGCAGGGCAGGTGCGCCCCGCCTGCACCTGGTCTACGAAATTGGAGCCCCTAGTGTTTGGTGGGAAATGAGTCACTTATTACACTTCATTAGAGTTACTATGGCAACTTTCCTAAAGAATAAGCAATTACACTTTATTAGCATTACTATGGCAACTGTCCTAAAAGAGTCACTTATTACACTTCATTAGTGTTGCCATTTCAAGTTTTCTATAAGATTCACTTATTGCACTTCATTAGTGTTACTATGGCAACTTTCCTAAAAGAGTCACTTATAACACTTCATTATTGTTACTATTTCAACTTTCCTAAAGAATTAGCAATTACACTTTATTAGTGTTACTATGGCAACTGTCCTAAAAGAGTCATTAATTTCACGTCATTAGAGTTACTATGGGAACTTTCCTAAAGAATTAGCAATTACACTTTATTAGTGTTAATATGGCAACTGTCCTGAAAGAGTCACTTATTGCACTTCATTTTTGTTACTATGGCAATTTTCCTAAAAGAGTCACAAGTGTTACTATGGCAACTTTCCTTAAATTGTCACTAGTGTTATCATGGCAACTTACCTATAAGAGTTACATTTTACAGGTCATTCGTGTTTCTAGGGCAACTTTCCTAAAAGAGTCACTCGTGTTACCATGGCAACGTAATTATAAGAGTCACTTATTACACTTCATTAGTGTTACTATGGCAACTTTCCTAAAAGGGTCACTATTGTTTCTATGGCAACTTTCCTTAAAGAATCACTCATTACACTTCATTTTTGTCACTATGGCAACTTTCCTGAAAGAGTCGCTAATTTCACTTCATTAGTGTTACAATGGCAACTGTCCTAAAAGAGTCAATTATTGCACTTCATTCGTGTTACTATGGCAACTTTCCTAAAAGGGTCCCTATTGTTTCTATGGCAATTTTCCTAAAAGAGTCACTCATTACACTTCATCAGTGTTACTATGGTAACTGTCCTAAATGAGTCACTTATTACACTTCATTAGTGTTACCATGGCAATTTTCCTATACCTAGTCAGCAAAAATTGTGCGGGCCGAAAGCGGCGCGATTATGGCTAAAACATTTGGCCGAGACTCGGTTTGAATCTAGGTCCGATTGCTGTGCGAGCGCTTGGCTGTCACTCGGCCCGAGTACAGAAGCCAGGAAGAGTGAGACTGCAGGCATGAATCTGAGATCCTCAGACAGCTCCAGGATCAGCAGTAGTGGTCAGGACCTCTTTAGTTGAAATGTAAAAACAAAACGTCCACTGATTCTAACAAAATTGATATGAAAGTTGTTAAAAAGGTCATTGAGGGGGTTTCAGAACCACTAACATACATCTGTAACTTATCATTACAAACCGTCAATTTTCCTAATAAAATGAAAATAGCTAAAGTTGTCCCACTTTGTAAAACTGGGGATAGAGACCACTTCACAAATTACAGGCCTGTTTCTTTGCTTCCACAATTCTCCAAATTCTAGAAAAACTACTCAATAACAAATTAGATAAATCCATAGACAAACATAAATTGCTTTCTCACAGTCAATATGGATTTAGAGCTAACAGTTTAACATCACTGGCATTAACAGAGTCAATTGAGGAGATCACAAACGCTATAGATCACAAATTGCATTCAATTGGAGTATTCATAGACCTAAAAAAAAGCTTTGGACACAATCATGACATTTTAATCAATAAACTTGAACGGTATGGGATTATTGGCTTAGTGTTGCACTGGGTGAGAAGTTATTTCAGCAACAGGAAACAATTTGTGAAATTGAGGGACTATTCATCATCATGCTTGGACATTGCTTGTGGTGTCCCCCAGGGGTCAGTATTAGGTCCAAAACTATTTGTAATTTATTTAAATGACATATGCAAAGTTTCAGAAATATTAAAATTAGTATTGTTTGCAGGTGACACAAATATTTTTTGTTCTGGGAGGGATTTACACAAACTACTGGGGAGGATCAGTACTGAAATGTGCAAACTGAAAATGTGGTTTGACAGAAACAAATAATCATTATACTTAAGTAAAACCAAATTCAAGACATTTGGCAATCATAATAAAAATACACAATTACAGATACAAGCAGCTGGGGTGGATATTGAAAGAGTATATGAAAATAAATTTCTTGGGGTTATAATTGATGATAAAATAAACTGGAAGTCTCACATAAAACATGTACAAAGTAAACTGTCCAGAAGTATTTCAATACTGACCAAAGCAAAACACATCCTGGACTACAAATCCCTCTACATTCTCTACGGTTCACTGATTTTACCATATTTACATTACTGTGCAGAGGTCTGGGGCAATACTTACAAATGTACAACACACTCACTATCCATATGGCAGAAAAGAGCCATTAGAATTATTCACAATACTGGTTATAGAGGTCACACAAAGTCACTATTCTTAAAGTCAAAAACATTCAAATTCACTGACCTGGTTGACTTTCAAACAGCACAAATCATGTATAAAGCAATAAACAATCTACTTCCTGGAAATATTCAAAAATTGTTTTTTAACAGAGATGTTGGTTATAACCTGAGGGGGGAGCTCAATTTAAAACATCAATGGGTACGTGCAACATTAAAAAGCTTTTGTGTTTCTGTTTGTGGAGTGAGGCTGTGGAGCAGGTTGGGTGTGGAGCTCAAGCAATGTCCAATCATGACCCAGTTTAAAAGGCAGTACAAAAACATGGTTTTCATGAGGTACAGGGAGGAAGAGGAGCTTTGGCAACTGGGTGTTTTCATAAATGATTTATGTATTTATTTATTTTTACTCTGTTTATTTTCTGGTTCTTGTAAATATGTATATGTAAGTATGTATGTTTGGCAAAGACTGCCTGTTAATTGCGTAGCGGAGAAGGGGTAGGTTTAAATAAGCTTATGCTTCATCCTACTCCTTTTCGGACATGTTGGGTTAATATTATTGTTGTTGTCTCAACTATTCTCATTAGTTTTGTTTGTTTGTTTTGCACATGTTCACAATAAAGCATTCATTCATTCATTCATTCATTCATTCATTCAGTTTTCTGTCCTACACGAATGCACAACCCTCAAGCATTTCTGTGTTGGTGGAGTTTTACACTGTAACACTACTATAATCTATAGTCAAAGTTAAATTAAATCACAATTAAGCCATAATATTCAATTAAAGTTTAAATCCATCTTTTTTATACAACAAAAAAGAAAACACTTAGTAAACAGGGACAGTTTTTTGCAAATTTAATGGTTATTTTATAGAATCTAACAACCATTAGAACTATGGCAACATATATAAACACACAGGATGCAAAAAGTTCCATGAGGCACTGCCTATGAAGGTGTTTGATGGTTCCTGTTTGCCCTCTGGCTACGGCCACCATCGTGATCAGAGGCCAGCTGCAGCCACCTGGTGATGAGTCGCTCTATTTCGCGATCTGTTGCTTCCCTTGTCAGGGCATTCCTACGAACTGCGTCTAAGAAAACACAAGACAGAGGACATAACCATATGATGTAACTTAGCAACCACCAAAACGTCACTTGGTTGCCATCCACATTGCACTCACCCAAAACCACATCTTTCAAACATGAGGCCTTTGAATGCAGGCTTTTGGTTTGCCCCACTCCAGTTAATTTGTCTTGCCAGTGACGTCTTCATAGTTCTCTTAAGGACCCGCCCCACAGTGTCTTTGAGAGACAGGCCTCCGACGATGGCAAGAAGTACAGTCTAAAACAAAACACATGTACCTCATTAAGTATTTACACAACAAAGCAAGGGGTTGCTATATTCCTAAGGGTGTGGGTTCTGGTTAAAGCCACTATTGACTGTCCAAGTGAGAAGTCCTGGGATATTCCAAGTTTAGTTTAGTTTATTCATTTCTGATCATGTTTACATGCACAAAAAACATTCAGACAAAACTGAACTGGAAATGATCATTTCCACAAAATCTTTAACCTGTTGTTCAGGGAAAAGGGTTATCAGAACATAAATGTAACAAACAGTAAGACAAAGACCCAATGATCAAATGAAGGCAGCAATAGGAACAGCTGATTTACCTTCTCTTGACCAAAACAGAAATTCACACGCACACACAGGCTGCATGCTTCATGCACCGCACAAAGTGGAGAGTGTTGCTTCACAGCCTGACCAACATTGGATTCCCCATTGACTAACTAAGCTGTTCCTGCCCCTACCCAAAAAGCTGCACCTGTTGCCTAGCGACCTTGATTGACAGCGTTATTACTGGAGAAGTTGCATTTCCTTGCAGCAAATGTGTTGAAATGCTAAAGCTGAAGAATGAAAATGAGGAAATGTGCATGAACATGTGAAACTAATGAAAAGATAGAGAAAAAGTAGAAGAAGTATAGTAACAGGAGTGGAACAAAACGTAGAAGTAGAAGAGGAAGTAGTATTAGTAGTAGTAGTAGTAGAAGTAGAAATCGTAGAAGATGAAGAAAAAGGTAGAAGAGGAAGAGAACAATAAAAATGAGGAAATCTAAAATAAATTTGCTGAAAGTCGTTAAACAAAGCTGAAAAACACAAATATAAAAATTCCTCATGTAGTCAAACAAATCAGAAAATGAAGAAATGTGAATTAAAAAGTGTTGGAAGAAGAGTGAAGGAGTGAAATAAGGAAAGGTGGAGGAAAAGAAAGAGAAGGGAAGAAGAAGGTGAGAAGAAAAAGAAGGGGACAAGAAGAGAGAGGCTAGGGGAGGAGAAGAAGAAGAAGAAGAAGAAAGGGGAAGAAGGAAAGGAGGGAAGAAAAGGGAAGGAGAAGTAGAGGGAGAAGGCAAGAAGCAAGGGAAGGGGAGAAGAGTGTACAGCCTGGCTCCCACTACAGGATTCTCGGGCCGATTTGACCCCGATTCAGTTCTCCGATGACGATCGGGGAGAATTCTGGTCAGGGACCAAAGTCGGCCCCGACCTTCGGCCCAGATTATCTTCTAGTGTGAGCAGGTGACGGATCAATCTTAAGCCTCCAGATCGTCTCACAGACATGTCGGAGCCACCCCGATAATTCCCAAACGTGTTTGATATTTATCGGGATGATTACGCCACTCATATTCACTGAGGATGATAATAGCCAATCAGAGACAGCCACCTACAAGGTGTAGTGATTCCCACAGAGTGGTCATTTAGCATTTATGAGTGCCATTTATTGCTGCTTCACCTACATGGCAATCTCTCTGTAGTATGCTCGTTAGCTCAACACTTCCTGTTAGGAACATGTCTCCTTCAAAATAAGAGCACATTGTAATACCAACAGATTACACCACACGAGGGAGCAGAAATGGTCTGAAGTTACCAGGGATGTACAAAACCCAAAACCAGTGAAGTTGGCACGTTGTGTAAATCATAAATAAAAACAGAATACAATGATTTGCAAATCCCTTTCAACCTATATTCAATTGAATACACAGCAAAGACAAGATACTTAACGTTCGAACTGGTAAACTGTGTTATTTTTGCAAATATTAGCTCATTTTGAATTTGATGCCTGCAACATGTTTCAAAAAAGCTGGCACAAGTGGCAAAAAAAGCTGAGAAAGTTGAGGAATGCTCATCAAACACTTATTTGGAACATCCCACAGGTGAACAGGCTAATTGAGAACAGGTGGGTGCCATGAGTGGGTATAAAAGCAGCTTCCCTGAAATGGTCAGTCATTCACAAACAAGGATGGGGCGAGGGTCACCACTTTGTGAACAAATGCGTGAGCAAATTGTCGAACAGTTTAAGAACAACAATCCTCAACGAGCTATTGCAAGGAATTTAGGGATTTCATCATCTACGGTCCGTAATATCATCAAAAGGTTCAGAGAATCTGGAGAAATCACTGCACGTAAGCGGCAAGGCCGAAACCAACATTGAATGCCCGGCATCACTGTGTAAAGGATATCACCACATGGGCTCAGGAACACTTCAGAAAACCACTGTCAGTAACTACAGTTCGTCGCTACATCTGTAAGTGCAAGTTAAAACTCTACTATGCAAAGCCAAAGCCATTTATCAACTACACCCAGAAACACCGCCGGCTTTGCTGGGCCCGAGCTCATCTAAGATGGACTGATGCAAAGTGGAAAAGTGTTCTGTGGTCTGACGAGTCCACATTTCAAATTGTTTTTGGAGAGGAAAGGAACCAGCCGGACTGTTATAGGCGCAAAATTCAAAAGCCAACATCTGTGATGGTATGGGGGTGTATTAGTGCCCAAGGCATGGGTAACTTACACATCTGTGAAGGCACCATTAATGCTGAAAGTTACATACAGGTTTTGGAGCAACATATGTTGCCATCCAAGCAACGTCTTTTTCATGGACGCCCCTGCTTATTTCAGCAAGACAATGCCAAGCCACATTCTGCACGTGTTACAACAGCGTGGCTTCGTAGTAAAAGAGTGCGGGTACTGGACTGGCCTGCCTGTAGTCCAGACCTGTCCCCCATTGAAAATGTGTGGTGCATTATGAAGCGTAAAATACAACAACGGAGACCCCGGACTGTTGAACAACTTAAGCTGTACATCAAGCAAGAATGGGAAAGAATTCCACCCAAAAAGCTTCAAAAATTGGTCTCCTCAGTTCCCAAACGTTTACTGAGTGTTTTTAAAAGGAAAGGCGATGTCACACAGTGGTAAAAGTGCCCCTGTGCCAACTTTTTTGCAATGTGTTGCTGCCATTAAATTCTAAGTTGATGATTATTTGCAAAAGAAAATAAAGTTTCTCAGTTCGAACATTAAGTATCTTGTCTTTGCAGTGTATTCAATTGAATATAAGTTGAAAAGGATTTGCAAATCATTGTATTCTGTTTTTATTTACGATTTACACAATGTGCCAACTTCACTGGTTTTGGGTTTTGTAAATGGTGACCACAAAGGAGCAGAGTGTACCGGTGCGTTGGACAGCTGAGATGGAGGACATTCTTTCATTCATTCTCGGCTCGTTTGGTGGTATAAATAATTACAACATTCCGGTTTATCTGTGCCTAATTGTGCACAAGCCATGCACTTCTTGGCCGGGCTACAAAATGACTACAAATAAATGTAATGAAATCAATTAGTGTGTCAACCAGTTTGCAGTCCTGGCTATTGAAAATGGTTTATCATCTGTAAACTGACACAGACCCAGTAAAAGATCCACTGTCTCCTCAGTCTGTGACAGGTTCAGGTTCTGTTTCAGGTTCAGGCTGGAGTCTGACTGCAGCTTCCATCAGAGCTGAAACACATTTTTAACAGCAATCTTTCCACGTTTCTGGACCTGAACAGAAATAATTAATTATTTAGAGCCTTCTAATAGTAAAATATCATGGATTAATTCATTAAAGTAAATGAAGGGTATGTAGATTAAATGTTTAAATTCTGCTGTAGCCTGGTTTGTCACAACCACACTGTGTACAGCTGCAGTGATTTCCTTACAGATGTGGTTTTCAGACTAATTAGCGCCCCTTTTCAGCTGACAAACTTCCTTTCTCTCCACCTCTGTTGCTATGTGGTCGATCTACAGCACAGAGAAGTCTCTTTTTTCCCCATAATGCCTCTCTCCATGTCGTAAATTCAGTGGGTTCGGCCAGCTCAACCTTGAATATTTAGGGGCCTGTTATTTAAATACTGATTGTTTTCAGTCGCCAGATTTATCAATACCTGATCAGGCGTACGCTGTGATTGGCCCTGGTACACATGTTTCATAAATCACGAGCGAACGTGCCGTAAGCTTGTTTTTACACCCAAATCTACGCCACTATGGGAGTACCATTTGGAACCTCTTTTTGAAGTTGCAGTGGTGTCCACATTTTTGCCATTACAGACATGTAAAACCATAGACTATATAAAATATGGATGTAGTCTCCGTTACTTCACCCGTCTCAGTGAAATGAAGCCAATCATTGGCAGGGGCTATATTGGAAATGACACGGGCATTGAGCCTCCAATAGGGTGCCTGTCAATCACGTGAGCTGAGCTACGACTCTGATTGGATCTTAATATCTTCTAAACCGCTGAGTTTGGAAAAAAAGTTCACCCCCTGTATAGTGTGTGCCGATAGCGAAATAAGCCATTCAGACCCAAGCTGTTTTTTGTAGCAGGTTGTAAGTATGCTTTTATTGGTGTAAAAGTCTGTTTTATTTTGGCTTGTCTTTCTGCAGCCAGCCTCAAGCGGATTCACGATAAACTGCAACTTTTTGCACTTCCGCATAGGCTTCATCTCTTGAAAGCAGATGTTGCCCCTTGTGTAAAACACATCACCGTGTTCATCAGAGTTTTAGAATGCTCACAATGCAATTCTTTCTCTAATATCATGGTTTTGGCACAGCGACAGGAGATTCAGACCCTTGTTTTCACTATAAATCCAATTGTTCACCCTCTGTCTCAGATATAAGTTAAACAGCTGCAGCAATCAAGGAACCCAAAGAGCAGGTTACCAAGGAAACCATTAACTCCACAGGCATAAATAAAATCTGACATCAAATCTGCTCATCTACTCAATCCACTCTTCTTGTCTTCCTCCCTTCCTCTTCTTCCCTCCTTAATCTTCCATCCTCCTTATCACCTTCTCCTTCTTCTAGTAAGAGTCTGTCCTATACACCAGATTTTAAGAAAATGTTTGGAATTTAGAAAAGAAAATTCATCAGCTGACTTCAGAGCAAATATTCAGTAACAAGAACATTCATGGAAATGTAGTGGAGTCAAAAGTACAATATTTGTCTGTTGAATATAGTGGAGTGAAAGTACTATGTTTCCACCAGAAATAATACTCAAGAAAAGTTCATATATTAGACATTTCTCCTCTTATCAGAAATAATCAAGCTGTACTGGAGTGCTCTATAGTAATGACTGACTTTTAGGACTGATCCGATCACTGCATAATTCAACTCACCAAGTTCTTCTTCTCCTCTGGGTTCCTTAACATCTCCTCCAAATGGTGTAGCTCCTCAATAGTTGAAAGGGGGAGCCCAAAATGTGTTGGATCTGACGGGGTGTCTCGGACAGTTTGAGTGCTGGAGATTTTTTAGAGATGCACCAGTCTGTGCAGCTGCTGCTCTCTGATGGACTTCAGTTCAACAAGTATCTCCTTGGCAACTGCTGTGAGACACAACAATAGGCAGGCATAGCAGATTAATAGTAGGTCTTGACCGATGCATTGTTAATTGTTAAATCAGTCAGAATAATGATGTATTGTAACTGAGGGATCTGTATTTGGGCGGGAAGAGGGATTTTTAGAAGAAAAAAACGACCAGATAATGACACTGCGCTCCTGCACACACATCATGTGATGTCCACAGCTGAAATAATAATAGATGAGTGATCAAACACAAGATGATCTGACCATTACGGCAGTAAACTAATGAATGTAATGTGTGTCAGAGCTATTTCAACAGGTTATGGGTTTTTGTTGTAATTGTTTCTTTGTGACAGCAGGGGGCACTAGACACTGTGCCAAGCACTGATGACAGATAGGTGCAGGTGTGTCATTTGGGGGATGATGCACCTGGAAGGGACAGGTTTTTTACCAGAACAATGGGAGAAGCAGAAAAACCCTTTGTTGTTGAATTACATTGCTTGAATTAAACAAACAAAGCATAAAACCCACTGAAATTCAACTTTCTTATTGACTGCGTACAACCTACTGGATAGGTGCATCGGTGGCCATTTGTTCAAGATAGAATTTGTGTCTTGACAGCAAATAGCCAGTATAGAGTGAATGTATGAAGCTGGAACAAAAATAATCAGTAGTGAGACAGTCAGTTCTTGTGACAAAAGCAGCAGAGAGACTTAAACATTTAGCAGAAAAAATGAAAATACAAATGCACATGGAACCACTATTGTCAACATATCAATAAAAAAACTGCAGTGTTTCCCACAGGATTTTGGGAAACTATGGGGGGATTTCACCAACCCTGTAGGGGGTCTGGGGGCATCCCCCCCCCAGGAGAAAATTGTGAACATTTTAAATTAAAATGCATCAATCTGGCGCACTTTGAGAGCTAAATCAAAAACCTCAAATAAAAATGTGATCAAACTAATTTGGTGATGAAATGGGATGACAGTGTTAGATTGCAGTCTCCTCTCTCCTCTGCGACACTGAAAGTACTTTCTGAGCAGCCATATTGGAGAACGTTCCAAAGCGTTAATTGTGCTCAGAGGAGAGAGGAGACTGATCGGAGGAGCAATAATCAAGGAGACACGGGGGCTGCGTCTCAAAGCTCCAAAATTTCATTCCCATTTCCTCCACTTGCGTCGTTCACTTACGTCTTAGTCCCGCCCACCAGAGATGCATGATGGGAGAGATGGAAGGAAATGTGAGTGAAAAGACAGTCAGTGAAGTCAGTGAAAAGACTTTTGCAAAACCGGTTCTCTGGTCTCCTCGGTTATCTCTCCTCCAATCAGTCTCCTCTCTCCTCTGAGCACAGTTAACACATTGGGATGTCCTTCAATATGGCTGCTCAGAAAGTAGTTCCGGTGTCGCAGAGGAGAGAGGACAGAGGAGACTGCAGTTTAACGCATTGAGACGCACACAAGAGCAGGCTTCGCAGAAGTTTTCTCACTGACAGACACACCCCCACACAGGATCTCTATCACTGATTGGACGCTGCAGCGGCTCAGACTTCTCTGAAACTTCACATCGGAGTTTAATGACAGCAGAAAAAAGACGGAGCTGAAAACAGTCACTGAGTATAGATGTGAAAAGCTGTCATAAAGCTGGGATTAAAAAGTGTTTGATGTGAGTTTGAAGCACAAAATACTGAACAAGAATGTCATAAAATCAAGGATCACGGTAGAGTTTTTAAGACGCCAGTGAACGACACAAGTGGAGGAAGTGAGGATGAAACTTTGGACCTTTGAGACACAGGGCAGCCATAGTTTGATTCATTAATAGGAAACACTGAACTGCTTCAATCAGTGGGCCTTAACTTTTTTTCAGTGTGAAACAGCTTTAAGTCTCAAAAATCCTCGTCGGTCGGGCCCTAATTAATTGTGAAACATTGTGAAATGAGTCAGAGTAAACAGAGGATCACTTCGTAGAATTCCTACCTGTTGGCACACAAAACTGGTGTTCTGAGGAGACTTCAAGGACAGGGCAAGGAGCTGCTTGTGGTGTGTTCTAAAACAGAATAAAAAAGAAAGATGGTTTTATCTCATACTACTCATAACAAACTGATTTCCGCTTCCGGCGCTGCTCGAGTGGCAGCCGGTTACAGCAGCTCCTGCTCGTTTGAGTGTTTTCCTTTGTTTTTTTAGTTACTTTAGTTACTTTTTGTAAATTATTTTACAATGGAAACCAGAGTGTTTGGGCTTACTCTGGTGGTTCTGCTGTGTTTTTCACTGTTTTCCACTGTGTCTGGAGATACCGTGAGGAGCCATGGTCCTATTGTTTACAGTAGGGATCAGCTGTTAGCGCTCTGTAACACAACGGTGCTGCCCCAGGAGAGACCCGACGTACCCCGCAAGCTGAAGAGGAGGAGACGGGGGTGCCGTGCCGGAGTCCGTCGTCAAGCCAGGAGGAGAAGATACAGACCCGTCCTCCCGTCCGTTATTATGGGGAATGTGAGATCTCTCCCCAATAAGTTGGATGAGCTTGCGGCGCTGACCCGGCATCAATCGGAGTATCGGGAGTGTAGCATCCTGGTGTTTACAGAGACATGGCTAACCACGCTAACCCCGGACACGGCCGCTACACTGGACGGCTTCCATCTCTCGCGGGCGGACAGGACAGTGGAGAGCGGTTAAGAGGAAAGGAGAGGGGCTGGCAGTATTTGTGAATGATAGATGGTGTAACTCGGGGCACATCACTGTCACGGAGCAGATCTGCTGTAGAGACATTGAACTGTTAGCTGTTAGCCATATTACCTCCCGCGCGAGTTCTCGCATGTTATCGTGATAGCTGCATATGTCCCGCCGTCTGGTAATGCCGTAGCCGCGTGTGAGATCCTGCACTCTGCAGTCAGCCAGCTACAGACCAAACACCCTCAGGCCCTCCTCCTCATCTCTGGTGACTTTAATCATGCCCCTCCATCCTCCACTCTGCCCACTTTCACCCAGTATGTTACCTGCCACACCAGAGACAATAAAATACTGGACTTACTGTATGCAAACACCAAGGATGCATACAAGTCATCACCCCTCCCTCCTCTGGGGAGATCAGACCACAACTTGGTTTATCTCCAGCCTGTGTACAAACCCCTTGTCCACAGGCAGCCAGCTGTGACCCGTACAGTGAAGAGATGGTCTGAGGAGACTGAAGAGGCTCTGAGGGACTGTTTCGAGTCAACTGTGTGGGAGGAGCTCTGTGATCCTCACGGGGAGGACGTAGATAACCTTACAGACTGTATCACTGACTATATTAACTTCTGTGTAGAGAACACTGTACCCACCAGGACTGTACGGTGCTTCTCAAACAACAAGCCCTGGATCAATCCAGACATAAAGGCTCTCCTGAAGGAGAAGAAGAGAGCCTTTAGGTCAGGAGACAAGGAGGAACTGAAGGCTGTGCAGAAGGAGCTGAGGAGGAAGATCCGAGAGGGGAAGGACAACTACAGGAAGAAGATGGAGAACCAGTTGCAGCAAAGAAACATCAACGGAGTCTGGAGGGGCCTGAAGACCATCTCAGGCCACAAGGAGCCAGATTCTTCAGCTGTGGGGGACCAGAAGTGGGTGAACGATCTAAACCTGTCCTTCAACAGGTTTGACCAGACACCTGCCCCTCCCCCCACCCTGCCAGCCCTGCTGCAACTCCCCTCATCTACATCTCCGGGTCGCTGTCCCACCCTAACCTCCTCCCCCCTTTCCACGACCTCCAGCCCTCAACCACCAACCCCAACTGCTACTCCCACCAGAAGGCCAACACCCCAACCCACACCCTCCAGCACCCAGCCCCCCTCCTCCCACCTGTCCCTCACGTCCACCCAGGTGAGACACGAGCTCAGGAAACTTAAGACCAAGAAGGCTGCAGGTCCAGACGGCATCAGCTCCAGGCTCCTCAAGTCCTGTGCAGACCAGCTGTGTGGGATTGTGGAGCACATCTTTAACATGAGCCTGATGCTAGGGAGGGTACCAGAGCTGTGGAAGACATCCTGCATGGTACCAGTGCCCAAAACACCGCACCCCAAGGACCTGAACAGCTACAGGCCGGTGGCACTGACGTCCCATCTGATGAAGACTCTGGAGAGGCTGGTTCTTTCTGACCTCCGGCCTCTGGTGAACTCATCAATGGACCCGCTTCAGTTTGCCTACCAGCCTGGCATCGGGGTGGATGATGCTGTCATCTTCCTCCTGAACAGAGCTCTGTCTCACCTGGAGAAGCCAGAGAGCACTGTGAGGATCATGTTCTTTGATTTCTCCAGTGCGTTCAACACCATCCAGCCTCTTCTCTTGAGGGACAAGCTGGAGCACACGGGGGTGGACCACCACCTATCGGGCTGGATCCAGGATTACCTCACAAACCGACCGCAGTATGTGAGGGCACGGGGCTGTGTATCTGACATGGTGGTCTGCAGTACAGGGGCCCCACAGGGAACAGTGCTGGCTCCGTTCCTCTTCACCCTGAATTTCATGTACAGGTCAGACAGCTGCCACCTGCAGAAGTTCTCTGACGACTCTGCGATTGTCGACCTCACCACCGAGGACGATGACCGAGAGTACAGAGGACTGACCCAGGACTTTGTGGACTGGTGCAAATGGAACCACCTCCAGATCAACGCGAGGAAGACCAAGGAACTGGTGGTGGACTTCCGTAGGCGTAGACCCCCCCACCTAACACCGGTGAACATCCAGGGCTCGGACATTGAGATTGTGGACTCCTACAAATACCTGGGTGTTCACCTGAACAATAGACTGGACTGGTCTGACCACACGAGTGCTCTCTACAGGAAGGGCCAGAGCAGACTGTACCTGCTGAGGAGACTGAGGTCTTTTGGGGTGCAGGGAGCTCTCCTGAGGACCTTTTTTGACTCTGTGGTGGCATCAGCCATCTTTTATGGAGTGGTCTGCTGGGGCAGCAGCATTTCGGCTGCAGACAGGAACAGACTGGACAGACTGATCAGGAAGGCCAGCTCAGTCCTGGGGTGCCCCCTGGACTCAGTGCAGGTGGTGGGAGAAAGGAGGATGCTGGTGAAGCTGGCATCCATGCTGGAGAGGGACTCCCACCCCCTGCAGGACACTCTGACAGCCCTGTGCAGCTCCTTCAGTGACAGGCTGCGTCACCCGAAGGAGCGTTACCGCAGGTCTTTCCTGCCTGCTGCTGTTAGACTTTACAATCAGCACTGCTCCCAGTCACCATAAACTGAGCAATTATCAAACAATGTGCAATTACAATGTACAATTACTGTGCTAACTCTATTGACAATGTGCAATTCATCCATGTGCAATCACTTACATTCATCTGCAATTACTTGGTGAATGTGTAAATAATCCTTATAGGATTTGCTTTTTAGTTTCTGTATTCAAGCCCTTTTTTATATTTATACTGGTAAAATAATGTAAATACTACTATTTTTCATGCTATTTTTTATACCATTTTATACTTATTCTTTATCAACGCTGTCCCCCTTTGCTGCTGTAACACTGCAAATTTCCCCGTGTGGGACGAATAAAGGTTTATTCTATTCTATTCTATTCTATCATTTTCTTTCCTCAAGTTATTGTGAGAAGCTGTCTTACCCCTTTCCCTTGAAAATGAGCTGGAGGTGTAGCCCACTGGCAATTACCAGCTATCGGGTTGTTGGCAGCAGGGACTGGAGACCTTGGTGGTGGACTAGCAGCTGTGATGTTAACTGAAGGGGGAAAAGCCCATGAATCCGCTGCAGAGCTGTTAGTGCCAGAGGCTGGACCACTGGCTCTTATATTCACTCTATTGTGGATCCTGAAATGTGGCCAGGGGACCTCGAACCTTGACTAGTTGGCTGTTGGGTGGAACCTGCAAACATCACACCCCTTTCACCCAGTGCTGTCAAGAGAGTGTAATGTCAGCTGTTAGTTTCATTCAGATGTATATAAAGATGAATGGAAATCACTGTTGTCATGTACAGGCCCACCACCTAAAGATGGGATGCAGGGAGCTGGTTCAGGCTCCAGAATTCTGTCTTGTTCGGGCACGTGGTGCTGAAGTCATCCCTTGCTCCTCTTCCTCCTCACTGCTACTGCTTATTCTTCTACAGCCTCTGACAGTGATTAAATTGGGGTATCAGTTTGTTATCGCAGTTAAAAATAACTATGAATACATCAGAATACAAAAGCAATTTAGACAGCTAACTACAGGACCTTACAATGCACTGCCCCCACAAACCGCTCCCTAATATTTGAAGACAAAATGTATAAATAGAGGACTATATATTGCCCATGATGTGGAGGAAGATGGGACAAGTCTCGGTTGATGTCAGACAACATCTAGCGACGTATGTTGCTCACACCATCAATTGATGCATGTCCCATCTTCCTCCATACCATGCACAATACATAGTCCTTAACTTGTAATGACAAGGTTGTATATAGTAGATATTCTGTATAGTATAGTTTAGTGTATTATGAGCCACTCATACCTATTCTTTCTCTTCATGTTAAGGATGGGCGGATCGATCCCGTGGTATCGATATATCGATACTCACAAGCTACTCATTTGGCATCGATTTTCTTTTATAAATATCGATATAAACTAAAAAAAATAAGAATTGGGAGTGTATGCATCACTTTCCGCCGTTTTAGATTAGTTACTTAAATTAATACGTGCCAGGACACCCCTGTACCTGGCAGCGTATTGAGCTGGCCCATGTCACTCGACAGGAGACGAGCGAATGAGCGTCAACATGCGATACAGCCAGCCGACACAGTCAGCCAGGCCAGGATGCCAGTAGCACGAACAGGAGCCGGAGGAAAACCTGAGAAGCTAAGCTATGGCAGACAAAAAACGAAGCGTGGTGTGGTGTTATTTTTCACCAGTTGATAAAACCACGGCAAGGTGCCAGGTGTGTGATAAACAAGTTTTGCACAGCAGCAACACAAGTAATTTATTCAAACATCTGAAGACGAAGCATCCCGAGAGCCACAGTGAGCTTGAAAAAAGACAGGCTGCTGTGAAAGCCCAGTCTCCTGCGCCACCTGCAGTCCGGCAGAAGACCCTGCAAGAGAGTCTGCAAAAAAGCCAAGTGTATCCAGGTAGTTACCTTTGACAGTGTAGTGCTAAAGTCTATAAATATTCCGATCACAATCTAATTTTAACAGACACTTCAGGTGAAGGGGATTATGTCCAGTATTGTCCAATTGCTGCTTAGCCGACTTAAAACAGGCATTGGTTTTTAGTAATATTTACTGAAAATTTTGTTTAAGTAGCCTACTGAAGTTGAAAATTGCTGGCTCGGAGTAGGAAACAAGATAAGAACATGTGAGGTACAATTTTGGGGATTCTTCATCTTTGCATGACAGTTTAATTTTTACCATTGAAAAGAAAATCATTAAAAAAATATGATGTTGTGATATGGGTTTTAATCTGTAACATGATTTCTTACATTTAGAAAACATAATTTCATATTTCATTAATTATATCACAAACTTAAAGAAAATAACTGCAGCCTCTTGCGATTCAGATTTGACAGTTAATTGGAAAACCCTAGTATCTAATAAAATCCTTAGTATCTTTTGTAACAAATACATTTCATCTTCCCTATTGTGACATGAAAACTTTATCCTTTCCAGATGAGTCTCAAAGAGCACGTGAGATCACATTGAGCCTGGCAAAAATGATTGTGAAAGACTTGCAACCCATCTCAATGGTAGAGGATCAAGGTTTCCGGCATTTTATGAAGGTGGTGGATCCCCGATACCAGATCCCTAGTCGGAAATCCATGATGGCAGGTGAAATTCCCAAACTGTACGAGCAAGCACAAAAAACAGTAAAGGACTCCATACAATCAACAAGCAGTCTGGTTTTAACAACTGACATGTGGACTGCAAGAACCACGGAATCTTGTTTGACTGTGTCAGGACATTTTATCGATAAGAACTGGCAGATGCAGTCTTGCAATCTTGCAACCATGAATGTAGCTGTGCAGCACACAGCAGACAGTATAGCTGAACTCCTGACAAAAATCACAGATTTATGGGGCATCACCAATAAGATCCATGCAGTTGTTACAGACAATGGAGCCAACATGGTCTCTGCTGTGCGGAAAACATGTTGGAAGCATATTCCTTGTTTCTCTCACACACTCAACGTCATTGTGAAGGACTCCATTAAGGCTGACACAAGTCTTGAGTCCAGCTTAGAGAAATGCAGTGCAATCATTCGGTTCTTCCACCACAGCACCAGAGCAACTGATAAACTGAATGAAGTACAAAATCAGTTGAGCTTACCTCAGCATAAACTAATCCAAGCAGTGGATACCAGATGGAACTCGGTGTTGTACATGATTGACAGACTGTATGTACAACAAGAAGCCATCACAACAGCACTTTGTCTTCTGGGAAGAAACAACATGTGCCTAAGTGGTGGAGAATGGTCTCACATCAAGCAGGCCATTGACGTCCTCAGGCCTTTTGAAGAGGCCACTAAGGAGGTTTCAGCAAAGCAGTATGTAACAATTTCCAAAGTCATATCTCTGGTGTCTCTTCTCCAGCAAGCAACCACATCTGCTGAGTAACAAAGTAACAGTCTGTCTTCACAACTTGCAGCACAATGCAAGTGACGGTTCCAAAACATAGAACACAACCACACACTTGCAGCCAGCACCTTTCTGGATATTCGCTTCAAAAACATTGTGTTCTGTGATTCTACAAATGTGGAAATGATTAAATCACGGATCATCACAGAGATGCAAGCCCTGGCCTGCGCTGAAACACAGTCAACCAGACATGAGGCTGCTGCAACTGCATCAACTGTGACACAAGTGACACAAGGGTCATCTGCTGAGTGTTCATCATCCAAGGGATTATGGCGGGAAATTGACAGCCGGGTTGTGGCTTTTCAGAGCAATCGCACAGCAGACACAGATATGTATATTGAAATGAGAAGATACATGGAGGAAAAGGTGATCCCAAGGAGTGAGGACCCTTTGATTTGGTGGAAAAAAAATGAAACCACATTTCCACTGCTGAACAAAGTTGCAAAAAAATACCTTGGAACTGTTGCAACGTCTGTTCCAGCAGAGAGACTCTTCTCGAAGGCCGGAGAAATAATCAGCAAGAGGCGCAATCGTCTTAAAGAAGAAAATGTGAATATGATACTTTTTCTGAACAACAATCTGAGACTTCAGTAAAGCGTGATGACATATCTCAAGTGCACAAAAGATGTGATGGTGTCGGACATTGTTCTAGTTCATTTTCTCAGGGAACAACTGTCTTATGCAGGTTTATAGGATAAGGAAATCCTAGTTTATTATGATAAGGAAATCTCTTGTTTTTGCTTCAGTGAAGTACAAATGTTTACTTCTGCAAAGAGGTTCAAAAAATAATAGTTATAATAGTTTTTTGTTTGTCTGTTTATTTTTTTTTTTTTATCCTTTTCACTTTTTTTATCAAGATTGGTCTTTTTCCTCTTTTTTTTTTGAGAAATAAGCAAAGTGAATATGTATATGTTTTTGTATTATTTAATTTATTTCATTCTTATTTATGTTATTATCAATTTACCATAATACATTTTGTATAAATGGTCTGTATTTGTCTTGTGATTTGTCTTAAATGTAATAATATTTTGACTGACAAAAATTGCCAGTAAGAAATGAACGGTATCGGTATCAGTATCGATATCTATGAAAATACAAGAAAAAGTATTGGTATTGTATGGAATCCTAAAAGTGTGGTATCGCCCATCCCTACTTCATGTACTCTGGCCTGTTGTCCTCGTCTTCAGTATTTAAGTCAGAGGTAACTGTGGCCTCTGGCACCTTAGCACAGGCAATCTCATACACATCTGTCAACACAATGCAGAGTAGGTCTATATGGAAGGCCTCCTTATTTTGCTTTTGTGCCATAGGGTTTCATTTCAGAAAGTCTTGAATTGTATAGTGAGAATAAAGCATTACTTTACCATGTGAATACATCACTCGGACACTGTACAGGATCCAGTCAGCACCTGGCAATGCCCCATCTTTAGTTGCCTTATGCAGCTTTGCAAGAGATTTAAAAGGGGGCCAGAAACAATGGCCTCCTTTCAGCCAACTAGAGTGAACGACTTCTACCTCTTTTGAACAGAGAAACTCCACAACATGATACATCCTATGAAGAAAAAGGAAATGTAGGTCAAGTAAGAGCCCAAAGACTGTAAACTGGGGCGAGGGGGCTTACAAAGTCTCTCAGGTGTGGTCATCCCGTTAAACCAGAAAGGATGACCACACCTGCATAAGATCAGCTGAGGACACATCCCAGTAATGTCATGTGACACTTCTGAGGAAGACTGCAGCAGGTCAGCGGTCAAAACATGTCAAGGTAATGAAACTTAAAAATACACCTGTCTGACAATAAGAAAATTAAGTAAAAACGTGAAAAACCTGTCCAAGTGGAAATCAGTGGCACAAGTAACTATCTATATCATGTGAAATATTACACTCAATCTCAATACAACTAGCCTAATGTAAATGCAACAAAGGCAATCCTACATGTTTGTTCTGGAAGGGGAGGAGAACATATTTACAAAGGTCATCACTAACTTTTACACACTTCAAACTCTCCGACAATTGTGAGAGAAGAAACACGCCCATGAGAGATGAACTGAGGGGATATGTGTAGATAGTTCAACAGCATGGAACTGACAATACACCACATAAGCAAAATGATATTTTGAAGCAGGCCAATGTCATTATTTATTTTAATACAATTATCCCCCTCTGCAATTTTAACACAAAAGTGGTTTATGTGCAGCTCTTTAAACTCCTGGATTCTCCCTTTAACTCCCTGTGGTAAAGGGCCACCAACATGTTCTTTCCTTAATACAGTCCAAGCTTTTACATGGCCATCATGGACTCCTCTGTTAGAATGCTCAGACATACGACGGACAATCTGGGCAACTGGGAAATTTGGCCCCCTCACCATACGCCTCACATGACAAAGAAAATTCTCAAAAGGAAACCCAGATATCTCATCAATACATCCACGCCTCTTAACATCATCAACTAAATGAACAAGGCCATGCAAGTTGTACACAAGATAGCCCTCACCATAAAGTCTGCAGAAATGTTCCACAAATGACAAAAGCAGTGTCCTGGCACATTCACACATCCCGACATCCACCTGAGGATTAGCCAAAAGGAAAATAGCAACCGAGAGCAGCATAAAGTTGCTGTAGACTGGAGCATCCACAAGAACAACTGGGCCTGTATACAACATGAACTGGCGTAGCTCCGTAGCCTTCCATCTCTCTCTTTCTTCAAAGCTCTAGGTTTTCTAGCAAACTCACATGGAGTGCTTTCCTTAATTCCTGTAGGTTCTGTGATAGTGATTTCACCAACCGACCAGACAAGCGAGTTGGTAAAAGCCCACTACACCACAGGTCAAACAACCGACGCACCACTCCCAGACACACCAAATGCATGTAATCATGGGGAAAATCAAGTACCATGTCAATACCAAGTCCAGTCAGGGGAGATTGTTCTACATGATGATCTTCATCCAACATTTGCCTGAAACTAGCATCCGTCCTCAAGGCGGAGTCAGTCTCTGGAAAAGTCATGCGATTCTTTAGATGTACACCAGTCTGAACACATTTATCACAAGCTGAACAGCCTGTATGACTCTTTATGCCTTTCACAAAAGCCCGGGCTGGAGCATCATACACAACAGAACAGACTTGCAGGAAAAAAAGCTTTCCTTTAAACCAAAACCCAGACTGAAGGCTCTTTAACTCACTCACAAGGTCCCCCAAATACTCAGTCAGTGATTTGGGTTTGCAATCTCCTCCAAAAACAGCAATCATGAAGGGAAATTTACTTACTTCCTTCACTAGACCCAGAATGGGCCACAGCTGCTGGTTATTACTCTTGAACAATGCACTCTAAAATGTAATAGCTACTCTTACTTAAATAACATTTGTGCACTTTACTTAAATCTTAATAACCTGTTGACTGAACTAAATCAATATGAGTAAGAAACCCATTTAGCTTGAAAAAATATTACAACTTAATTCCTGTGTGTAAGCTGGACTCAAAACTTTTTATCATGGTGATTGAACACTGAGTTCAGGCTTGCACATGTGCAGTAAAGCCAGGCAGGAGACTACTCTGCAGACTGATTTCGATGTTGGGGGACGCAGAATTTCTCTTAGTCTCAAGGTGAGTTATGAGTGGAAGTGAAACGCCAGTTTTTTTAACTACTAAACATTCTTTGTTGTGCTTGCTTGTATGTGAGGTGTGGGTGGCTCAGTTGGATAGTGTGCTTGGTCGGTAATCAAGAGGTTGCTAGTTCAAATCCAGCTCTGGGCAACAAATGGTGAGAAGTTCTTTGGCAAGACACTTAACCCCAATTTTCTGGTGTGTAAATGGCTATAAAAGAGTGTGAATGTATGAGTTGATACTAGTGGATAACTAACATAGGAAGTTGACATAACTTTCTTAATCCAAGTTAAAATAACAGGGTTCCGAGTACACAAAAACAAGTAAATATAAAGTAAATGTAATCTAAGACTATTAATCATATTTACTTAACTTTTTTAAGGCAATTGGTTTCCAAAATTTTTTTAAGTAATGCCAACTTGTTAGATTTTAGAGTGTGGGAGCCCATCAAAGTTCAACTGCAACTGCAGGGAATGCTTGCTTGGGAGTTTCATCCACACATTTTCAAGAAGGCCTGTCATGGCATTCAATATGCCAAAGTAAAAGAAGGCACCTCCTGCTACATGCAAGATATTGTATTTAGTGACTGTTTTGAAGAGAGTCCTCCCATCTCTAGGCAACTTGGCATGGTGAAGGTGTAGGATAGACAACAAGGCAGTAAGTGCAATCATGGTGACATTGAACTCCAAAGCCCAATTAACTAACTCTTCAGCAAGGTCAGGTCCATGCTCATAAGGACCGTCTCTATCACTACAATCACCGTCCCTGTCCCTGCCCATGTCACTGTCACTGTCAAGGTTCCAGTCATGCTCAAAGTCAACACTGTCGTCACAGTCTACGTCATGCACGGTTTGATCATTCATATGGTCATCTCCAAGATGGGGTTGGGTGTTAATTCCTCGCAGCAAACTAGAGACTGATTTTACTGATTTGCGTCTCAAATTGGATTTGAAAGAATGTATTTGATCAGCCATTCCTACCTCAGCAGTCTTTACTGTATTTGAAAAAAGATTAGTATGATACAAAACTATCCATAGTGTCATGTCATAATGGTAACACAATTACCATTATGACATGACCCGTCTACCAGCATAACTGTACACTGTGCAAACAGCATGGTCCATCAACCCATCCGTATAAAAACCATTGGCGTTTTTTTTTTTTTTTTTACAGAGGCCAGGGGAAGCCAGGCCTCCACAATATTGCAGGAAAAAAAATAAGTAAACTACTATATATTTTTCAAATTTATGTCAAAACACAACGTCAGCGTAGTGCTTTGTTTTAATGTTATTTTTGAGCTTTTTCATGCCTCTAATGAAGAGGATAGGACCGTGGACAGAGTCAGAAACATGTAGAGAGCAAGGGGCAACATCCTGAGAAATGATGCTGAGAGAGATGAAGACTAACAGAGAGAGAGAGGGAAAATGAAGCTGAGAGGGATAAAGACAAACAGAGAGAGAGAGAGGAGAAATGAAGCTGAGAGAGATGAAGACTAACAAAGAGAGAGGGAGGAGAAATGAAGCTGAGAGATATGAAGACAAACAGAGATAGAGAGGGGAAATGAAGCTGAGAGGGATGAAGACAAACAGAGAGAGAGAGGAGAAATAAAGCTGAGAGAGATGAAGACTAACAGAGAGAGAGAGAGGAGAAATCAAGCTGAGAGAGATGAAGACTAACAGAGAGAGAGGAGAAATGAAGCTGAGAGAGATGAAGACAAACAGAGAGAGGGAGGAGAAATAAAGCTGAGAGAGATGAAGACTAACAGAGAGAGAGGAGAAATGAAGCTGAGAGAGATGAAGACAAACAGAGAGAGGGAGGAGAAATGAAACTGAGAGAGATGAAGACTAACAGAGAGAGAGAGAGGAGAAATGAAGCTGAGAGAGATGAAGACAAACAGAGAGAGGGAGGAGAAATAAAGCTGAGAGAGATGAAGACTAACAGAGAGAGAGAGAGGAGAAATCAAGCTGAGAGAGATGAAGACTAACAGAGAGAGAGGAGAAATGAAGCTGAGAGAGATGAAGACAAACAGAGAGAGAGGAGAAATGAAGCTGAGAGAGATGAAGACAAACAGAGAGAGAGAGAGGAGAAATGAAGCTGAGAGAGATGAAGACTAACAGAGAGAGAGGAGAAATGAAGCTGAGAGAGATGAAGACTAACAGAGAGAGAGAGAGGAGAAATGAAACTGAGAGAGATGAAGACTAACAGAGAGAGAGAGAGGAGAAATGAAGCTGAGAGAGATGAAGACAAACAGAGAGAGAGAGGGAAAATGAAGCTGAGAGGGATGAAGACAAACAGAGAGAGACAGAGGAGAAATGAAGCTGAGAGAGATGAAGACTAACAGAGAGAGAGAGAGGAGAAATGAAGCTGAGAGAGATGAAGACTAACAGAGAGAGAGGAGAAATGAAGCTGAGAGAGATGAAGACAAACAGAGAGAGAGAGGGAAAATGAAGCTGAGAGGGATGAAGACAAACAGAGAGAGAGAGAGGAGAAATGAAGCTGAGAGAGATGAAGACTAACAGAGAGAGAGAGAGAAGAAATGAAGCTGAGAGAGATGAAGACTAACAGAGAGAGAGGAGAAATGAAGCTGAGAGAGATGAAGACAAACAGAGAGAGAGAGGAGAAATGAAGCTGAGAGAGATGAAGACAAACAGAGAGAGAGAGAGGAGAAATGAAGCTGAGAGAGATGAAGACAAACAGAGAGAGAGAGGGAAAATGAAGCTGAGAGGGATGAAGACAAACAGAGAGAGACAGAGGAGAAATGAAGCTGAGAGAGATGAAGACTAACAGAGAGAGAGAGAGGAGAAATGAAGCTGAGAGAGATGAAGACTAACAGAGAGAGAGGAGAAATGAAGCTGAGAGAGATGAAGACAAACAGAGAGAGAGAGGGGAAATGAAGCTGAGAGGGATGAAGACAAACAGAGAGAGAGAGAGGAGAAATGAAGCTGAGAGAGATGAAGACTAACAGAGAGAGAGGAGAAATGAAGCTGAGAGAGATGAAGACAAACAGAGAGAGAGAGAGGAGAAATGAAGCTGAGAGAGATGAAGACAAACAGAGAGAGAGAGAGGAGAAATGAAGCTGAGAGAGATGAAGACTAACGGAGAGAGAGGAGAAATGAAGCTGAGAGAGATGAAGACAAACAGAGAGAGAGAGGAGAAATGAAGCTGAGAGAGATGAAGACAAACAGAGAGAGAGAGAGGAGAAATGAAGCTGAGAGAGATGAAGACTAACAGAGAGAGAGGAGAAATGAAGCTGAGAGAGATGAAGACAAACAGAGAGAGAGAGAGGAGAAATGAAGCTGAGAGAGATGAAGACTAACAGAGAGAGAGGAGAAATGAAGCTGAGAGAGATGAAGACTAACAGAGAGAGAGAGAGGAGAAATGAAGCTGAGAGAGATGAAGACTAACAGAGAGAGAGGAGAAATGAAGCTGAGAGAGATGAAGACTAACAGAGAGAGAGAGAGGAGAAATGAAGCTGAGAGAGATGAAGACAAACAGAGAGAGAGAGGGAAAATGAAGCTGAGAGGGATGAAGACAAACAGAGAGAGAGAGAGGTGAAATGAAGCTGAGAGAGATGAAGACTAACAAAGAGAGAGAGAGAGGAGAATTGAAGCTGAGAGAGATGAAGACTAACAAAGAGAGAGAGAGAGGAGAATTGAAGCTGAGAGAGATGAAGACTAACAGAGAGAGAGAGAGGAGAAATGAAGCTGAGAGAGATGAAGACTAACAGAGAGAGAGGAGAAATGAAGCTGAGAGAGATGAAGACAAACAGAGAGAGAGAGGAGAAATGAAGCTGAGAGAGATGAAGACAAACAGAGAGAGAGAGAGGAAAAATTGAAGCTGAGAGAGATGAAGACTAACAGAGAGAGAGAGAGGAGAAATGAAGCTGAGAGAGATGAAGACTAACAGAGAGAGAGGAGAAATGAAGCTGAGAGAGATGAAGACAAACAGAGAGAGAGAGGAGAAATGAAGCTGAGAGAGATGAAGACAAACAGAGAGAGAGGAGAAATGAAGCTGAGAGAGATGAAGACAAACAGAGAGAGAGAGAGGAGAAATGAAGCTGAGAGAGATGAAGACTAACAGAGAGAGAGAGAGGAGAAATGAAGCTGAGAGAGATGAAGACTAACAGAGAGAGGGAGGAGAAATGAAGCTGAGAGAGATGAAGACTAACAGAGAGAGAGGAGAAATGAAGCTGAGAGAGATGAAGACTAACAGAGAGAGAGAGAGGAGAAATGAAGCTGAGAGAGATGAAGACTAACAAAGAGAGAGAGAGAGGAGAATTGAAGCTGAGAGAGATGAAGACTAACAGAGAGAGAGAGAGGAGAAATGAAGCTGAGAGAGATGAAGACTAACAGAGAGAGAGGAGAAATGAAGCTGAGAGAGATGAAGACTAACAGAGAGAGAGAGAGAAGAAATGAAGCTGAGAGAGATGAAGACTAACAGAGAGAGAGGAGAAATGAAGCTGAGAGAGATGAAGACAAACAGAGAGAGAGAGGAGAAATGAAGCTGAGAGAGATGAAGACAAACAGAGAGAGAGAGAGGAGAAATGAAGCTGAGAGAGATGAAGACTAACGGAGAGAGAGAGAGGAGAAATGAAGCTGAGAGAGATGAAGACTAACAGAGAGAGAGGAGAAATGAAGCTGAGAGAGATGAAGACTAACAGAGAGAGAGGAGAAATGAAGCTGAGAGAGATGAAGACAAACAGAGAGAGAGAGAGGAGAAATGAAGCTGAGAGAGATGAAGACTAACAGCGAGAGAGGAGAAATGAAGCTGAGAGAGATGAAGACTAACAGAGAGAGAGAGAGGAGAAATGAAGCTGAGAGAGATGAAGACTAACAGAGAGAGAGGAGAAATGAAGCTGAGAGAGATGAAGACTAACAGAGAGAGAGAGAGGAGAAATGAAGCTGAGAGAGATGAAGACAAACAGAGAGAGAGAGAGGTGAAATGAAGCTGAGAGAGATGAAGACTAACAAAGAGAGAGAGAGAGGAGAATTGAAGCTGAGAGAGATGAAGACTAACAAAGAGAGAGAGAGAGGAGAATTGAAGCTGAGAGAGATGAAGACTAACAGAGAGAGAGAGAGGAGAAATGAAGCTGAGAGAGATGAAGACTAACAGAGAGAGAGGAGAAATGAAGCTGAGAGAGATGAAGACAAACAGAGAGAGAGAGGAGAAATGAAGCTGAGAGAGATGAAGACAAACAGAGAGAGAGAGAGGAAAAATTGAAGCTGAGAGAGATGAAGACTAACAGAGAGAGAGAGAGGAGAAATGAAGCTGAGAGAGATGAAGACTAACAGAGAGAGAGAGAGGAGAAATGAAGCTGAGAGAGATGAAGACTAACAGAGAGAGAGGAGAAATGAAGCTGAGAGAGATGAAGACTAACAGAGAGAGAGGAGAAATGAAGCTGAGAGAGATGAAGACTAACAGAGAGAGAGGAGAAATGAAGCTGAGAGAGATGAAGACTAACAGAGAGAGAGAGGAGAAATGAAGCTGAGAGAGATGAAGACTAACAGAGAGAGAGGAGAAATGAAGCTGAGAGAGATGAAGACTAACAAAGAGAGAGAGAGAGGAGAATTGAAGCTGAGAGAGATGAATACTAACAGAGAGAGAGAGAGGAGAAATTAAGCTGAGAGAGATGAAGACTAACAGAGAGAGAGGAGAAATGAAGCTGAGAGAGATGAAGACTAACGGAGAGAGAGAGAGGAGAAATGAAGCTGAGAGAGATGAAGACTAACAGAGAGAGAGGAGAAATGAAGCTGAGAGAGATGAAGACAAACAGAGAGAGAGAGAGGAGAAATGAAGCTGAGAGAGATGAAGACTAACAGAGAGAGAGGAGAAATGAAGCTGAGAGAGATGAAGACTAACAGAGAGAGAGAGAGGAGAAATGAAGCTGAGAGAGATGAAGACTAACAGAGAGAGAGGAGAAATGAAGCTGAGAGAGATGAAGACTAACAGAGAGAGAGAGAGGAGAAATGAAGCTGAGAGAGATGAAGACTAACAGAGAGAGAGGAGAAATGAAGCTGAGAGAGATGAAGACTAACAGAGAGAGAGAGAGGAGAAATGAAGCTGAGAGAGATGAAGACTAACAGAGAGAGAGGAGAAATGAAGCTGAGAGAGATGAAGACTAACAGAGAGAGAGGACAAATGAAGCTGAGAGAGATGAAGACTAACAGAGAGAGAGAGAGGAGAAATGAAGCTGAGAGAGATGAAGACAAACAGAGAGAGAGGAGAAATGAAGCTGAGAGAGATGAAGACTAACAGAGAGAGAGGAGAAATGAAGCTGAGAGAGATGAAGACTAACAGAGAGAGAGGAGAAATGAAGCTGAGAGAGATGAAGACTAACAGAGAGAGAGAGAGGAGAAATGAAGCTGAGAGAGATGAAGACTAACGGAGAGAGAGAGAGAGAGGAGAAATGAAGCTGAAAGAGATGAAGACTAACAGAGAGAGAGAGAGGAGAAATGAAGCTGAGAGAGATGAAGACTAACAGAGAGAGAGGAGAAATGAAGCTGAGAGAGATGAAGACAAACAGAGAGAGAGAGGAGAAATGAAGCTGAGAGAGATGAAGACAAACAGAGAGAGAGAGTGGAAAAATTGAAGCTGAGAGAGATGAAGACAAACAGAGAGAGAGAGAGGAGAAATGAAGCTGAGAGAGATGAAGACTAACAGAGAGAGAGGAGAAATGAAGCTGAGAGAGATGAAGACTAACAGAGAGAGAGAGGAGAAATGAAGCTGAGAGAGATGAAGACTAACAGAGAGAGAGGAGAAATGAAGCTGAGAGAGATGAAGACTAACAAAGAGAGAGAGAGAGGAGAATTGAAGCTGAGAGAGATGAAGACTAACAGAGAGAGAGAGAGGAGAAATTAAGCTGAGAGAGATGAAGACTAACAGAGAGAGAGGAGAAATGAAGCTGAGAGAGATGAAGACTAACAGAGAGAGAGAGAGAAGAAATGAAGCTGAGAGAGATGAAGACTAACAGAGAGAGAGGAGAAATGAAGCTGAGAGAGATGAAGACAAACAGAGAGAGAGAGGAGAAATGAAGCTGAGAGAGATGAAGACAAACAGAGAGAGAGAGAGGAGAAATGAAGCTGAGAGAGATGAAGACTAACGGAGAGAGAGAGAGGAGAAATGAAGCTGAGAGAGATGAAGACTAACAGAGAGAGAGGAGAAATGAAGCTGAGAGAGATGAAGACTAACAGAGAGAGAGGAGAAATGAAGCTGAGAGAGATGAAGACAAACAGAGAGAGAGAGAGGAGAAATGAAGCTGAGAGAGATGAAGACTAACAGAGAGAGAGGAGAAATGAAGCTGAGAGAGATGAAGACTAACAGAGAGAGAGAGAGGAGAAATGAAGCTGAGAGAGATGAAGACTAACAGAGAGAGAGGAGAAATGAAGCTGAGAGAGATGAAGACTAACAGAGAGAGAGAGAGGAGAAATGAAGCTGAGAGAGATGAAGACAAACAGAGAGAGAGAGGGAAAATGAAGCTGAGAGGGATGAAGACAAACAGAGAGAGAGAGAGGGGAAATGAAGCTGAGAGAGATGAAGACTAACAAAGAGAGAGAGAGAGGAGAATTGAAGCTGAGAGAGATGAAGACTAACAAAGAGAGAGAGAGAGGAGAATTGAAGCTGAGAGAGATGAAGACTAACAGAGAGAGAGAGAGGAGAAATGAAGCTGAGAGAGATGAAGACAAACAGAGAGAGAGAGAGGAAAAATTGAAGCTGAGAGAGATGAAGACTAACAGAGAGAGAGAGAGGAGAAATGAAGCTGAGAGAGATGAAGACAAACAGAGAGAGGGAGGAGAAATGAAGCTGAGAGAGATGAAGACAAACAGAGAGAGAGAGAGGAAAAATTGAAGCTGAGAGAGATGAAGACTAACAGAGAGAGAGAGAGGAGAAATGAAGCTGAGAGAGATGAAGACTAACAGAGAGAGAGAGAGGAGAATTGAAGCTGAGAGAGATGAAGACTAACAGAGAGAGAGGAGAAATGAAGCTGAGAGAGATGAAGACTAACAGAGAGAGAGAGAGGAGAAATGAAGCTGAGAGAGATGAAGACTAACAGAGAGAGAGGAGAAATGAAGCTGAGAGAGATGAAGACTAACAGAGAGAGAGAGAGGAGAAATGAAGCTGAGAGAGATGAAGACTAACAGAGAGAGAGAGAGGAGAAATGAAGCTGAGAGAGATGAAGACTAACAAGGAGAGAGAGGAGAAATGAAGCTGAGAGAGATGAAGACAAACAGAGAGAGGGAGGAGAAATGAAGCTGAGAGAGATGAAGACTAACAGAGAGAGAGAGAGGAGAAATGAAGCTGAGAGAGATGAAGACTTACAGAGAGAGAGAGAGGAGAAATGAAACTGAGAGAGATGAAGAATAACAAAGAGAGAGAGGAGAAATGAAGCTGAGAGAGATGAAGACAAACAGAGAGAGGGAGGAGAAATGAAGCTGAGAGAGATGAAGACTAACAGAGAGAGAGAGAGGAGAAATGAAGCTGAGAGAGATGAAGACTAACAGAGAGAGAGAGAGGAGAAATGAAGCTGAGAGAGATGAAGACTAACAGAGAGAGAGAGAGGAGAAATGAAGCTGAGAAAGATGAAGACTGACAGAGAGAGAGAGAGGAGAAATGAAGCTGAGAGAGATGAAGACTAACAGAGAGAGAGAGAGGAGAAATGAAGCTGAGAGAGATGAAGACTAACAGAGAGAGAGAGAGGAGAAATGAAGCTGAGAGAGATGAAGACAAACAAAGAGATTTGATTTTTCAAACCACTTTTATTTTCTCAATCAAAGTTCAATATGAGGAAAAAACACCAAACATCTCATGTCTCATGAAAGTATTAACCATGAAGAGAGACAAAAACAAGTTCAATTCAAAATCTGACCAAAAACTAGATCACCATTGTTTACAGAACACAATACCTTTTTAAGAGCCCTCATGTTGGTAAAATTCTCCACACTGTTAGTCAGTTTAAAGAGGCAGAAATCCGTTTTTGGTCTGATTTATATCATGCGAATAAACATGATCTTTGCATCAACATCTAAAGAACTCTCAAGTTTGTTTTTCCAGCTGAGATAAATAGACATTTTTGCCTGACCCAGTAGGAAATTACATAATTGACATTTGGCCCTATTTTTCCGGCTGTATCTGTAACCTATAATAAACATTTGTCGAGAGAAAATCTCTCCCAAAGATGCACAAACCAGGTCCAGAAATTGGAACAGAGAAACCAGTCTACTACACTCTAAGAAACAATGAAAAACTGTTTCCCTCTGTGAACAGAAAGGACAGGTGTGACAGAATCTGTGGCCCAAAGAACTCAACTGCTGACGAGTTTCAAGGTTCCAAAAAACAAGTCTTTATTACTGACCAGAGTTCGGTACACGGGTAGGCAGTCAGACCAGGCAGAGTTATCAAAATCAGCAGGCAAACAGACAAAGTCGAAAACTAACAGGTCATACAATAGAGCAAGAATTGACATGAGAACGCTGGACTGTGACATGAAACACTACAATCTGGCAACAGGACAAGGGAAGACACGGGGGTTAAATACATGAGGTGATTGGGGTAGATGGGAAACAGCCGGGGAAGCACAATCAGGGAGCAGGTGTGACAACGCCAGACAGGAAGCAAAACCTACGGAAACAAGGAGAGACAGGTGAATTTTCAAAATAAAACAGGAAATACAAAACAAAACAAAACACAAGGACAAAACGAAGAACTTACCTTAAACAAGGGCAGGATCATGACAGTACCCCCCCCTCAAGGGCTGGCTCCTGAACGCCCAGGAACATCAGGATGAGAGGCATGGAAGTCAGAGATGAGGGAGGGGTCCATGATGAAACTAGAGGGAACCCACGACCTCTCCTCCGGACCGTACCCCTCCCAGTCCACGAGGTACTGGAAACCCCGAACCCGACGACGAGCAGCCAGGAGCTTCTTGACCGAAAAGATGGGGCCCCAATCGACGATCCGGGCGGGCGGAGGGGGTCTGGCCGGAGGGACCAGACGACTCTCCTTGGCAGGCTTGACTTGGCTGACATGGAAGGCTGGGTGGATCCTCATGGTACTGGGGAGCTTAAGCTGTTCAGTCACGGGATTTATTATTTTAGAAATAGGGAAAGGACCAACGAACCTGGGAGCGAGCTTACGGGACTCCACACGCAGAGGCAGGTGACGAGTGGACAGCCAAACCTTTTGGCCGTGTCTGTAGTCTGGAGCGGGGGTCCTTTTACGATCCGCCGCCACTTTGTATGCCGCAGATTGCTTCAGCAGCTGATTTCTAGCCCGCTCTTTTGCATCTCCTGACCATGGCTAGTGCAGAGGGGACGGAGGAGTCCTTGTCTATGGAGGGGAACAAAGAGGGCTGGTAGCCATGAACTACATGACATGGGGACATACCTGTGGAGGCCGAGGGAAGGGTGTTGTGAGCAAGTTCCACCCAGATGAGCTTTGAGGCCCACGTCTCCGGGTCCTGTGAAGCCAAGCAACGGAGACCAGTCTCCAACTCTTGATTGAGTCTTTCAGCTTGTCCATTAGTCTGTGGGTGAAAACCTGATGAAAGGCTCACTGTGGCCCCCAGCAGGCCACAAAACTCCCTCCAGAATCCTGAGATGAACTGTGGGCCCGTCAGAAACCACATCCTCGGGAAAACCATGAATCCTGAACACATCCCGTAACATGACCTCGGCCGTCTCCTTGGCCGAGGGTAACTTGGGCAGAGCTATAAAATGTACCATTTTAGAAAAACGGTCTACCACGGTGAGTACTGTGGTATTACCTTTTGAGGGGGGTAATCCAGTAACGAAGTCCATGCAGATGTGTGACCAGGGCCTTTTAGGAACAGGTAGGGGGTGCAGGAGTCCTGAGGGTTTCTGGTGAGAGAGTTTATTGGCAGCACAAACCCTGCATGCAGAAACATAGTCCGTGACATCAGCCTTCATCTTAGGCCACCAAAACCATTGTTCAATTACAAACATGGTGCGAGTAACCCCAGGATGGCAAGCAGTCTTGTGAGTATGAGCCCAATCAATCACTTGACCCCTGAGCTCAGGTATAACAAACAGTCTGTTCTCTGGACATTCAGGTGGTACTTGGATGGTGCTAAGGCCCTGCTTAACCTTACTTTCAATGTCCCAGGTAAGCACTGACACAAAACATGAAGCTGGCAGAATAGTTTTAGGTTCTGGATTGTGATTTTCAGACTGGAAGTTCCTAGACAGACTATCCGGTTTCACATTTTTGGACCCTGGTCGAAATGACATGACAAAATTAAAACGGCTGAAAAATAAGGACCACCTAGCTTGTCTCGCATTCAGTCTTTTAGCACTCCTGAGGTACTCCAGATTCTTATGATCTGTCCACACTTGAAAAGGTTGAGCAGTTCCCTCCAACCAGTGCCTCCATTCTTCCAGAGCTATCTTTACTGCTAATAGTTCTCTATCGCCATTATCGTAATTTCGTTCTGCTGATGAGAGTTTCTTGGAGAGAAAGGCACAAGGATGCAATTTATTGTCTTTAGGGCTGATTTGGGAGAGAACTGCTCCAACCCCTATATCAGATGCGTCAACCTCGACTATGAATTGCCTATGAAGTTCAGGAAGACAGAGAATAGGTGCAGTGACAAATTTGTTCTTGAGTTTAGCAAAGGCTTCTTGACACTCGGGAGACCAGCTGAACCGTCTGAGGGGAGAAGTGAGATTATCTAAGGGAGCAGCAATGGAACTGTAACCACAAATAAATTTGCGATAAAAATTCGCAAACCCAAGGAACCTCTGAACATCTTTGCGGCATTTGGGTACGGGCCAATTAGCAACTGCTTGAATTTTTTCAGGGTCCATTCTGATCTCTCCTTCTGATAATACGAACCCCAAGAAAGGAACAGAAGGTTTGTGGAAGTCACACTTCTCCACCTTGATGTACAGCTGGTGGTCCAGCAGCCTTTGCAGTACATCCCGGACATGGTTCTGATGAGTTTTTTCATCTGGAGAGAAGATCAAAATATCATCCAAATACACAAATACAAACTGATTGAGCATGTCCCTGAGAACATCATTAACAAGGTTTTGAAAAACAGCAGGTGCGTTAGTTAGTCCAAAAGGCATGACTAGGTATTCGGAATGGCCAGTAGGGGTGCTGAAAGCAATCTTCCACTCATCCCCTTCTCGAATTCGGACCAGATGATAAGCATTTCTTAGATCAAGTTTGGTAAAAATCTTGGCCCCTTCGAGTAATTCGAAGGCAGTGGAGATAAGGGGGAGTGGGTACCTGTTCTTGATAGTGATCTCGTTTATTCCTCTATAATCGATACAAGGCCTGAGTGTCTTATCTTTCTTCTCGACGAAGAAGAAGCCCGCCCCCGCAGGGGAAGATGAGGGCCTGATGATGTCCGCCGCCAACGACTCCTCCACGTACTTCTCCATGGCCTTATGTTCTGGAGCAGAGACAGAAAAAAGCCTTCCCCGGGGAGGGGTGGTACCAGGTAACAGGTCAATGGCACAATCATAGTCCCTGTGTGGTGGTAATGAGGTAGCCTTAGTTTTGCTGAACACTTCCGCTAAGTCCTGGTAGCAAGAGGGAACACTAGTGAGGTCAATGGGTCTACTTTCACTCTCGTTCCTAACCTGTTAAGATGTCTTAAAACAACGTGATAAACAGTTAGCTCCCCAAGACTTTACTTGTCCTGTGGACCAATCAAGTTGGGGGTTATGTTGCTCAAGCCAAGGGTGCCCTAGAATCACCTGATGAGTCATAGAGTCAAAGACATGAAAGCTGAGTCTTTCCTGATGGTGATCTGGGAAGAAAACTTCGATGGTTGTGTCCGCTGAGTAATTCTGCCCAGAAGTGTTCCATCTACAGCATTAACCTCAAGGGGACGGGGTAAATGGAACAGCTTCAACCTGAGTTTCCTAGCAAAAGAGGATTTAATTAAATTGGCATCAGAGCCTGAATCAATGAATACCGAGGTGTGAGCTGAATCATTCTGTGAACATAATTTTATCATTGGTTGAAACTGTGCTGGATTGTTAATAATTACTGTTTGACTCACCCTAGTGGTTCGTAGCTCAGGTCTGCTGGCACCCTTGACATGGCAACAACTGACTGTATGTCCCAGCAGTCCACAATAAAAACACCTCCCATCCCTAAGCCGCCGGAGACGTTCCTCTGGGGTGAGCCTGGTGCGCCTCAGCTGCATGGGTTCCTCCGTAGGTTGAGACGGAGGAGAGAGAAGAGCTGCTGCAGGGCGCTGACGGGACGGTTGATCCAAGGCATAGTCCTCCCAGCGGTGGCGAGGTGAAGTGCGGACAGCAGGATGCCCCCTCTCTTTTTCCCTCTCCTGGAGGCGCTTATCCACCTTTATAGCCAGAGCGATGAGTGAATCTAAGTCTTCTGGGAGGTCGAGAGGGATCAGAAGGTCTTTTATCGACGACGAGAGTCCTTGAAAAAATGCATCTGAAAGAGCGGACACATTCCACCCACTGTCTGCAGAAAGAGTCCTGAATTCAATGGCGTTATCAGCCACGCGCCGACCCCGCTGTCGCAGCCCGATGAGAGAGCGAGCCGCCTCCCTGCCCGGCGCCGTGTGCTGGAACACATGAGTTAGAGCCTGAGTGAAAGCCGGAAGAGTGGAACACACGATGGATTGACGACTCCACTCAGCTGTAGCCCACGCCTCCGCTCGTCCTGTCAGGTGAGATATTATGTAGGCCACCTTAGCCCGATCACTGGGGAAGGCAGCTGCCTGGAGCTCGAAGTGGAGTTCGCATTGCGTGAGGAAGGGACGGACATCACCGGAGTCGCCTGAAAACTTTTCCGGTCTGGAAAGCTGCAGGCATGACGTGGCAGACTGTGGAAGATGTGGAGCGTCGGTGGGAACCTCAGGGGAAAATGTCGGAGCGGGATCAAGCTTGGGCGCTGCAGGAACCTCCCTCTGCAGGAGGTGAGTGAGAGACGTCATCTGGGTATTCAGGTTAGCGATCATTGTCTCTTGACGGTCCGCCAACTCTTTAAAATGGGCATGAAGCAGCGCCAACTGCTCCTCCTGATGAGCCAGACGCTGACCCTGGGCTCGCAGAGCATGACGTACAGGATCCTCGTCAGCTGAGTTCATCGTTCTTGTGGCCACATTGTACTGACAGAATCTGTGGCCCAAAGAACTCAACTGCTGACTAGTTTCAAGGTTCCAAAAAACAAGTCTTTATTACTGACCAGAGTTCGGTACACGAGTAGGCAGTCAGACCAGGCAGAGGTATCAAAATTGGCAGGCAAACAGACAAAGTCGAAAACTAACAGGTCATACACTAGAGCAAGAATTGACATGAGAACGCTGGACTGTGACATGAAACACTACAATCTGGCAACAGGACAAGGGAAGACACGGGGGTTAAATACATGAGGTGATTGGGGTAGATGGGAAACAGCCGGAGAAGCACAATCAGGGAGCAGGTGTGACAACGCCAGACAGGAAGCAAAACCTATGGAAACAAGGAGAGACAGGTGAATTTTCAAAATAAAACAGGAAAATACAAAACAAAACACAACACAAGGACAAAACGAAGAACTTAACTTAAACAAGGGCAGGATCATGACAAGGTGTCAGCAACATTTGGATTCATCACAGAAACAAAAGAATTAATGGCAACAATACCAAGTAAAACCCTCCACTGTAAATCCCCAGCCCTTCTGGTTAACGGTGGTTTGTACAGTGCTCTCCACTCAGGCCTCTGAGCCTCAGTCAGGTTTAAATAAGCTCTCCATGGAGTATCTACTCGATCTTTAAGTTTGTTCTGGTTTAACACTTTAACACATAAATAATACATTGTTTTACCTACCATAGAACTCAGTTTATAATCAACACCTGGATTCAGTTTAAGCAGAAAACTAACATCACATTTAAACTCTGGAACAATGTTTCCCCCAGGAAAGAGTCACAGCTATCAGGCTGTAACAGTCCATGTCTATATGCAGCAGCCAGGGAGCACTCTTTAGGACTGAGCTGCTGTTTCCAGCCTCTCAACAGGAGGCCGGCCACCCTGACAGACCTGATCCCTAGGTATGAGACCAGAGCTGCAGCATTGTCCAGATCAGGGCCACACACCCCCATCAGATGGCCCAGAGTGAAGATGTGAGCCTCACAGAGTCTCTGAATCAGGGACGGCCCTGCCGCACACTGCAGACGAGTCCCGTGTATGACAGGTTCTTTAAGAAGCCAGAACAAAGAGCCACAGTCCTTCAGCCTCTCCTTCTTGAAGAGTGCCCACACTTTAAACAGTCCCTTGTAGAAGGTAGGAAAATAGTCCAGTTTAAATCCATTCAGGTCCATGAGAAACCAGGACTCTGCCAGATCCAGCCCTCCACAGCGTTTCAGCAACGCACAGGCAACAGGTCTCCAGACCAGGTCCACCGGTCCAGTTAGGAGGCGCTGAATGAACTAAAGCCTGAAGGCAGCTCCTCTGCTCGCCAGGTGGACAAGTCCCTGTCCTCCCTCCTCCTTGGGCAGTAAGAGGACGCTCTGTGGGACCCAGTGTAGACGGTCCCAGAAGAAGTCCACCAAACATGTTTGCACTCGGGCCAACAAGTTCTGAGGGGGGTCCACACATGACAGCCGGTGCCACAACATAGAAGACACTAAATTATTAATAACCAGGACTCGACCTCTAAAAGACAGCTTGGGTAGAATCCACTTCCATTTATTAAGTCAACCCTTGACTTTCTCCAGGACATTGTCCCAGTTTTTAGACAGGAAGGACTCATCTCCCAGGTACACTCCCAGATATTTTAATTCTCCTCTCCTCCACACCAGTCCACCAGGTAAAACCAGTTGAGTAATCAGTCCTTTACCCACGGCCAAGGCTTCACTTTTCCCCCAGTTCACTTTGGCAGAGGACAGTCTACCAAAATCACGCACAGCTTCATTTAAAACATTCACATCATGCTGATTTTTAACAAAACAAATGAGATCATCATCATATGCTGACAATTTAAAACTATTAACAGAACCAGGAAAAGAGAAACCAGACAACTGTACCCTCAGTTTGTGTAACAATGGCTCTATGGCCAGAGAGTACAGCATACCTGACAGAGAGCAGCCCTGCCTAACACCCCTCTGAACTTTAAAAGGAGCACTTAAACCACCGTTAATCTTCAGTACACTCTCAATGTCACTATACAAGACCTGGATCTGAGCTAGAAGACCAGAGCTGAACCCAAAAGCCTGCAGCGTCTGCCACAAGTACTGGTGCTCAACCCGGTCAAAAGCTTTTTCTTGGTCTAGAGAAATCAGACCAAGCTCACTGCCCAAAGAACCAGAGAGGTCCAAAATGTCCCGAATTAGAGCGACGTTGTCAGTTATCAACCTGCTGGGTACACAGTAGGTCTGATCTATTTGGATGACATGCTCCATCACCTTCCTCAGTCTAGTGGCCAACACTTTAGATAGAAGTTTATAATCTGTGCACAGTAAGGACACAGGACGCCAGTTCCTGATATTCTGTAAGTCTCCTTTCTTAGGGAGGAGGATGAGGACGGCCCCCCTACAGCTCAGAGGCAGCCTCCCTTTACTCAGACTGTCTCTGAGAACACACAACAGATCGTCACCAACAACAGGCCAGAAGGCTTTATAAAAGTCAGCAGGGAGGCCATCTATTCCAGGAGCCTTTCCACTCTGCAGGCTCTGCAGGGCCTCCTGCAGCTTGTGAGCAGAGAGCTGTGCCTCCAGCTCAGCGTTGACCTCCTCAGAGACCTGAGGGAGGCCTTCATAGAAGGACTGAGACACCTCAGGGTCTTCCTGGAACTCTGTCCTATAGAGGTTCTCATAAAAACCAACAGCACACTGCCGAATGTCCGCTGACTCCTGCAGCAGCTGCCCAGTGTCAGACCTGAGGGAGTGAATCGGCCTCCTCTGACCATTCTTACACTCAAGACTGAAGAAGAAGTGAGAGGGAGCATCCATCTGTACAACCTTCTGAAAACGTGATCTAATAAGTGCACCCTGAGCAGAGATACCCAGCAGGTCAGACAGAGCTGATTTTTTTACTTTTGAGAACTTGAATCTGTTCTCGATCTCCTGTGGAGCCTGCAGCACCCTGCAGCTCCACCACTTCTCTCTCCAGAGCTCTCATAGATCTGGCCATGTCCTTTGTGACATTGAGAGTGTACTGTAGGCAAAGCTGTTTGATTTTAACCTTACCAACGTCCCACCACTGCTGTAGGGAGCTGTACTCTTGTTTGGTTTGACTGTGGTTACTCCAAAAAGATCTGAACACATTCTTAAAAACATTATCAGACAATAGTGCACTGTTAAAATGCCAGTAAGCACTTTTACATTTGATGTTCTTAATAAAGATTGAGCACTGAACCAGAGCATGGTCTGATATACCTACTGGAATGATACAACTACCTTTAAACACACTGACATGATCTTCAAAACTATACACTCGATCAAGTCTGGCTCCAAAGATAACATATTATCCTTACAGTGAGACCAGGTATACTGCCGCTGGTTTTTATGGAAAAATCTCCAAACATCACAAAGTTCAAAATGTTCAATGATTTTACAGAGACAACTCCTAGAAGCAGCGTGGGGCTCTGGATGATTCCGGTCTAGAACAGGGTCTCCAGTACAATTAAAATCTCCCCCCAGAAACAGGTACTCCTCACTGCTACAGCTACCAAGAACATTATTTAACACATCTAAAAACAAAATTCTGTCCGAGCCCAGACATGGAGCATAGACATTTATAAATACAGCTCTGACTTTTTCAAAATCAGCAGTGAGCTTTAGCAGTCGACCAGGAATGACTTCCTCTACAGAGAAGGAAGAAGGTAAAAAATCTGTGGAGAAGAGGATTCCCACTCCTCCACTAGTGCTACTCCTATGGCTCAGAAAAACCTCCCCACCCCATTCCCTCTTCCAGTCAGACTCATTGTCAAGCGAGCTGTGAGTCTCCTAAAGGAAAGTGACATTTAAGTTTTTACCTCTGATCAGAGTAAAAAGAGAAGCTCTTTTAAAGTCTTCTCTGGCACCGTTAATATTTAAGGAGCTCAGCTTTATCTCACACATAATAATTATAAAGCTGAATCCTAACCAACAAAGAGAAAAGAAGAGGGACGAGAGAAGGCTCTTAGTCATCACTGGCTATCTGCTCTCGAATTTTAACCAGAAATTTCCTCAGCCGGAAAATTTCTGGATCAGTGAATGCAGGCTGCTCGAGGTTTCTGGTGTTTATCATGTAAAAACGGACAGAATCATAAAACAGCTTCAAATCAGGAAAGTGATCCTCCACTTTAACACCCCTATTGCCTTTGGTTTGAGTCAGGAAGGCTCTAACTCTCTGGAAAGAGTAGTCACTCTGGATTTCATCCTGCATGTTCTCATCAACATCAACATCATCATCATCATCATCATAAGTGTGCAGTGACTCTGTGTATTCTCCTCTAACTGAGATGAGGAGCTCCGCACATCTGTTTTAGACACTTTAGTAGTTTTAGCACTGCTCTCTTTAGCCTCTGAACTTTTTCTTTTAACAGAAATTTTCAACATTTCATCATCTAACACAAAGTCTTCATCCAGAACAGACTCAGCCACTCTGGTTGCAGTGTGATCGGACTGTTCTTTTTCATTTTGCTGACTCTGAGCATTAACAACATCATCAAACATTTCATCCTCATCATTGGAACCATTTTCTTCATTTCCTGTTACATTATCACCCCTATCTGTGCCTATCTGAGTGTTGTTTTGTGCATCGTGTGCCTTGAGTGAGCTGTTATTTTGCGTGTTTTGCCTGTCCTGTGTGCTGTCCTCTGTGTCCTTCTGTGTGCCCTGTGTCTGATCTTGCATGCTTTTTGAATCCTTTTGTGTGTTTTGTGTCTTATCCTGCATGTTTTCTATATCCTTTTTCACTTTCTGTGTGGCCCCATGAGTATCAGTGTCTGTAGCCCTCTGTGCGTCAGTGCGTTCTGCGTCTTGCACGTCCGCTGTGCCAGCCGGCTGCGCTGCTGACGCAGCACCCTGACGGTGATTCATCTTCTCAGGGCACGAGCGAACCAAGTGCCCCTCTGCCCCACAACCAAAACATTTCAGAGTGTCAGACGTATCATGAACAGTATAATCAAAGTCATCAATACGGAAAACAAAAGCTAAATTAATCTGCACGTTGTCTTTCAGAATCATGTAGACCTGTCTTCTGAAAGACACGTGCTTCAGGTGCGGTGACTTACACCCGAGAGGGATCATCTTTATCGGGGATACTAACTGCCCATGTCGGGCTAACTCCTTCGAGATCATTTCATTCCTCAGAAAAGGGGGCGCATTTGAAATTACAACTTTTTTAGCGGGGTTAGCCAAGGAAAAAACCAGAGTCAATGCTCCTTGGATCACGACTCCATTCTCAATCAGCTGATGAGCCTTCTCAATGCTGTCAACAAAAACGACAACAGCACTGTTCATACGAGAGGCAGATTTTACACTGCCATAACCAACTACGGCACCTACAGCCAAACTACACTCCTCCACCGAAACACCAGCACCCGGAGAAAGTTTAACAGCATGACGGCGAGTCAGCTTCTCCAACACGGAGACACCATGCGGCGGCGGCGGCGGTGGTGGTGGCGGTGGCGGCAGCCGCCAAACAAACAGCAATAGCTTTATAATAAAAGACCAAACCCAACTTTGATGACAGAGAAAGTATGGACTATAACAGCCACTAACAGCCGGTGAAAGAGAAAAAGCAAAAAAGGGTTTGAAAAAACTTACACACGATCACAAACGCTCTCCGAAGCACTCACTCCCATCACACACTCAGAGAGAGAGAGGAGAAATGAAGCTGAGAAGATGAAGACTGACAAGAGAGAGAGAGGAGAAATGAAGCTGAGAAAGATGAAGACTGACAAAGAGAGAGAGAGGAGAAATGAAGCTGAGAGAGATGAAGACTAACAAAGAGAGAGAGAGGAGAAATGAAGCTGAGAAAGATAAAGACACGACATTTTTTTACTACAGTGAAACATTGAAACAGTACAAAAATACTTTAAGGAGAAAAAGGGACCAACATATTAGAAATCAGCTAAATTCAATTGAAGAATCTATTCAAACAAACCACTTCTGGGAAAACTGGAAAATCCTAAACAAACAAAAGCACGAGGATCTACCAATCCAAAATGGAGATGTATGGATAAACCACTTCTCCAACCTTTTTGGCCCAATAGAGCAAAACAAAGAACAAAAATACATACAAGATAAACAACAAAGACTAGAGTCCACTATTAAAGACTATCAGAACCCCTTGGATTTTCCAATTACACTTAAAGAACTTCAGGACAAAATCCAGTCACTAGAATCTAAAAAGGCCTGTGGTATCAATGGCATTCGAAATGAAATGATAAAGTTTACAGACCTCAAATTTCAACTGGCTATTTTAAAACTCTTCAACATTGTCCTTAGTTCTGGGATTTTCTCCAATATCTGGAACCAAGGACTAATAACACCACTCCACAGAAGTGGACACAAATTTGACCCCAATAACTACCATGGGATCTGTGTCAACAGCAACCTGGGAAAAATCCTCTGTAAGATCATCAACCACAGACTCCTACATTTCCTCAGTGAAAATAATGTCCTTCATAAATCACAAATTGGCTTTTTACCAAATTATCGTACAACAGACCACGTCTTCACTCTTAGCACCCTAATTGAAAACCAAATAAACACAAAGAAAAGCAAAGTTTTCTCCTGCTTTGATGACTTTAAAAAAGCTTTTGACTCAATTTGGCTCAAGGGTCTGCTCTACAAACTATTAGAGAGTGGAATTGGGGGAAAACCTATGAAATTATAAAATCAATGTACACAAACAACCAAAGTGCTGTAAAAATTGGCAAAAAACAGACTGACTTTTTCCACCAAAGACGGGGGGTGAGACAGGGATGTGGCTTAAGCCCAACCCTCTTTAACATCTACATTAATGAACTGGCAGAGGCATTAGAAGAGTCTGCAGCACCAGGTTTAGCCCTGTTAGACTCTGAAGTCAAATGTCTACTGTACGCAGATGACCTGGTGCTCCTGTCTCCAACCAAGGAAGGGCTACAACAGCACCTGGACCTCCTGCACAGTTTCTCTCAGACCTGGGCCTCGACAGTCAATCTATCCAAAACTAAAGTCATGATTTTCCAAAAAAGAAAGAGCTTCCAACACCACACTTTGAGATTCTTTCTAGATACTGTTGAAATTGAACACACAAGGAACTACACTTACCTAGGCCTTAACATCAGCGCCACAGGTAACTGTAACAGTGCTGTGAACGACCTGAGAGACAAGGCCAGAAAGGCTTTCTATGCAATCAGAAGGAACATCAAATTAGACATCCCTATTAAAATCTGGCTTCAAATTCTGGACTCTGTTATAGAGCCCATTTCTCTGTATGGTTGTGAGATCTGGGGTCCTCTCGCACACCAAGATTTTTCTAAATGGGACAAACACCAAACTGAGACTCTGCATGCAGAGTTCTGTAAATCCATCCTCCGTGTCCAATGGAAAACCCCACATAATGCATGCAGAGCAGAATTAGGACGATACCCTTTAATCATCAAAATTCAGAAGAGAGCTCTCAGATTTTATAACCATTTAAAAGACACTGACCCTGACACGCTCCATTACAAAGCCCTGACCTCCAGAGAGTCTTCAGAGAGCTGCCCCCTCAGAAACCTGTTTCTGGGACTGTACTCCCAGGCACAGCACTCAGACAGAAACCCAATCAGAATAAACAAAATTATTAAACAACAAAAAGAAAACTATTTAAGACATTGGACAGAATCAACCAAAAAACAAAGCAAGTTAGAGTGTTATCTGGATCTAAATAGAGATTACACAGTGGCAGAATATCTGAGCACGGGGACTGATCCAAAGCTGAGGAAATCTTTGACCAGGTACAGACTCAGTGATCATGACCTCGCCATTGAGAGGGGGTGCCACCGACAGACCGGGCTCCCCAAAGAGGACAGAGTCTGCACCCACTGCACCCAGCATGAGGTGGAGACAGAGCTCCACTTTTTAACTACCTGTCCTCTGTATCAGGACATCAGAGACACTTTCTACCCTCTGATCACAAACACAGATTTTAACTTACTGACCAACAAACACAAATGGTGTACCTGCTGGGTGAGGTACAACACTGTGCAAACACTGCAGCACGATATGTGAGCTGCTGTGACCGGAGGAGAGCGTCCAACAGCTCCAAACCCCCCTGAACCATCAACTACACCTGTTTATAACTGTACATAGATACACTACAGAGCTGTACGTCTGTTTTCTACAAGTCAGTACAAATTAGTTTTTTTTTTCTTCTTTAATTTATATTTCTATGAGTATTCTGTATAAATCTATAAAAAAACTATATGAAAATATTATTATTATTATTATTATTATTATCAAAATTCATGTATTCTCTTTCTTCTTCTATATATATTTTCTTAAAAAAAAGCTCTGTTAGTTTATCATTTAATCTGTAGTTTTGTCTAATTGTTTGTAATTCTATGTTTTATGACGACTTAAGCTTTAGCAATGTCAACATATGTTTTCCATGCTAATAAAGCTCTTTGAATTGAATTGAATTGAATTAAAGACTAACAAAGAGAGAGGAGAAATGAAGCTGAGAGAGATGAAGACTAACAAAGAGAGAGGAGAAATGAAGCTGAGAGAGATGAAGACTAACAAAGAGAGAGAGGAGAAATGAAGCTGAGAGAGATGAAGACTAACAAAGAGAGAGAGAGGAGAAATGAAGCTGAGAGAGATGAAGATTAACAAAGAGAGAGAGGAGAAATGAAGCTGAGAGAGATGAAGACTAACAAAGAGAGAGGAGAAATGAAGCTGAGAGAGATGAAGACTAACAAAGAGAGAGAGGAGAAATGAAGCTTAGAGAGATGAAGACTAACAAAGAGAGAGGAGAAATGAAGCTGAGAGAGTTGAAGACAAACAGAGACAGAGAGATTTTTTTTAATTTTTTTTAAAAACACTTGATTTACATTTCCTACTGGAACTTTACAAATACATTTAAAAATTAAAGTGCTTTTGTTAGTGAATTTCTTTGAAATAAATACATGCATTATACATTCATCCTATCATAATGTCAATAAAATGCAGAAGGTCTTCTCTGATGAAGCAGAGGATGTTTTCTTAACATCAGAATTGTGTGAATGAGTCTATGTTTGCGGTGGCTTTGAGATATCTGAACTCGAGCCAGATTCTGGCTCTGATGCTGTGGAGGAACACAGGGAGAGCCTCCTGCCCCTCTCCATCTTCAATCCTGCTCCTCCTGCTCAGGTAGATTGCCATCTTGGTCTCTCCCAATAAAAAGTTCACAATTTGCCATTTTATTTTGTTGTTTTTGTTGTAACCAGCTCCAAAAATAAAAACACTCTCAGAAAAAGGCACATCAAACTGATTCAAAAGTCCAGATAAAAACCCAAAGAAACTTGTGAGTCTGCTGTATTCGGTAAAAACATGGAAAACACTTTCTCTCAAGGCACAGAAGGGACACTCGTGGGAAACACCGGGATTTAAAACAGACACAAAGGTGTTTGAGGCAATAGCACCGTGTAGAATCCTCCACTGGAGGTCAGCTGTCCGTTTTTTGAGGGGGGGCTTATATAAAACCTTCCACTGGGGGCGGAGCCTGTCCCCCCCCAGCCTGCTGCTCCACACCGTGGGGGCTCTGCCACTCAGTCCTCTCCTGTTCAGCCCTTTCACACAGTTCCTGTAGAGTGTGGCCTTGTCCGCTCTGTGCAGGCTCAGCTTGCCCAGGCTACTGACAGTCAGCAGGGGGCGGTCTCCTCCGCCAGCACTGGGCTCAGGTGGGTCTCTGGGAAAGGGTCTGTGTGGTCCAGCTCTGCTTCCCCGTGGCTGTGCCTTTTGAGGAGAGTCCTCTCCCTCCCACTCAGCCTCTGTTTCCACAGCTCCAACAGTCTATGGGTCACTCAGACAGAGCGGATACCCAGGAGAGAGCCCAGTGCTCCAGCATCCGTCAGCTCCGGCCCTGCCGCCTCCACCAGCTGCTGCAGGCTGACAGTCCTGGATCTCTTCAGGGTGGTCAGCAGCCCGGGCACCTGGCTGCAGACATCCAGTCTGCTGCCGTGGACTAAAGGCTCCTTTAACAACCAGTGCAGACAGTTAGACCTTTTTTTCAGTTTTATGCTTATAAAGGGCCAAAGATTTAAAAACGCCCTGATAAAACCGGGGACACCCACTTAAATTTAAATGAGTCGGATCAGTCAAAAACCAAGCAGCATCCAGCCCCAGGTTACTCACGTGTCTGAGGATGCAGCTGGTCACACTCCTCCACACCAGGTCGGACGGCCCTGTTAAAAACCTCTGGATGAAACCGAGTCTAAAGATGGCTGTTCTGCTGGCCAGGTGGATGAGGCCCTGTCCCCCCTCCTCTCTGGGTTAGAAAAGCACCCCCTGTGGCACCCAGTGCAGACCCCCCCAGAAAAAATCCACCATTTTCTTCTGGATCTGAGCCAGTAGATTTACGGGGGGGTCAACACACATTAGACGATGCCACAGGAGGGACGCCACAAGGTTGTTTAAAATCAACACCCTCCCCCTGTAGACATTTGGGGGAGCAGCCATTCCCATGTTTTTAGTTTTCCTTCTATGTTTTCCATGACAGTCTCCCAGTTTCTACTTACCACGACGTCTTTCCCAAGGAACACGCCGAGATACTTTAAGCCGCCTGTTTTCCAGGCCAGGTTTTGGGTAAAACTGGGAGACCACCATGCCACTCTCTGACAGCGAGAGCTTCACTTTTCCTCCAGTTCACCCTCACTGCCGATAGAGTGGAGAACCTGCTGACCATGTCCTCTAGAGTTTTTACTTCTTGTTGGTTTCTGATAAAAAAAAAAAAAAATGACATCGTCTGCATCGGCTGATAAAACAATACTTTCATTAAAATCGGGTAAAACAAGGCCAGAGATATTGGAGCGTATTTTGTTGAGGAGGGGTTCCAGGGAGAGTGCATAGAGCATCCCCGACAGGGCACAGTCCTGCCGGACCCCTCTACACGCTCTAAAAGGAGCACACAGACTGCCATTCACCTTCAGAACACTCTTGACTTCACTGTACAGCATCTGGATCCTGACTATGAAACCAGCGCTGAACCCACACCTCTCCAGACTCTCCATAGGTAGTTGTGCTCAACGCGGTCAAAAGCCTTTTCCTGATCCAGAGAAATCAGACCAGTGTTAGCGCCCAACGAGCTGGAGACCTCCAAAACATCCCGAATGAGGTGGACATTGTCCACCATGGACCTGCCGGGTACACGGTAGGTCTGGTCCCAATGGATGACCTGCTCCATAGCTGTTCCCAGCCTGGAGGCCAAGACCTTGGACAGAAGTTTGTAATCCACGCACAGCAGGGACACGGGGTGCCAGTTTCTGATGTCCTGCAGGTTTCCCTTCTTGGGCAGCAGTGTAATGACCGCTCTGGGGTAGGACATCGGCATGGAGCTAGAGGCCAGACTTTCATTAAAAACAACTAAGAGATCTTTTTCAAAGATGTTCCAGTAGGCCTTATAAAACTCCACCGTCAGGCCATCAATACCAGGAGCCCTGCGTCCCTGCATGCCCTGCAGGGCGGCCTGGAGTTCTTGGGCCTGCAGCAGCCCCTCGAGTAAGGCATTGGTCTCCGCAGAGACCTGAGGTAGTCTTTCAGTGAACTCCTCCATGAGAGCCTTCTGCTCCTCATGCTCACTCAAGTAAAGTTTGGAGTAAAACTCCACGGCTCTCCTTCGGATCTGGCCCGGCTCCATGATCTCTTGCCCCGCGTCCGACAGCAGTGCGTGGATCACTTTCCTCTGCCCGTTCTTTTTCTCCAGAAGCTAGAGGGAGCATCCATCTCCGAGGTGGTCTGGTATTGGGACCCTGTACTTTATTGTCCAGCAGGTCGGCTAAAGCCATCTTTTTTACTTTGAGGGCTTCAAAATGCCCTCAATTTCCTGTGGACTCACTTAATTTTTCCAGTTCTACTATATCCATCTCCAGGTCCTTCATAGACCTGGTGCAGTCTCGTGTAACGTTGAGAGTGTGCTGTTGGCATAAAAGTTTGATTTGAGTTTTGCCACGGTCCCACCACGGCCTTAGACTACTAAAATCATTCTTTTTCTGTTTAAGACTTCCCAGAAATAAATAAGGGCCTCCCTAAAAGATTTATCTAAAGTTAAAACAGAGTTAAAAAGCCAATATGCACTTTTGGGTAAAATATTTCTGATAAAAACATGACATAAAAACAGGGAGTGATCAGTAAAAGCAGCTGGGACTATCTCACAAAATTTAAAAACATTAAAATGGTGTTTAAAAGAATAAAATCGATCGACTCTGGCTGAGGAGATGTGACTCTCTCTCAGGTGGGTCCATGTGTACTGCCTGCAGTCTGCGTGCATCCTCCTCCACACATCCACCAGGTCATGTGTGGATACCAGCCGCCTCAGAGCGTGCTGGGATGCTGGATGTGGCTCTGCATGGTTTCTGTCTAAAATCTCATTTACAGTACAATTAAAATCCCCACCCAAGAATAAAAACTCCCCAGAAACAAGGTCGTTTACAGTGTGACTGATTTTCTCAAAGAAAAGCTTCCTCTCTGCACCGTTGTTTGGAGCATACACATTAATAAACACAGCAGTAAAAAGGTCAAACCGGGCCCTGACTAAAAGAAGCCTCCCCTCGATGATATGCGGGACCTCCAGTGAGAGCAGAGAGAAAGCTCTGGAGAAGAGGAAGCCCACTCCTCCGCTCGGAGAAGTGCCATGACTGAGGATGGCTTCCCCTTCCCACTCCCTCCTCCAGTCTGCCTCATTACCTCTGTCACTGTGTGTCTCCTGCAGAAACAACACATCTTTATGTTTAATTTTTGCAGTTTCATAAATGTGTGCCCGTTTTCTTTCTTCTCTGGCTCCATTAACATTTAAACTCCCCACTCTAAGAAAATCCATGTTGAGTGAGATGTTGAAAACCAGATTAAAAACCAATAAATTCAATAAAAGACACATTTGGGTGTTTTCCATGGTCGTTAATCATTTGTCTCTTTGCTTTTAGCACAAGTTTCTTCAGTCTAAAACCTTCCTGTTCTGTTAGGCCAAACTCATATTTTTGTTTTAAATACAGTTTAGCTGAGGACTGAAACAAAGCTAGATCAGGGAAAAACTCTTCAATTTTTACTCCATGCTGGTTTTTAGTTTTCTGGAGGAAGCTTATTATTTTAGCTACAGAGTACAGCTTACTTCTTTGACTACTGCTGAGGACATCACTGGAGTCAGACACACACTCAGAATCAGAATCAGAATCAGCTTTATTGGCCACGTATGTTAGACATTCAAGGAATTTGTCACCAGTTCACTTCACTCTCCAAGTACAAAAAATAAAAAATAGGTGCACACAGTGTACATCCTATATTATAAACGAGAAGTTTAAAAAATTAAGTTAAGGAATAAAGATAGAATAGAGTATGTACGAAATGTAAAATGTGCAAGATAAAAATGATAATGATTGATTGATTGATTGATTGATTGATTGATAAAAAAAGAAACAAGGTGCACAGCTGCATATAAGTGGGATGATGATATGTGCAATGAATGGTCATATAAAGGGACAATAGACAGGCATTTTGCAGTTATGAGTTCAGTATGGCAACAGCCTGGGGGAAGAAACTGTTCTTATGCCTGGTGGTTTTAGCGTACAGTGCTCTGTATCGCTTACCTGAGGGGAGGAGTCTAAACAGTTTGTGTCCAGGATGTGAGGGGTCTGCAGAGATGTTACCTGCCCGTCTCCTGATTCTGGACCAGAACAAGTCCTGGATGGAGGGCAGATTGGTCCCGATGATTTTCTCTGCAGACCTGATTGTCCTCTGCAGTCTGTGTCTGTCCTGCCTGGTTGCAGATCCAAACCAGACCGTGATGGACGTGCAGAGGACAGACTGGATGATGGCTGTGTAGAAGTTGACCAGCAGCTCCTGGGGCAGGCCGAACTTCCTGAGCTGTTGCAGGAAGAACAGCCTCTGCTGCACCTTTTTACGGATGGTGTCTAAGTGGGGGGTCCACTTTAGGTCCTGTGAGATTGTGGATCCCAGAAACCTGAATGTGTCCACAGTAGACACAGTGCTGTCCTTGATGATGAGTGGGGGGGGGGCTCCTGAAGTCCACTGTCGTCTTGAGCGGGTTCAGCTCCAGGTGGTTCTTACCACACCAGAGGACCAGCTGTTCTACCTCCTGTCTGTATGCAGACTCGTCCCGTTCCGGATCAGTCCGATGACAGTTGTGTCGTCTGCGAACTTCAGGAGCTTCACAGATGGGTCCCCTGAGGTGCAGTCATTGGTGAAGAGGGAGAAGAGCAGTGGGGAGAGGACACACCCCTGGGGGGCGCCAGTGCTGATGGTCCGGATGCTGGATGTGGTGTTACCCAGCCTCACCTGCTGTCTCCTGTCAGTCAGGAAGTTGGTAATCCACTGACAGGTGGAGACTGGCACAGCAAGCTGGGACAGCTTCTGGCGGAGGATTTCCGGGATGATGGTGTTGAAGGCCGAGCTGAAGTCCACAAACAGGATCCTGGCATAGGTCCCTGGAGAGTCAAGGTGGTGCAGGATGTAGTGCAGTCCCATGTTTACTGCATCATCCACTGACCTGTTTGCCCTGTAGGCAAACTGCAGGGGGTCCAGCAGGGGTCCTGTGATGTCCTTCAGGTGGCTCAACACCAGTCTCTCAAATGATTTCATGACCACAGATGTCAGGGCGACGGGTCTGTAGTCATTTAATCCAGTGATGCAGGGTTTTTTGGGGACAGGGATTATGGTGGAGCGTTTGAAGCAAGAGGGGACTTCACAGAGCTCCAGGGATCGGTTGAAGATCTGTGTGAAGCTGGGGGCCAGCTGGTCAGCGCAGACTCTCAGGCAGGATGGGGACACACCGTCTGGTCCTGGAGCCTTTCTGATTTTCTGTTTCTGAGACAGCCGACACACATCCTCTTCACAGACCTGTAGAGCTGGTGGAGGGGGCAGGGGGAGGAGGAGGGAGGTGGTGGGGGGGTTCAGGTGGTCCATTGTGCGGGCAGCTGGGTGGAATGATAGGAGTGGGTGATGGGTGTGAAAACCTGCAGTAGAAGCCGTTCAGGTCCTCAGCGAGTCGTTGGTCACCTACAGTGTGGGGGGATGGGCTCCTGTAGTCCGTGATGGTTTTCAGGCCCCTCCAAACTGACGAGGGATTGGTGGCTGAAAAGCTGTTTTCCAACTTCTTGGTGTAGTTCTTTTTAGCCACCCTTATTTCCTTTGTCAGCTGGTTCCTGGCCTGCCTGTACAGGTTCCTATCCCCAGCTCTGTAGGCTTCCTCCTTGGCCTGACGTAGCTTCCTTAGGTGTGAGGTGAACCAGGGAGCGAAGCACCAAAGCAGCCATCTGTGGTGCCATCTTGGATCATTCACTCATCACTTTCACTGCCATCCATGAGCTCAGGCCTCACTCAGTCCTCGCTCTCACTCATCCTGCTGCTTTTTTCCTCACCTGACACCTGTCTCTGACTCTTCCTACGTTTAGCAGTAGTTTTTTGTTTCACCTCCGCTGCTGCTTCCTCCTCCATCACCTCCTCCTCTACCTGTTCACTCTCTTTTTCTTTTTCCTCGATCGGTTTAATTTTCTGTTCATTTGCCTGCACAGCTCCTGTCTCACCTGTCTCACCTGTCTCACTTGCCTTTTTATTTTCCTCATTCACACACTCGCTCGTCTTTTCAGACCCCTCATTCACACCTTCACTTCTCTTCTCTACCTCCCCTCCATCCACTTCACTTTCACCCTCTTTCATACCACTCACACACACACCAGTGTATTTACAGATCTCACCCGGTGCTGGTCAGAAACGGCAGCAGTGCGTCGCGGCACCGGTGTTGTGCCGAAAAGAGACTGCCTGTCGAAAAACGACTGCCCTCGACGGGAACGCGCATCGGCGTGTTGCTCTATCTCTCCACTGCTCAGATACGCTGTGCTGATGTTTTGTATGTCATTCTGTCATAGGCTACAACTTGTCTTTGAATAAACAATCAGGACTTTTGTTGTTTTACTTTTTTCTTCTATTGCTTCCGTTGTTGTTGCTACTCCTTGTGTGATGTGTTTGAGGCTGTCTTTTAGCCTGTTTCTCAGCTGATGCTTAAATTAATGATCTACTAATATTGCCTGTTTTCCCCCTAAGATGGAAAGCTACACTACCGAAAAAAGGGGACTCCCATTGAGGTGGTGTGTGGGGCTGAAAAGGCTGTGGAAATTTTCAGAGACTTCCATGCAAGCAGCACAGGGGCACACTGTGGCCAGAAAAAACATGGGTTGCAATTTCCAAAAGGTTCTACAGGCCTAGCATGTCACAAGACATTGACACGTGGGTAAGTATCTGATGTGGCCCATGAAGCCCTTAACTGGACTACATCTTAAATGTACTTCAATTCTGTAAATATTTTAGATCTATAATAACATAACAATAAAAATTAATAAAACAATAATAATAGTTTGCGTTTAATAGTGCTACAGTTAACACACATTGTAAAGACAAAAATACTCTTATTGTTCAAATGTATTCTTCAGTCAGTGCTTCAGGTAATCTAGGTATCTGCACAGTATTTTCACCTTTATCCTATCTTATTGCACAGGTAGCACAGTGTGTGGAATGCCAGGCCAGTGGACCTCCAATCAAGGAGGATAGGTCATACACACCAATCACTGTAAAATATCCTTATTGTTTTCCAAAATTCATTCAAGCTGTTCCTGTATACTTTATTTTCAATTTGTCTGGCTCTGTGCCTGTGTTATGTGATATACGGTTGTCCTCTTCATTCAGGAACAGTTTGGTCATTGATTAAAACCATTTATTGTAACAAATGGTTTATAGTTAGCAAAAGGGTCTTTTGTGGGAGTGCTGCAGTTGGGTCAAACAAATTTTAAGAAACAAAAGCTTAATTTCTCTGTCTTACTTTTTTGTCCTGACAGATGTTCCAATAGCTTATCCTCATCAACATATCTTAGTCATTTGTAAAGACAGTGATTTAAAATGATTTGTCTTCTAGGTAACACACCCCTTTGAGCCAGTTGGGATGGACCTGATTGGTAAATTGACCAAATCAGACAGTGGGAACAGCTACATCTGCGTCATGATTGACTATCTGACCAAATGGCCACAGGCCTATCCTCTCAGCTCAAAACGGGCAAATGAGGTGGCCGACTGTATCCTGCAATTTTTCTACCAGTTTGAGGCTCCGAAGAGGATCCTCACTGATCAACGGAAGGAATTTGTTACTGAGGTACAATGAAATTACTTATAATGTAGCTACAAGCAATATTTTGTGAAGCATACTGAAATTCAAACAATTATAATCAATATATGCAATGTCTTTCACAATCACAGATCAACAAGAAAATTTGCAAAATCCTGGGCATAAAGAGAAGTCCATGTACCCCCTATCATCCACAAACGAATGGGCTTGTTGAAATAATGAATGGCACCATTCAGAGGTGAGTAATGCAGCTGCATATTAGTATATTTTCTTGCATAGAGCTTGCACTGACATTCTCCTATCAATTATCAAATCAACTCATATTGATGAGTGAATATTTTACTAAAAATAATTTGAAGGTGGTCACAAAACGGCATTCAACAGACACCCTCATCGTAATAGTTTTGCAAATATTTTTTAAGTGATAAACTGGCCCATTGCCATAATCCCCATAGTCATAGCACTAGGTTCGTTACCATTATTTGTTGGTGCATGTTGTTTTAGATCGGTGGAGCAGAGATGTGAGCTGCGATCCAACAACTCCAAAATGCTCTGGTGGACAAGTTGTGACCTGCATCGTGAACCACAACTCTGCTCCACCGATCTCAAAACAACATGCACCGACAATTAAAGATAACAAACCTAGTGACATGACTATAAGGATTATGGCAATGATCCAGTTTGCCAAAATGTTGAACTATCCCTTTAAGCACTTGTGAAATAACTTTTCCTTTTCCCAGTCCATTTCAGAGCACTGAGAAAACTTGTTGGGGAGAGGCCACAGACCTGGGACCAGCATCTCAATGCTGTCATGTTTGGCTTGAGGACCAAGACCCAAGTCACAACAAAGTATTCGCCATATTTTCTGAGGGAAGCTCGGTACCCATCCCAGGTCCCTGAGGAGTACATGGTATTTTTTGTTGTAACAAGTGGCTTTAACTCATGTATATCATTATTTATATTATTTTGTTGTCTTCATAAAAGTCTTATTTCAAAAGATTGACAGCAGTGTTGAAACGGGGGTAAGGAAACGAGAGCCCGACTGATGACGTCATCCAGCTGAGCTCTGCAGACTGCTCGGGATGCTGTAGGCAGAGGAGACAAAAAGAAGAGGAGCCCATTAAACCCCCCATGATTCAAAGTGGGGGACAAAGTGTGGAGGCTAAATGTGAGGAGCCAGCAGAGAAAGGGAGGGAAGCTGGAGCGTGACTTCTTGGGGCCTTTCACCATTGTTGCACTTCAGAATAAAAGTGCTGATCTAGAGAGTGAGGAAGGGCGGTTGTTCCCAAAGATCAGCACAGATCATCCTAAGAAGTATGTGGAACAAAATCCCCAAGTACCACATAAGCTCACCACCAACGCTGCAGCACCGTTGGCCCCACCAGCCTCCTCGGCCCAATATCAGTCCCACCCCCTGTCAGCTCCTCGGCCCCACCAGCCGCTGCGGCCTCCTCAGCCCCACCAGCCTCCTCGGCCCCACTATCAGCCCCACCCCCTGTATGCTCCTCTGTCCCACCAACCACTGTGGCATCGTCGGCCCCACCATCAGCTCCACTATCGGCCCCACCAGCCACCGCATCCACTGGCCTGAAAAAGACCAATGCCATTTCAGGTTATACGCCTCCCCTATATCCTCAAATTCCGCATTGGAGACCCCTGTCAGCAAGCATATGTTTTATATACTTTATGTACATATATACAGTGTGTGTGTGTGTGTGTGTGTGTTTATACATAGATAGATGGATGGATGGATAGATTGATTGATTGATTGACTGATTGAAAAGACCAGTCGAATATTCTTCTTTTTGAAAGGATCTTAAAGGTCAACATACCTGTTGATATAAGCAGTAAGTGATGGCAGAAAATTTGCTTTTCTACATGTGAAAGCTGCATGGGAGGGGAAGAAAGTTTTTGTTCTCCTATCAAGAACTGGTCCATACAAAATCTTTTATTTGGACATCTTCAACACGGCTCCACAAAGACAGTTTGAAAGTGAGGTGAGGTGTTAACACTCTTTTCCTTTACAGTTGTTTGCCTATCGTAAATACTTTAAGGTAGACACACACACATCTCCTTTTCTTTTCATATTTTGCCCTGCAAAAAGTGGTTTTAACCTTTAATTTTTAAGTTACAGGTCATTAATGCATACATCATGATGTTTGTGACAAAATTTAACCAGGAAAACACAAGCCAAGCATTTGTTTTAGACTCTTTTGAGATCTCAAGTATTTGGGACAGAACCCCCCCCAAAATTAAGGTATTAAACTATATTCATGTTGTTGTACTATTATACAGCACAATATAAAAATATCTTTGAACATTTTTGATGTATTGTCTTATGTTACAGATCACACCACAGCTCTATGAGTACATTGTAGGGGTGGTTAACCAAGCCCATCACTGGATGCTGGAGGTAATTAACTTTTCTGTGTGTGTGTGTGTGTGTATGTGTGTCTGTGTGTAAAAACTTATTGGTACAGCATATTTCTTACATTCTTATCTTCATATGTAGGTGATCTTACCAGCACAGAAAAAGAGTCTTTTTCTGGACCCACTGGGGGAAAAGAAAACATCTCTGAATCACTGCAGGGATGTGAAAAGGTACTATGCATTCTTTTATGATGACACAGCTACGGTATTGAATTTGCTGAATAAATATATTTTTCTTTTCATTTTACATCTAGTTTTCTTATCCTCACGCTCCAATATCATGACTTATTCCACTATTAATTATGTATCATTTCTATTTGTGTTGATAGATCATTCATGAGACAAATGGGGCTAAATGCACCAGGGTGGGCATGTGAGACCAGGACCCACCCAATCCAGCAAGATGTCACGTCCTGTGCGGCCTTTGCATTGAAGGTAAATAAAGAATAGGGTTATTTTTACTCTCCAGCAGCAAGTGATACCTCTTAGGTCATATATTAACTCAAATTGGTAATCCACAAACAAACCCACACCGGCTGTTATGATGTAAGACACACGACACAGTTTCTGATATCAACAAAGAGACGATAATTTGAATCAAATTGAATTCATCATTTCTCTGAACCTTGAATGAATTTTTTGGTGTAACACACAAGTGTTAGTCTTCAGTTCAAAGTAGTAGAATTTAATCAGGTCACAGATTAATTGTAGCAGCACTGGTCTCAGAGTGATGGAGCTCTCGCAGGATCTCAGTCTGAACGAGCCCTGAATTGAGGAAATAATTCACATTTATCTTCCTGGGCTGTTCCAGCAAAATAGAGAGTCTGCTTGATGACAGATTAGCACGCTCCTCAGGGTCTGGGTGCAGTTTGTTAAAAGAGACTTAATTCCATTTAAATTGTATTAAAAAGAATAATAATAATAATAATAATAATAAAAAGTCAAAATCTGAAAAATAAATTAACTCCAGAAATAAGGCTGAGCCTGTTTCTGACAGTCAGGCTTCCTCCTCAGGGTCTGGGGGCTGTCTCTCTGGGACCAGGCTCTGACCTTAGCGGAACATCAAAGCAAAAAAAAAAAAAAGTTTGTCTTTTGTGGTGCTGGACTGGCGGATCTCTGGATGTGCTTGGGGGTAGCCTTGTTATCCGGGTGAGGCGGGGGTTGGCGATCCTTTGGTGGGCCACTGTTTTTGAGCTGCGGGTGCGGGTAGTTGCAAAAAAATAAGCTGATAGGGGATGGGAGGGAAGAAAAAAAAAAAGGGGGGGGGGGGGGGGTGACAAAGACATTGGTTTTCTGGTAAAAACAAAAGACACACACAACACTTACACACACACACGGACACATATCATACACACAAAAACAGCTCACTCCTTTTTTGTATTTTGTATTTTTCTACTTTGTTTCTTTTCTGTTTTAAGTTATGTTACTTGTCCTGTTATATGTCTTAGTCTTTGTTTGTTTGTTTTTTGCAATTAAAAAAAAATATATATATATATCATGGTCAGTTACCTGTGATGTGGACAGGCCAACCACTGTCCACGCCTAGTTCTTGATATGTATTAATCAACATGTGTGTGTGTCTTGTTGGTCAGGCATGTGTCTACTGAAACAGACCTTTGTGGCAGAGTAAGAGAACTCTGCAGCTACATCTTGTTTCTGTCTACCAAGTTAGAGTCACTCTAACTAGCTCCATGTGCACACACATCAGATTATGTGTGTTTAAGTACAAAAACAGAATACATACTATCTCAGAACATACATCAGGTTATGTGCATTCAAGTATAAAAACAGAGTGCATAATATCTCAGAACACAGCCAATTCTAACACAAGCATGTTTGATAAATATGCACATGTAACAGGTCACAGTTCTCTGAGGAACGCAGCTCCACACTGCTGTGGCTTCATATATGACAAACGACAGTTAGGTGGATTACAAGGGGTTCATTTCTCCTGCAACACAGCAGATGACAGCAAAGGCATGGGTTAGCGTCAGTCTCGGGACAATATGAATCATGCAAGAGCACATCTTACTATAGCAACATCCTCTCTGTGATTACTAAACCCACCGCTACGTCAGTAGGTGGTGGTGTTGCACCTGTTTTGCCATAAGTTAACATGGACTTATCTACTCTGTTACACATAGATATGGTGGAATAACATTATTTGATGTGCCCATTAAAACAATAGTATGTTATTTAGGTACTTTACTGTTACGTGTTGGGTTACTGGAATTAGGCCTACTTAAAATTACACACAGACTAATGCTCTGGTCAGTTTTGGACGTTAGATGGTTAAATAATATTTCATATCAGGTTACTGTTTCTTTTCATTACACATACAGTACATTGTGGAATCTGTTATTCACAGTTTACTGAATGCATCTTGGCTGGATCACCTCTGGACTTTGACAATTCAGCATTCGGTATCAACAGGATGAGAGGGGAGATAGCCGTGTCTCTTCTTGAGAACACAGGTGTTTTCAAAGTTCCTTTTGTAATTAATATACCATTACTCTGACAAACATTACTCACTGACCTTTGTTCTTTGTTCTGCAAGATGATCTGACAGACCTGTGTCATATCTGTGGGGAGGAATGATGGCGACACTTTGTGGGTAAGAGTTTTTCCTCCCTTCCTAAATTGGGCTTTGATTAATAAAAAATGCTGAAACCCAAACATTACTTAAAGTTTCATCATACAAATGAAACATACAAAGATGCAAAACAAAATAATCAATAATTCCTAACAGTTTGATAATAATTCACATTCTTTTTTAGATTGGGTGTGACAGGTGCCCACGGTGGTACCACAAAACATGTGCCAAGTACCCCAAAAAAGGGAGGAAGTGGAGCATGCCAGTAGCATGCATGATCATTGATCCTGTGTGTATGTGTGTGAGTGTGTGTTACTGCTCTGTTCCGTTTAGTAAAGTTTTGCTGACGTCTGTCTGTCTGTCTGTCTGTTAGTGATGGGAATTCCGGCTCATTTCAGAGAACCGGCTCTTTCGGCTCGGCTCACTAAAAAGAGCCGTTCTTTCGGCTCCCAAATGGCTCTACAGATTTTTTTGTTGCTTTAATCAATATATTACCAATAATAATGTAAAATTATACACAAAATGAATTAATAATGTAAAAAAAAGCCTGCATTATACTTTTTTTTATTAATATATGTTTATTGTATAAATAGGCCTTTATTTTTCACTCTACAGTGCAACAAAAATATAAATTATAAAATACAAAAACAATCCTTTAACTATTTACAATTGAACTTTTAACAAATTTAAACTTTGAACTGTTTTCTACTAAACAAATTTAAAGTCAAGCAACACAGAACCCCTGAAAAACACACAACACAACAAAACATAAATTAAAATATTTAATTTATCACTCCGTGTTGCTCCTTGCGCTCTTTCTCTCTCGTCTCCCTGACTCTCTCTGCTCTCTTGACCTGTTCGTGTGCTGCTGCTGTGTGTGTAACTGCCGCCCCTCCCCCCTCTGCTCAGTGCACTAAGCATAGACACAGAGATGACACCACACATATTGACTAATCACGTGCGGCTGCCATAAGAGAGAAAAAAACAACAACAAAAAAAGCGGCTCCCCCAATCAGGAGCCGGCTACCGTCGTTCACTTCAAAGAGCCGGCTCTCAGAGCCGTTACGTTCGTGACCGACACATCACTACTCTCTGTCTGTGATTCAATTTGACTGTGTACAACTGTTTATCTGTTCATAATAAATGTGTTTTTTTACCTCAAAAATTATTAATTGAGTTGTTATTTATCCCAAGTGGACACAAGTCAGAACATATTTGACATGTTCATATTAACATGTCAAACAAGGTCTTGCTGTTACGTCACATTGTGATGATTACATTTTATTACAGGGTGACATACTTTTTTCAACATGTGGCCTAACTGTGAGTGATGTCAAATACCCCACCTCATCGTGCAATACTTGTCTTACCTTTTGAGTGAGGTTGCTGTTCTTTCACTCCACTTCCAGTTTCAGGAATGCCATCAAATCCTTTGCCTTGAGCACATTTTCAGCTTCCTGACGTTTGTACTCAAGGGCAATTTCCTCAGCGATAATTCTGAATGATAAAGGGCATTGGAGCCTTTTATAAGTGTTAGATATAACACCCATAGAATCAAGACTGCGTACGTGCACTTCACAATCATCATACGATTTGTGCCAAGACACTACATTGGTGGCCTTTTTTACTGGAGTCATATTGAATAACTTATTCAAATCATATGTGCATTTATCACAGGTCAATCAAAATTATAATCAATTATTATACTATAATAAATAATCAAATAATGCAAGGTCCTCTACTGTGCTCGCATTATTGTATTTATTTGTTCACCCAATTGATTTTCAAAAGTCACTGCTTCTATGTCTCTGTCATATTAAATTAAACAGTGTTCCTTATTCATCAACAGCTCCATATATTCTTGCCGAAAAGTGACTGCCTGAGTGTAGGGTGCAGTCAGACACTAACTCAGAAATGACAGCCTTTTGTTGCGACTAATGTTTGACTATAGGCTCCTTGTTGTTGTGGGTCCTTGATAATTAGCACTTACTTCTTGTTATGTTATATAATTACTATATGCCATCAAAGCTAACCCTTAAACGGGCAGGTGTGGAAAATAAGTTGCAATAAGTATTTTATTGTTATTAATTTGCTATTTTAGATCTAAATAAATGATTTCTACAGTTAAAAGTATACATATATTGTGTATATTTCGGATTTCATGAGTTGTATCTCCCAGGATACTTTGCCCTTTTATGTTGTAAAAAGAGCCTAAATGGTAAACGTATTAATGTTGAATTAAATGATGAGAAATGATACTTTGTTCTTTTCCCTGGTCATTTATATCATACTTATTAGAATTAAATTGATTTCATTCAGTTTTACCAATCCAGATTTGCAGCGAGTAAAACACGTAATGCTAAAAATGGACAAAACAACACTTTCAATAATTGTATTATCCTTAAATGTCACTTTCCATTTCATTTTCATTTGCTTTCATTTCAATTTTGAGGGACTTCCTTTTTTCATTGTAAATAATCTGCATGAACATTGCCCAACAGCTTAAACTTGTCCATTAAAACTTACAAAAAAGCAAAAGCAACCTTTTATTGTATTTTATTTTATCATGTTTTATTTTCCATCTTATTATTGTTTTTATTTTCATTGTAAAGCACTTAGAGATGCTTTGATTGTATGAAAGGTGATATCTACAAATAAAGTTATTATTTGTTTATAATAATAGTTATAATAATAATAATAATAATTTATAATTATTAGTCTTCTACTTCTTCTTCTTATTATTATTATTATTATTTAATTACTGGACTTTTAATGTAGGCTAAAACTTAGGTTAAAATGTTGTAAATTCACATTACAAATCATGATGTTTCCCATCTTGCAGGAGTAGCGACAACAACGGAAGCAATAAAAGTAAAACAACAAAAGTCCTGATTGTTTATTCAAAGACAAGTTGTAGCCTATGACAGAATGACATACAAAACATCAGCACAGTGTATCTGAGCAGTGGAGAGACAGAGCAACACGCCGATGCACGTTCCCATCGGGGGCAGTCGTTTTTGGCGTTCCCGTCGGGGGAAGTCGTTTTTCGGCAAGCAGTCTCTGTTCGGCACTAATGAAGTGCAATAAGTGAATCTTATAGAAAAGTTGCCTTGGTAACACTAATGGAATTAAATTGGGGACGCTTTTAGGAAAGTTGCGATAGTAACACTAATGAAGTGTGATAAGTGACTCTTTCAGGAAAGTTGCCATAGTAACACTAATGATTCTTTTAGGGAAGTTGCCATAGTAACACTAATGAAATGAAATAAGTGACTCTTTTAGGAAAGTTGCCATAGTGATGAAAATGTAGTGTAATGAGTGACTCCTTCAGAACAGTTGCCGTAGAAACAAAAGTGACTCTTTGAGGAAAGTTGCCATAGTAACACTAATGAAATGCAATAAGTGAATCTTATAGAAAAGTTGCCATGGTAACACTAATGAAGTGTAATAAGTGACTGTTATAGGAAAGTTGCCATGGTAACATTAGTGATACTTCTAGGAAAGATGAAAATAGTAACACTAATGACCTGAAATTAGTTGCTTTTTTAGACAAGTTGCCATAGTAACACTAATGATGTCTGATAAGTGACGCTTTTAGGAAAATTGCCATAGTAACCAGAAGGAAGTGTAATAAGTGACTCTTTTGGGAAAGTTGCTATAGTAACACTTGTGAAGTGTGATAAGTGACTCTGTTAGATAAGTTGCCATAGTAAAATGAATTGCAATTGCTGATTCTTCAGGAAAGTTGACAAAGTAACACTAATGAAGTGAAATTAGTGACTCTTTTAGGAAAGTTGCCATAGTAACACTTATGAAGTTAACTTAGTGTGTCTTTTAGGAAAGCTGCCATAGTCACACTAATGAAGTGCAATAATCTTTTAGGACAGTTGTCATACACCAATAAAGTGTTATTGCTAATTTTTTAAGGAAAGTTACCATAGGAACACCAATGAATTGTAATAAGTGACTCTTATAGGAAAGTTGAAAATAGTACCAATACTAATGACATGAAATGAGTTGCTCTTTTAGACAAGTTACCATAGTAACACTAATGAAGTATGATAAGTGGCTATTTCAGAAAAGTTGCCATAGTTAAACTAATGGAGTGAAATAGTGACTCTTTTAGGAAAGTTGCCATAGTAACCAGAAGGAAGTGTCATAAGTGACTTTTATAGAAAAGTTGCCATCGTAACATGAATTGTAATTGCTGATTATTTAGGAAAGTTGACAAAGTAACACTAATGAAGTGAATTAGTGACTTTTTTAAGGAAAGTTGCCATAGTAACACCAATGAAGTGAAATTAGTGACTCTTTTAGGAAAGTTGCCATACTAACACTAATGACGTGTGTTAAGTTACTCTTTCAAGAAAGTTGCCATAGTAACACTAGTGACTCTTTTAGGAAAGTTGCCATAGTGACACTAACGAAGTGTAATAAGTGACTCTTTTAGGAAAGTTGCCATGGTAACACTAGTGACACTTTTAGGAAAGTTGCCATAGTAACACTAATGAAGTGAAATTAGTAGTTCTTTTAGAAAAGTTGCCAGAGCAACACTAGTGACCCTTTTAGGAAAGTTGCCATTGTAACTTTCCTGGTGACCCTTTGTGGAAAGTTGAAATAATAACATCAATGAAGTAAATTTATTGACTTTTATAAGGAAAGTTGCCATGTGTAGCGATTAATTTTCTGGATATTAATTAACATTAATTAAAGAAATTAATATTCATTTAATGTTGCTCTCATTAGTTAAAGGGGCACCATCCTTTTTATACGAAAAAGGCAAAATTTAATTTATTAATTGATTTATTAATTATTTTAAATTTAATATCAGATAAATCAATTAAATCAGAATTTATCAATTTCGTCAGTCTCAAGTCTAAAGACAGAATTCTCATACAGTGATTGAATAGAATACCAACAGACAGAACTTTAAATTTAAGGGTCATTTATTAAAGTATATGATGAATATAAAAGACAAAATAAAATAAACAAAACACTTAAGAAGGAATGAATGTCAGAGTCATACTAATCAATGATGCTGTGAATAAGGAAAGAAGTTATGAACCCTCAAGAAACATTTGAGTATCTTGAGTGGTTAAAGAGGATTAATTTAATGAATTAATCTACTTTAGAAAGGTCAAATCAGGGGTAACTAATGGGGAATCAAACCAAGAAACTCAAGCCCATCTGTAGGAGTCCAGAACCGCAGTCTTCATATGTCGTTGCTTCTGGTGTCGGATCTCAAACTGGTCCGGGAGTTACTGGAGAGCCTTGTAGGACTGTTCTGGTTTGGAGTCGTCCCAAAGGGAGGCTGAGAAGTCCACACTCAATCCAGTACCGTGGATCCAAGTGAGATGGTGTTCCGACATGAGCTGGTCCTGTAGCTTTCACAGGAGAGAGGTGCCGTCTTAGATTGGACTAGCAGGTTCTGTTAAAGGTGAAGCGGGAGCTGGACTTTTGAGGTCTCGATTAGATGAAAAAACGATTTGTTATTAATTCCAAAAATTAATTATTCGTTGGCCCGACGAAAATTATTCCGAAATTAATAACAAAAGTCCATTTACGATGAAACAAATCTTTGTAGTCTTATAGCTTACTGGCTTATCAAGAAAACCGGCGGGTGTGTTATGTTACTTAGACAAAACTTAGAAAAAGATACAGGAGAGGATATAGGAGAACTAGGGGAACTAGGGGAAGATATTGGAGAAATTGGAGGACATTGGAGAGCCGCGTTGATAAAAAGAAAAACGGATCAGACCGTTGAAGAAGACGTAAAAACAAAGTGTAGGGATGAAAAGTCAAAGAAGAAGAGAGAGAGAGGAATGTGTCTCTCTGGTTTTGACTTCTAAGGAGGGTCTCACAGGAGGAGGGCCTTAGATGAGTAACAAAGACTTTATCAACTTATATTTGGCCAAAATATTAAGTTGTACTTTGATAACCGGCCAATATAAACACTCCAACTGAGTAGAAAATCTTACAATAATCGATTTGATACCAAATAGTCCATATCTAAAAGATAAGAAAGAATAAAACGTGAAATTCTTCTTAAAAATACAACCAAACAAAATATATGTGGTTAAAACTTAGATATATAAGTTTGCATGTCTTTGAGATGTTATGCTACCAAAACTTAATGTATAGAAAATGTATAATAAACATTTCATCAATAGAAACAGGCAATAATGCAGATATAGCAGATGCATTCCTGGATAAAGTTCTCTCCTCAGTCTTCCACTGAGGGGCGCTCTTGGTTCCTTAGAAGAGGCTTTAAGAAGGTTAATGCATTATATTCATAACTTGGGCATTTGTAAGGTTAGAGAAACAGAAGTCACATCATCAGAATGCATTTTTCATGACAGAATCAAATATCACATTGTTAGATGTGTCCATTGTTTCGTTAAAGAGTTTATAAGGTTGTGGTTTTCTGTTGGCTGAAAAACATCTGTTCTCTACTCTTGGGCAGCAATGAGGGGTCCACTACCCAGGAGGTCAAAAGTCATCTTAGGTGTCACAGAAGAATCTTCTGGGAGTAGAACAGAATTATTTAAGTCTCTGGGAACGTAGTCTGGTCGAACACCTTATCAGGTCTCGGCCAATCATTGTTTAGTCCAGGAAGTCCAGGGCAATAAATACATCTTTAGTGTCAACAAAGTTGTCTGTTGGTCGTAGATGGCGGGAAATAAAGAGAGACTTTATGGCTCCACATGTCTCTAGTAAGTTACAACCAGGCCTTAGAGAGAGGAGAAAGGAATGAAAGCATTCTTGTCCTTTGGAGGAGTTTTGATCTTGCTACACATGGGAACACTAATGAAGTGAAATTAGTGACTCTTTTAGAAAAGTTGCCATAGTAACACTAAAGCCTTTCGAGATCCGTTGCCACAGAGTGAGTTGATGGTAAGTGTGTTAGTAAGATTGTTAGTCTTCATCTCTCTCAGCTTCATTTCTCCTCTCTCTCTTTGTTAGTCTTCATCTCTCTCAGCTTCATTTCTCCTCTCTCTCTTTGTTAATCTTCATCTCTCTCAGCTTCATTTCTTCTGTCTCTCTCTCTTTGTTAGTCTTAATCTCTCTCAGCTTCATTTCTCCTCTCTCTCTCTTTGTTAGTCTTCATCTCTCTCAGCTTCATTTCTCCTCTCTCTCTCTTTGTTAGTCTTCATCTCTCTCAGCTTCATTTCTCCTCTCTCTCTCTTTGTTAGTCTTCATCTCTCTCAGCTTCATTTCTCCTCTCTCTCTTTGTTAATCTTCATCTCTCTCAGCTTCATTTCTCGTCTCTCAATTCAGTTCAATTCAATTTCAGTTCAATTTCAATTCAAAGAGCTTTATTAGCATGGAAAACATATATTAACATTGCTAAAGCTTAAGTCATCATAAAACATAGAATTACAAACAGTTAGACAAAACTACAGATTAAATGATAAACTAACAGAGCTTTTTTTTAAGAATATATATATATAAGAAGAAAGAGAATACATGAATATTGATAATAATAATAATAATAATAATAATAAAAATAATAATAATAATATTTTCATATAGTTTTTTATAGATTTATACAGAATACTCATAGAAATATAAATTAAAGAAGAAAAAAAAAAACTAATTTGTACTGACTTGTAGAAAACAGACGTACAGCTCTGTAGTGTATCTATGTACAGTTATAAACAGGTGTAGTTGATGGTTCAGGGGGGTTTGGAGCTGTTGGACGCTCTCCTCCGGTCACAGCAGCTCACATATCATGCTGCAGTGTTTGCACAGTGTTGTACCTCACCCAGCAGGTACACCATTTGTGTTTGTTGGTCAGTAAGTTAAAATCTGTGTTTGTGATCAGAGGGTAGAAAGTGTCTCTGATGTCCTGATACAGAGGACAGGTAGTTAAAAAGTGGAGCTCTGTCTCCACCTCATGCTGGGTGCAGTGGGTGCAGACTCTGTCCTCTTTGGGGAGCCCGGTCTGTCGGTGGCGCCCCCTCTCAATGGCGAGGTCATGATCACTGAGTCTGTACCTGGTCAAAGATTTCCTCAGCTTTGGATCAGTCCCCGTGCTCAGATATTCTGCCACTGTGTAATCTCTATTTAGATCCAGATAACACTCTAACTTGCTTTGTTTTTTGGTTGATTCTGTCCAATGTCTTAAATAGTTTTCTTTTTGTTGTTTAATAATTTCGTTTATTCTGATTGGGTTTCTGTCTGAGTGCTGTGCCTGGGAGTACAGTCCCAGAAACAGGTTTCTGAGGGGGCAGCTCTCTGAAGACTCTCTGGAGGTCAGGGCTTTGTAATGGAGCGTGTCAGGGTCACTTTCTTTTAAATGGTTATAAAATCTGAGAGCTCTCTTCTGAATTTTGATGATTAAAGGGTATCGTCTTAATTCTGCTCTGCCTGCATTATGTGGGGTTTTCCATTGGACACGGAGGATGGATTTACAGAACTCTGCATGCAGAGTCTCAGTTTGGTGTTTGTCCCATTTAGAAAAATCTTGGTGTGCGAGAGGACCCCAGATCTCACAACCATACAGAGAAATGGGCTCTATAACAGAGTCCAGAATTTGAAGCCAGATTTTAATAGGGATGTCTAATTTGATGTTCCTTCTGATTGCATAGAAAGCCTTTCTGGCCTTGTCTCTCAGGTCGTTCACAGCACTGTTACAGTTACCTGTGGCGCTGATGTTAAGGCCTAGGTAAGTGTAGTTCCTTGTGTGTTCAATTTCAACAGTATCTAGAAAGAATCTCAAAGTGTGGTGTTGGAAGCTCTTTCTTTTTTGGAAAATCATGACTTTAGTTTTGGATAGATTGACTGTCAAGGCCCAGGTCTGAGAGAAACTGTGCAGGAGGTCCAGGTGCTGTTGTAGCCCTTCCTTGGTTGGAGATAGGAGCACCAGGTCATCTGCGTACAGTAGACATTTGACTTCAGAGTCTAACAGGGCTAAACCGGGTGCTGCAGACTCTTCTAATGCCTCTGCCAGTTCATTAATGTAGATGTTAAAGAGGGTTGGGCTTAAGCCACATCCCTGTCTCACCCCCCGTCTTTGGTGGAAAAAGTCAGTCTGTTTTTTGCCAATTTTTACAGCACTTTGGTTGTTTGTGTACATTGATTTTATAATTTCATAGGTTTTCCCCCGATTCCACTCTCTAATAGTTTGTAGAGCAGACCCTCGTGCCAATTGAGGCGAAAGCTTTTTTAAAGTCAACAAAGCAGGAGACAACTTTGCTTTTCTTTGTGTTTATTTGGTTTTCAATTAGGGTGCTAAGAGTGAAGACGTGGTCTGTTGTACGATAATTTGGTAAAAAGCCAATTTGTGATTTATGAAGGACATTATTTTCACTGAGGAAATGTAGGAGTCTGTGGTTGATGATCTTACAGAGGATTTTTCCCAGGTTGCTGTTGACACAGATCCCATGGTAGTTATTGGGGTCAAATTTGTCTCCACTTTTGTGGAGTGGCATTAATTGTCCTTGGTTCCAGATATTGGAGAAAATCCCAGAACTAAGGACGATGTTGAAGAGTTTTAGAATAGCCAGTTGAAATTTGAGGTCTGTAAACTTTATCATTTCATTTCGAATGCCATTGATACCACAGGCCTTTTTAGATTCTAGTGACTGGATTTTGTCCTGAAGTTCTTTAAGTGTAATTGGAAAATCCAAGGGGTTCTGATAGTCTTTAATAGTGGACTCTAGTCTTTGTTGTTTATCTTGTATGTATTTTTGTTCTTTGTTTTGCTCTATTGGGCCAAAAAGGTTGGAGAAGTGGTTTATCCATACATCTCCATTTTGGATTGGTAGATCCTCGTGTTTTTGTTTGTTTAGGATGTTCCCGTTTTCCCAGAAGTGGTTTGTTTGAATAGATTCTTCAATTGAATTTAGCTGATTTCTAATATGTTGGTCCCTTTTTCTCCTTAAAGTATTTTTGTACTGTTTCAATGTTTCACTGCAGTGGAGGCGTATGCTCTGGTTGTCAGGCTCTCTGTGTTTTTGGTTTGATAGATTCCTCAATTGCTTTCGGATGTTTTGACATTCACTGTCAAACCATTTGTTTTTATTGTCTATTTTGGGGGATTTGTTGTTTGAGGCCTTGAGGTTAGATATTGAAGCTGTAAAGTGGAATATGTTGTTTTGGTGTTTTACTGCTCTGTTTACACCCTCACTGTTGGGATGAAAGTCATCATTCAGAAACTTGTCTAACTATAACTGGACTTGTTGTTGCCTAATAGCCTTTTGGTAAGTTTCTGCACTGTCTTCCTTCCATTTGACTATGTACAGACCCAGTGAGCGACAAAGCTGCAGGAGTTGTGACCCATGTTTGTTGTTGCTTTGTCATAGTTGTGTCTGGGGGGGCATATTGGAAAAGTGATGTTTCCAACTCCTGGTAGATGTTTGTCTCCCTGTGTGCTGAGGGTGTCAGCTTCTTGTCCTGTTCTGGTATTAAAGTCTCCACATACTAAGATGTGGCCGCGGGCTTGAAAAAGATTAATCTCTTCTTCTAGGATGTGGAACATGTCTTCTTTATAATATGGGGACTCGACTGGAGGGATGTAGGCAGCACACATGAGGATGTTTTTTTCAGTTGAGGTAAGTTTTTTATCGATTTCCAACCAGATGTAAAAAGCTCCTATTTTGATTACCTTAACAGAGAGGGATAATTCTGACTTATACCATATCAACATGCCGCCTGAATCTCTTCCTTGTTTGATTCCTGCTAGTTTAGTGGATGGTACCATCAGCTCTCTGTAGTTCACAGGCCAGCCAGTGGGGCCATCTCCTTTGTTCCACGTCTCCTGGAGGATGATGATGTCTGTGTCTGTGATTTCTTTAGTGAAGTCTGGGTTTCTGCTCCTAATGCCAAAGGCAGATGACCTCAGACCTTGTTTATTCCAGGATGAAATGGTGAAAGATTTGTATTCCATATCTGTGTGATTGCAGTGGTTTTAGGTCTGGATCAAGATTGTGTAGAGCTCACTGAGAATCTGGTGTATGCTCAGGTCCCGTGGTTGAGTTCTGTTCATTGTGGGGATGGGGTTTGTTTTGTTCAGAGTTTGTGCATATGTGTGGTGTGGGGTTGGCAGGAGGGGGGTAGACCTGGCCTGGAGTGTAGGAGAATGGGTAGCAGGATGTCCTCTGGGTGCTGCAGGATGTCCTCTGGGTGCTGCAGGATGTCCTCTGGGTAGGTCTGGGTGTCTCCTGGGTAGAACTGGTTCTCTGGTTGGAGCAGGTCTTCAAGATGTTGGTCTGTCTGAAGTGCTCATCTCTCTGTTTCTTCTGTGGGATGTTTGGGTTTGCGGTTGAGTGCAACATTTTTTAGGGTCTTTGCCAATACTGGGACTTTTGCCTTGAGGATGTGTACCTGGTCATACAGGCTTTTCAGGTCCAGAGTGGGGTGGAGTGCCACGTACATGTTCGGCGACAGTCTCTGGAGATTTGTGCATTTATCCTGTGGATTAGGGCTGGGGGGAAGTCCCATCTGGGTAGCAGGGTGGAGATAACTACCCTCGCAGAACAGAATGTGGCAGAGGCTTTATCGATTACCCCCTTGAGAGAATTGGCCACCTCTTCTCTCTGTGTTCTCAGGTCGTTTGTGCCAGTGAGAATGATGATGTGGCTGGGGGATCCTAGGTGGTCTTCTGTCAGCAGCTGCATAGCATGGCTGGTATTCTGGCACTTGATTTTAGCGACTCTGTGGTTAGGAAACAGTTTTTTCTCTTCCACATATCTTCCATTTGAGTCCACGAGGAGCACAACTTGTGGATTCTGTGTCATGTTGCTGTCCTGGGGTCTGGTGGTTTGGTTGGTAGGAGGAGGGGTCTCTCTGGTTAGTGGCTCCTGACTTGGTGGTGTTGCTGAGTTATTGGGGCTGTTGTCCTGGTCTTGTTGTTCTGTTGTTTCTTGTGGGGGGTTAGACAGCTCAGTCATGGGTTGTTGGCTGCTCAGCTCTCTCACCTCATCTTGAAGCCTGTACCTCTTCTCTGAGCTGCTGTATCTCCTGCTTGTGGACCTCCTCATTGTCTTGTACCTTTTATTGTGTTAATCAGGTCACTGAGTGGTGGGAAGGGTTCAGAGGTCACTGAGTGGTGGGAAGGGTTCAGAGGTCACTGACTGTTGTAAAGGGTTCAGACTTAACTGACTGGTTTGAAGGGTTCAGAGGTCACTGAGTGGTGGGACAGGTTCAGAGGTCACTGACTGCTGTGAAGGGTTCAGAGTTCATTGACTGTTGTGAATGGCTCAGTCGTCTCTGAGTAGTGTGAAGGGTTCAGATGTCACTGACTGATGTGAAGGGTTCAGATGTCACTGACTGATGTGAAGGGTTCAGATGTCATTGACTGGTGTGAAGTTCTCAGTGGTCTCTGACTGTTGTGAATTGTCCAGAGGGCCCTCAGAAGTGTGAAGGGTTAAGAGGTCACTGACTGTTGGGAAAGGTTCAGAGGTCACTGAGGGGTGGGAAGGGTTAAGAGGTCACTGACTGTTGGGAAAGGTTCAGAGATCACTGAGGGTTGTAAGGGTTGAGAGGCCACTGAGTGGTGGGAAGGGTTCAGAGGTCACTGACTGCTGTGAAGGGTTCAGAGGTCACTGACTGTTGCACAGGGTTCAGAGGCCACTGAGTGGTGGGATGGGTTCAGAAGTCACTCATTGGTGTGAAGGGTTCAGGGGTCAATGACGGGTGTGAAGGGTTCAGAGGTCACTGAGTGCTGTGAAGGGTTCAGAGGTCACTGACTGGTGTAAAGGGTTCAGAGGTCACTGAGTGGTGGGAAGGGTTCAGAGGTCGTTGACTGGTTGTGAAGGGCTCAGAGGTCACTGAATGATGTGACGGGTGCAAAAGGTTCACTGAGTGGTGTGAGGGGTTCAGAGGTCAATGACTGGTGCGAAGGGTTCAGAGATCCCTGAGTGGTGGAACGGTTCAGAGGTCAAAAGTGGTTTGAGGGTTTCAGAGGTCACTCAATGGTGTGAAAGGTTCAGAGGTCACTGAGTGCTGTGAAGGGTTCAGAGGTCACTGACTGGTGTGATTGGCTCAGACTTAACTGAGTGGTGTGAAGGGTTCAGAGGTCACTGAGTTGTGGGAAGGGTTCAGAGGTCACCGAGTGGTGGGACAGGTTGAGAGGCCACTGACTGCTGTGAAGGGTTCAGAGGTCAATGACTGGTGCAAAAGGTTCAGAGGTCACTGAGTGCTGTGAGGGGTTCAGAGGTCACCGACTGGTGTAAAGGGTTCAGAGGTGACTCAGTGGTGAGAAGGGCTCAGAGGTCAAAAGTGGTTTGAGGGTTTCAGAGGTCAATGACTGGCTGGTGTGAAAGGTTCAGAGGTCACTGAGTGCTGTGAAGGGTTCAGAAGCTGAGTTGTGGGAAGGGTTCAGAGGTCAATGACTGGTTTGAAGGGTTCAGAGGTCACTGACTGGTGTGATGGGCTCAGAGGTGTCTGAGAGGTTTGAAGGCTTCAGAGGTCACTGAGTGGTGGGACGGGTTCAGAGGTCACTGAGTGTTGGGAAGGGCTCAGAGGTCTCTGACTGTTGGAAAGGGTTCAGAGTTCACTGAGTGATGTGAAGGGCTCAGAGCTCCCTGAGTGGTGGGAATGTAAGAGAGGTCACTGACTGTTGTAAAGGGTTCAGAGGTCACTTAGAGGTATAAAGGGTTCAGAGGTGACTGAGTGGTTGGACGGGTTCAGTGGTCTTTGAGTGGTGTGATGGGCTCAGTGGTCTCTGAGTGGTGTGATGGGTTCAGAGGTCGTTGACTGGTTGTGAAGGGCTCAGAGGTCGCTGAATGATGTGATGGGTTTCAAGGTCACTCAGTGGTGTGAGGGGTTCAGACGACAATTACTAGTGCGAAGGGTTCAGAGGTCTCTGAGTGGTGGGACGGGTTCAGAGGTCAAAAGTGGTTTGAGGGTTTCAGAGGTCAATGACTGGTGTGAAAGGTTCAGAGGTCACTGAGTGCTGTGAAGGGTTCAGAGGTTACTGACCGGTGTGATTGGCTCAGACTTAACTGAGCGCTGTGAAGGGTTCAGAGGTCACTGACTGGTGTGATGGGCTCAGAGGTGTCTGAGTGGTTTGAAGGGTACACAGTTCACTCAGTAGTTTGAAGGGTTCAGAGGTCACTGGGAGGTGTGAAGGGTTTAGTAGTCACTAACTGGTGTGAAGGGTTCAGAGGTCACTGAGTGCTATGAGTGGTTCAGAGGTCACTGACTGGTATAAAGGGTTCAGAGGTGACTGAGTGGTGGGAAGGGTTCAGAGGTCGTTGACTGGTTGTGAAGGGCTCAGAGGTCACTGAGCGGTGTGAGGGGTGCAGAAGTCAATGTGTGGTGGGAAGGGTTCTGAGGTCACTGACTGTTGTAAAGGGTTCAGAGGCCACTGAGTGGTGGGATGGGTTCAGAAGTCACTCAGTGGTGTGAAGGGTTCATGGGGTCACTGACTGATGTGAAGGGTTCAGAGGTCGTTGACTGGTTGTGAAGGGTTCAGAGGTCACTGACTGGTGCGAAGGGTTCAGAGGTCACGGAGTGGTGGGACGGGTTCAGAGGTCAAAAGTGGTTTGAGGGTTTCAGAGGTCAATGACTGGTGTGATTGAAACAGACATAACTGAGTGGTGTGAAGGGTTCAGAGGTCACTGACTTGTTTGAAGGGTTCAGAGGTCACTGAGTGGTGGGAAGGGTTCAGAGGTCGTTGACTGGTTGTGAAGGGCTCAGAGATCACTGAATGATGTGAAGGGTTCCGAGGTCAAAAGTGGTTTGAGGGGTTCAAAGGTCAATGACTGGTGCGAAAGGTTCAGAGGTCCATGAGTGGTGGGACGGGTTCAGAGGTCAAAAGTGGTTTGAGGGTTTCAGAGGTCAATGACTGATGTGAAAGGTTCAGAGGTCACTGAGTGGTGGGAAGGACTCAGAGGTCAACATTGGTTTGAAGGTTTCAGAGGTCAATGACTGGTGTGAAAGGTTCAGTGGTCACTGAGTGGTGGGACGGATTCAGAGGTCAAATGTGGTTTGAGGTCACTGACTGCTGTGAAGGGTTCAGAGTTCATTGACTGTTGTGAATGGCTCAGTCGTCTCTGGGTAGTGTGAAGGGTTCAGAGGTCACTCAGTTGTGTGAAAGGTTCAGAGGCCACTTATTGCTGTCTAGGGTTCAGAGGTCACTGACTGGTGTAAAGGGTTCAGAGGTCACTGAGTGGTGGGAAGGGTTCAGAGATTGTTGACTGGTTGTGAAGTGCTCAGAGGTGACTGAATGATGTGACAGGTTCCGAGGTCACTTACTGTTGTAAAGGGTTCAGACTTAACTGAGTGGTGTGAAGGGTTCAGAGGTCACTGACTGGTTTGAAGGGTTCAGAGGTCACTGAGTGGTGGGACAGGTTGAGAGGTCACTGACTGCTGTGAAGGGTTCAGAGTTCATTGACTGTTGTGAATGGCTCAGTGGTCGTTGACTGGTTGTGAAGGGCTCAGAGGTCACTGAATGATGTGACAAGTTCCAAGGTCACTGAGTGGTGTGAGGGGTTCAGAGGTCCCTGAGTAGTGTGAAGGGTTCAGAGGTCACTCAGTGATGTGAAGGGTTCAGATGTCACTGACTGATGTGAAGGGTTCAGATGTCATTGACTGGTGTGAAGTTCTCAGTGGTCTCTGACTGTTGTGAATTGTCCAGAGGCCCTCAGAATGTGAAGGGTTAAGAGGTCACTGACTGTTGGGAAAGGTTCAAAGGTCATTGAGGGGTGGGAAAGGTTCAAAGGTCACTGACTGTTGGGAAAGGTTCAGAGGTCACTGAGGGTTGTAAGGGTTCACAGGTCACTGAGTGGTGGGAAGGGTTCAGAGGTCAATGAGTGGTGGGAAGGGTTCAGAGGTCACTGACTGTTGTAAAGGGTTCAGAGGCCACTGAGTGGTGGGATGGGTTCAGAAGTCACTCAGTGGTGTGAAGGGTTCAGGGGTCAATGACTGGTGTGAAGGGTTCAGAGGTCACTGAGTGCTGTGGAGGGTTCAGAGGTCACTGACTGGTGTAAAGGGTTCAGAGGTCACTGAGTGATGGGAAGGGTTCAGAGGTCGTTGACTGGTTGTGAAGGGCTCAGAGGTCACTGAATGATGTGACGGGTTCCAAGGTCACTGAGTGGTGTGAGGGGTTCAGAGGTCAATGAGTCGTGGGAATGGTTCAGAGGTCACTGACTGTTGCAAAGGGTTCAGAGGCCACTGACTGGTGGGATGGGTTCTATGTCACTCATTGGTGTGAAGGGTTCAGGGGTCAATGACTGGTTTGAAGGGTTCAGAGGTCACTGAGTGCTGTGAAGGGTTCAGAGGTCACTGACTGGTGTAAAGGGTTCAGAGGTCACTAAGTGGTGGGATGGGTTCTGAAGTCACTCACTGGTGTGAAGGGTTCAGGGGTCAATGACTGGTGTGAAGGGTTCAGAGGTCACTGAGTGCTGTGGAGGGTTCAGAGGTCACTGACTGGTGTAAAGGGTTCAGAGGTCACTCAGTGATGTGAAGGGTTCAGATGTCACTGACTGATGTGAAGGGTTCAGATGTCATTGACTGGTGTGCAGTTCTCAGTGGTCTCTGACTGTTGTGAATTGTCCAGAGGCCCTCAGAATGTGAAGGGTTAAGAGATCACTGACTGTTGGGAAAGGTTCAAAGGTCACTGAGGGGTGGGAAAGGTTCAAAGGTCACTGACTGTTTGGAAAGGTTCAGAGGTCACTGAGGGTTGTAAGGGTTCAGAGGCCACTGAGTGGTGGGAAGGGTTCAGAGGTGACTGACTGTTGCAAAGGGTTCAGAGGCCACTGAGTGGTGGGATGGGTTCTGAAGTCACTCACTGGTGTGAAGTTCTCAGTGGTCTCTGACTGTTGTGAATTGTCCAGAGGCCCTCAGAATGTGAAGGGTTAAGAGGTCACTGACTGTTGGGAAAGGTTCAAAGGTCACTGAGGGGTGGGAAAGGTTCAAAGGTCACTGACTGTTGGGAAAGGTTCAGAGGTCACTGAGGGTTGTAAGGGTTCAGAGGCCACTGAGTGGTAGGAAGGGTTCAGAGGTCAATGAGTGGTGGGAAGGGTTCAGAGGTCACTGACTGTTGCAAAGGGTTCAGAGGCCACTGAGTGGTGGGATGGGTTCTGATGTCACTAACTGGTGTGAAGGGTTCAGGGGTCAATGACTGGTGTGAAGGGTTCAGAGGTCACTGAGTGCTGTGGAGGGTTCAGAGGTCACTGACTGGTGTAAAGGGTTCAGAGGTCACTGAGTGATGGGAAGGGTTCAGAGGTCGTTGACTGGTTGTGAAGGGCTCAGAGGTCACTGAATGATGTGACGGGTTCCAAGGTCACTGAGTGGTGTGAGGGGTTCAGAGGTCAATGAGTGGTGGGAATGGTTCAGAGGTCACTGACTGTTGCAAAGGGTTCAGAGGCCACTGACTGGTGGGATGGGTTCTATGTCACTCATTGGTGTGAAGGGTTCAGGGGTCAATGACTGGTTTGAAGGGTTCAGAGGTCACTGAGTGCTGTGAAGGGTTCAGAGGCCACTGAGTGGTGGGAAGGGTTCAGAGGTCACTGACTGTTGCAAAGGGTTCAGAGAGCACTGACTGGTGGGATGGGTTCTGAAGTCACTCACTGGTGTGAAGGGTTCAGGGGTCAATGACTGGTGTGAAGGGTTCAGAGGTCACTGAGTGCTATGGAGGGTTCAGAGGTCACTGACTGGTGTAAAGGGTTCAGAGGTCACTGAGTGATGGGAAGGGTTCAGAGGTCGTTGACTGGTTGTGAAGGGCTCAGAGGTCACTGAATGATGTGACGGGTTCCAAGGTCACTGAGTGGTGTGAGGGGTTCAGAGGTCAATGAGTGGTGGGAATGGTTCAGAGGTCACTGACTGTTGCAAAGGGTTCAGAGGCCACTGACTGGTGGGATGGGTTCTATATCACTCATTGGTGTGAAGGGTTCAGGGGTCAATGACTGGTTTGAAGGGTTCAGAGGTCACTGAGTGCTATGGAGGGTTCAGAGGTCACTGACTGGTGTAAAGGGTTCAGAGGTCACTGAGTGGTGGGAAGGGTTCAGAGGTCGTTGACTGGTTGTGAAGGGCTCAGAGGTCACTGAATGATGTGACGGGTTCCAAGGTCACTGAGTGGTGTGAGGGGTTCAGAGTTCACTGAGTGGTAGGAAGGGTTCAGAGGTCCCTGAGTGGTGGGACAGGTTCAGAGGTCAAAAGTGGTTTGAGGGTTTCAGAGGTCACTCACTGGTGTGAAAGGTTCAGAGGTCACTGAGTGCTGTGAAGGTTTCAGAGGTCACTGACTGGTGTGATTGGCTCAGAGGTCCCTGAGTGGTGGGACGGGTTCAGAGGTCAAAAGTGGTTTGAGGGTTTCAGAGGTCACTCACTGGTGTGAAAGGTTCACAGGTCACTGAGTGGTGTGAAGGGTTCAGAGGTCACTGAGTGGTGGAAAGGGTTCAGAGGTCACCGAGTGGTGGGACAGGTTGAGAGGCCACTGACTGCTGTGAAGGGTTCAGAGTTCATTGACTGTTGTGAATGGCTCAGTGGTCGTTGACTGGTTGTGAAGGGCTCAGAGGTCACTGAATGATGTGACGGTTTCCAAGGTCACTGAGTGGTGTGAGGGGTTCAGAGGTCAATGACTGGTGCGAAGGGTTCAGAGATCTCTGAGTGGTGGGACGGGTTCAGAGGTCAAAAGTGGTTTGGGGGTTTCAGAGGTCACTCACTGGTGTGAAAGGTTCAGAGGTCACTGAGTGCTGTGAAGGGTTCAGAGGTCACTGACTGGTGTGATTGGCTCAGAGGTCCCTGAGTGGTGGGACGGGTTCAGAGGTCAAAAGTGGTTTGAGGGTTTCAGAGGTCACTCACTGGTGTGAAAGGTTCAGAGGTCACTGAGTGGTGTGAAGGGTTCAGAGGTCACTGAGTGGTGGGAAGGGTTCAGAGGTCACCGAGTGGTGGGACAGGTTGAGAGGCCACTGACTGCTGTGAAGGGTTCAGAGTTCATTGACTGTTGTGAATGGCTCAGTGGTCGTTGACTGGTTGTGAAGGGCTCAGAGGTCACTGAATGATGTGACGGTTTCCAAGGTCACTGAGTGGTGTGAGGGGTTCAGAGGTCAATGACTGGTGCGAAGGGTTCAGAGGTCTCTGAGTGGTGGGACGGGTTCAGAGGTCAAAAGTGGTTTGGGGGTTTCAGAGGTCACTCACTGGTGTGAAAGGTTCAGAGGTCACTGAGTGCTGTGAAGGTTTCAGAGGTCACTGACTGGTGTGATTGGCTCAGAGGTCCCTGAGTGGTGGGACGGGTTCAGAGGTCAAAAGTGGTTTGAGGGTTTCAGAGGTCACTCACTGGTGTGAAAGGTTCACAGGTCACTGAGTGGTGTGAAGGGTTCAGAGGTCACTGAGTGGTGGGAAGGGTTCAGAGGTCACCGAGTGGTGGGACAGGTTGAGAGGCCACTGACTGCTGTGAAGGTTTCAGAGTTCATTAACTGTTGTGAATGGCTCAGTGGTCGTTGACTGGTTGTGAAGGGCTCAGAGGTCACTGAATGATGTGACGGGTTCCAAGGTCACTGAGTGGTGTGAGGGGCTCAGAGGTCACTGAGAGGTGCGAAAGGTTCAGAGGTCCCTGAGTAGTGTGAAGGGTTCAGAGGTCACTCACTGGTGTGAAAGGTTCAGAGGTCACTGAGTGCTGTGAGGGGTTCAGAGGTCACTGACTGGTGTAAAGGGTTCAGAGGTGACTCAGTGGTGGGAAGGGCTCAGAGGTCGTTGACTGGTTGTGAAGGGCTCAGAGGTCACTGAATGATGTGACGGGTTCCAAGGTCACTGAGTGGTGTGAGGGGTTCAGAGGTCAATGACTGGTGCGTAGGGTTCAGAGGTCCCTGAGTGGTGGGACGGGCTCAGAGGTCAAAAGTGGTTTGAGGGTTTCAGAGGTCAATGACTGGTGTGAAAGGTTCAGAGGTCACTGAGTGCTGTGAAGGGTTCAGAGTTCACTGACTGGTGTGATGGGCTCAGAGGTGTCTGAGTGGTTTGAAGGGTTCAGAGTTCACTCAGTAGTTTGAAGGGTTCAGAGGTCACTGAGAGGTGTGAAGGGTCTGGTAGTAACTAACTTGTGTGAAGGTTTCAGAGGTCACTGACTGTTGTAAAGGGTTCAGAAGCTGAGTTGTGGGAAGGGTTCAGAGGTCAATGACTGGTTTGAAGGGTTCAGAGGTCACTGACTGGTGTGATGGGCTCAGAGGTGTCTGAGTGGATTGAAGGGTTCAGAGGTAACTCATTGTTGTGAAGGCTTCAGAGGTCACTGAGTGTTGGGATGGGTTCAGAGGTCACTGAGTGTTGGTAAGGGCTCAGAGGTCACTGACTGTTGGAAAGGGATCAGAGTTCACTGAGTGATGTGTAGGGCTCAGAGCTCCCTGAGTTGTGGGAATGTTAGAGAGGTCACTGACTGTTGTAAAGGGTTCAGAGGTCACTTAGAGGTATAAAGGGATCAGTGGTGACTGAGTGGTTGGACGGGTTCAGTGGTCTTTGAGTGGTGTGATGGGCTCAGTGGTCTCTGAGTGGTGTGATGGGTTCAGAGGTCGTTGACTGGTTGTGAAGGGCTCAGAGGTCACTGAATGATGTGATGGGTTTCAAGGAAACTCAGTGGTGTGAGGGGTTCAGAGGACAATGACTAGTGCGAAGGGTTCAGAGGTCCCTGAGTGGTGGGACGGATTCAGAGGTCAAAAGTGGTTTGAGGGTTTCAGAGGTCAATGACTGGTGTGAAAGGTTCAGAGGTCACTGAGTCCTGTGAAGGGTTCAGAGGTTACTGACCGGTGTGATTGGCTCAGACTTAACTGAGTGCTGTGAAGGGTTCAGAGGTCACTGACTGGTGCGATGGGCTCAGAGGTGTCTGAGTGGTTTGAAGGGTTCACAGTTCACTCAGTAGTTTGAAGGGTTCAGAGGTCACTGGGAAGTGTGAAGGGTTTAGTAGTCACAAACTGGTGTGAAGGGTTCAGAGGTCACTGAGTGCTATGAGGGGTTCAGAGGTCACTGACTGGTGTAAAGGGTTCAGAGGTGACTGAGTGGTGGGATGGGTTCAGAGGTCGTTGACTGGTTGTGAAGGGCTCAGAGGTCACTGAATGATGTGAAGGGTTCCGAGGTCACTGAGCGGTGTGAGGGGTTCAGAAGTCAATGTGTGGTGGGAAGGGTTCTGAGGTCACTGACTGTTGTAAAGGGTTCAGAGGCCACTGAGTGGTGGGATGGGTTCAGAAGTAACTCAGTGGTGTGAAGGGTTCAGAGGTCACTGAATGATGTGAAGGGTTCAGAGGTCGTTGACTGGTTGTGAAGGGCTCAGAAGTCACTGACTGGTGCGAAGGGTTCAGAGGTCACGGAGTGGTGGTACAAGTTCAGAGGTCAAAAGTGGTTTGAAGGGTTCAGAGGTCACTGAGTGGTGGGAAGGGTTCAGAGGTCGTTGACTGGTTGTGAAGGGCTCAGAGATCACTGAATGATGTGAAGGGTTCCGAGGTCAAAAGTGGTTTGAGGGGTTCAGAGGTCAATGACTGGTGCGAAAGGTTCAGAGGTCCATGAGTGGTGGGACAGGTTCAGAGGTCAAAAGTGGTTTGAGGGTTTCAGAGGTCAATGACTGGTGTGAAAGGTTCAGAGGTCACTGAGTGGTGGGACGGATTCAGAGGTCAAATGTGGTTTGAGGTCACTGACTGCTGTGAAGGGTTCAGAGTTCATTGACTGTTGTAAATGGCTCAGTCGTCTCTGGGTAGTGTGAAGGGTTCAGAGGTCACTGAGTGCTGTCTAGGGTTCAGAGGTCAGTGACTGGTGTAAAGGGTTCAGACTTAACTGAGTGGTGTGAAGGGTTCAGAGGTCACTGACTGGTTTGAAGGGTTCAGAGGTCACTGAGTGGTGTGAAAGGTTCAGAGGTCACTGAGGGGTGGGAAGGGTTCAGAGGTCAATGACTGGTTTGTAGGGTTCAGAGGTCACTGACTGGTGTGATGGGCTCAGAGGTGTCTGAGTGGTTTGAAGGGTTCAGAGGTAACTCAGTGTTCTGAAGGCTTCAGAGGTCACTGAGTGGTGGGACGGGTTCAGAGGTCACTGAGTGTTAGGAAGGGCTCAGAGGTCACTGACTGTTGGAAAGGGTTCAGAGTTCACTGAGTGATGTGAAGGGCTCAGAGCTCCCTTAGTGGTGGGAATGTTAGAGAGGTCACTGACTGTTGTAAAGGGTTCAGAGATCACTGACTGGTTGGATGGGTTCAGTGGTCTTTGAGTGGTGTGATGGGCTCAGTGGTCTCTGAGTGGTGTGATGGGTTCAGAGGTAATTGACTGGTGTGAAGGGTTCAGAGGTCACTGAAATTTTGTGATGATGTCAGAGGTCACTGAGTGAGGGGAGGGGTTCAGAGGTCACTGACTTGTGGAATGGGCTCAATGTTGTCTGAGTGGTTTGAAGGGTTAAGAGGTCATTGACTGGTGTGACACCTTCCGAGGTCACTGACTGTTGTAAAGGTTTCAGTAGTCACTGAGTGATGTGATGGGTTCAGGGGTCACTGACTGATGTGAAGGGTTCAGAGGTCAATGACTGGTTGTGAAGTTTTCGGAGGTCACTGAGTGATGTGATGGGCTCAGAGGTGTCTGAGTGGTGGGATGGGTTCAGAGATCACTGATTGTTGGGTAGGGCTCAGAGGTCACTGACTGTTGGAAAGGGTTCAGAGTTCACTGAGTGATGTGATGGTCTCAGTGGTCCCTGAGTGGTGGAAAGGGTTCAGAGTTCACTGAGTGATGAGATGGTCTCAGTGGTCCCTGAGTGGTGGGAATGTTTGAGAGGTCACTGAGTATTGTAAAGGGTTCAAAGGTCACTGAGTGGTGTTAAGGGTTCAGAGGTCACTGAATGGTTGGGCAGGTTCAGTGGTCTTTGAGTGGTGTGATGGGCTCAGTGGTCTCTGAGTGGTGTGATGGGTTTAGCGGTCTATTGACTGGTGGGAAGAGTTCAGAGGTCACTGAAATTTTGTGACGATTTCAGAGGTCACTGAATGGTTTAAAGGTTTCAGAGGTCACTGAGTGGTAAGTAGGTTCAGAGGTCACTGACTGGTGGAATGGGCTCAGTGTTGTCTGAGTGGTTTGAAGGGTAAAGAGGTCACTGAGTGGTGTGACACCTTCCAAGGTCACTGACTGTTGTGACAGGCTCAGTGGTCAATGAGTGTTGGGAAGGGCTCAGAGGTCACTGACTGTTGTAAAGGGTTCAGGAGTCACTGAATGGTGTGATTGGTTCAGAGGTCACTGAGTGGTGGGAAGGGTTCAGAGGTCACTGAGTGCTGAGACAGGCTCAGTGGTCACTAGGTGTTGGGAAGGGTTCAGAGGTCACTTACTGGTGGAATGGGCTCAGTGTTGTCTGAGTGGTTTGAAGGGTTAAGAGGTCACTGTGTGGTGTGACACCTTCCAAGGTCACTGACCGTTGCAAAGGTTTCAGAGGTCGCTGAGTGGTGATAAGGTTTCAGTGGTGACTGAGTGGTGTGACTGGTTCAGATGTCATTGAGTGGTGTGAAGGGTTCAGAGTTAACTGAGTGGTGTGAAGGTTTCAGAGGTCACTGAATAGTTTCAAGATTTTAGAGGTCACTGACTGGTGTGACAGGCTCAGTGTTCACTGAGTGTTGGGAAGGGTTCGGAGGTCGATGAGTGGTGTGATTGGTTCAAAGGTCACTGAGTGGTGGGAAGGGTTCATTGGTCACTGACGGGTGTGAAGAGTTCAGAGGTCACTGAATAGTTTAAAGGGTTCAGATGTCACTGAGTGGTGGGACGGGCTCAGAGGTCACTGACTTTTGCGACGAGTTCAGAGGTCACTGAATAGTTTAAAGGTTTCAGAGGTCACGGAGTGGTGGGAAGGGCTCAGAGGTCAATGACTGGTGTGATGAGATCAGAGGCCACTAAATAGTTTTAAAGTTTCAGAGGTCACTGAGTGATGGGAAGGGGTCAGGGGTCACTGAGTGGTGTGATTGGTTCAGATGTCACTGAGTGGTGGGAAGGGTTCAGAGATCACCGACTGATGTGATGGGCTCAGAGGTGTCTGAGTGGTGTGACGGGTTCAGAGGTCACTGGATAGTTTTAAGGATTCAGAGGTCACTGAGTGAGGGGAAGGATACAGAGGTCGCTTGGTGGTGTGAAGGGTTCAGAGAACACTGACTGGTGTGAAGAGTTCAAAGGTCACTGAATATTTTAAAGATTCAGAGGTCACTGAGTGATGGGAAGGATACAGAGGTCGCTTACTGGTGTGTTGGGTCAGAGGTCACTTAGTGGTGGGAAGGGTTCAGAGATCACTGACTGGTGTGATGGACTCAGAGGTTTCTGAGTGGTTTGAAGGGTTCAGAGGTCACTGAATAGTTTGAAGGGTTCAGAGATCACTGACTGGTGTGATGGACTCAGAGGTTTCTGAGTGGTGGGAAGGGTTCAGAGATCACCGACTGATGTGATGGGCTCAGAGGTGTCTGAGTGGTGTGACGGGTTCACTGACTGAATAGTTTAAAGGTTTCAGAGGTCACTGAGTTGTGGGAAGGGTTCAGAGGTCACTGACTGTTGTGAAGAGTTCAGAGGTCACTGAATATTTTAAAGGTTTCAGAGGTCACTGACTGCTGTGTTGGGTTCAGAGGTCACTGAGTAATGGGAAGGATACAGAGGTCGCTTACAGGTGTGAAGGGTTCAGAAGTCACTGACTGGTGTGACAGGCTCAGTGTACACTGAGTGTTGGGAAGGGTTCAGAGGTCACTGAGTAGTGTGATTGGTTCAGAGGTCACTGAGTTCTGAGAAGGGTTCGGAGATCATTGACTGGTGTGAAGAGTTCAGAGGTCACTGAGTGTTGGGAAGGGTTCAGAGGTCACTGAGTTTTGTTAAGGGTTCAGAACTCACTCAGTGATTAGAATTTCCAGAATTCAACATCAGAGGGCTAAACATCAAAGGGCCATCAAGACCAACAGGCCAACCAAAGACCAGAACACCTTTGTGTGAAACTTCAATGGAGAGAAAGTGCTCCGTTGTCATGGTAACCGTAGGCTGGTGGATTCTCTAAAGCAGGGAATACAGAAATGTGCATTCATGTATCTGTCTAATACATGTATGCATGTGTGATAGGGTTGGACTGAAGCTGCTTGGCGGAGGTCTAGTAATGACATCAGATCTATAAACAAACTGCTTTCCTATTTGACTGCTCTAAAATGGCTCATGCTATTTTTGTTGCTTTAACTTGGCATTATTGTTATACTATAATATATTTCAACAGTTGATTTTGAGCTAAATTGAAAACAATGGTGTGTTTACTCTGATAATTGGGCTTGTCAAATAAAATGACAGTAAATTAATAAAAATAACCTGTGTTATCACTGTTATTATTGTCCTTGTAGTTACTCAGTGTTTTTCCACAGGATCACGTTTCACCTGCAGTGAGGAAATCATACATTTTTATTTGATATCATCAGCCCGGCATCAATCGCGCAGCATTTCCACACCTCATCTTTCCCAGTGATGATCTCCTGTGGGGAGAAGGGTAAAAACATGATTTCCCGTAAGAAAGCTTGAAGTGACCTTCTTTGCTCCTCTTTTAAAGGAGAAATCGAGTCCATTTCTGATAAAAATGCAGATCTTGCTGCATCCACGGAGACGGCTTTACACACCACTGTTGTTTCAAACATGCAGTCACTTCCTGTTGTCAAAACAACAGCCCTCGCCTCTGTCCCCTGATTGGGTCGTTAAAGTTGGAGAGTTTTTATGCATTGGGCTTCTTGTGCTTGAGTTTTTTGAGGGGTGGAGAACCATCTTTTGATCTGCCACAATAATCTAAGTGAATTTCAATGAAAATACCTCAAGTTGAGGGCTTGTTTTAGCAATTTTTAAGTGAGATTAAAAACAGAGATTAATTAGATTAATGAATTACAGATCATAACTAATGTATCTCTCATTTTCTTTAACCTCCTGACAGCACTAGTAAAACTCCCTCCGTTTCAACAACGAGGTCACAGTTGCGTTGAATTGATCGTCTCCTCCATTTCTCTTGTCTTTTAAGAGGCTTTATCGCCGACACGCCTCCTTTTAACAAGGTCTAAATCCCCTCACAGCAGCAGCCGATGCTTTAAAAGTAAGAGAGTTTATCAAAACATCTGCACAGAAACTTTAAAACAACATCACAGGTGAGCTCACAGCTAAAGATGCAGCAGCATCCTGCTCTTTCCCCATCAGTGTGTTTTTAATAAGTAGCCTGCCAGCACCAGCCTTTTTGATCATATCCACTCATTTTTGAAGGACAACTGTAAATGTTGTGTTAGGAGCATGTTAACACTGAATACATCAACAGAAAGAACAGACTTTTCAAACTATTCTATTCTGTCTTCAGTTGTTCTTGAGTTATCAACATTTGAATATCTGTCATTTTCATGAAAAAACATTTTGAACAGAAAACACAGAAAAAACTTTTTTACAAATGACATTTAGACATTTATTTAAGGATAAAACTGATTTTTTTTATTTACAATTTTGACTCTTTTTTGAGTAAAAACAGTAACAATACTTAAAAAATAACAGAATAAAACAATATTGGCAATAGTAATGTTGGGATCTATACTCCATGTGGGCCTGAGAACAAAGGAGAGGCCTACATGGAACTTTAAAAGCCTGACCTGAAGTTCTGATGACCGTTAGAGAAGGCGCCACAACCCCCAGCTTTCCAGCCATGGCATCATTCAGGCATGAAGGCATCAACGCAGCCCCTCCTCCATGCAATCCCAAGTGCCAGCATTACAGTAGAGAGCTATCTCAGGCTTTCTCCACGACCCGGCCGCCAAAAGGGAGCAACCACCAAACGCTTGGTTCTCTTTTTCTTTTCTCTACATCTTAAACCTAGGTCACAGTCTTCAACTCGCGGGACGAGCACACAGACTGCTGTTCCTTTTTGTTTTGTTTTTTCCCTTTTCATCACCCATTGGACTCGACACAGATCACTGTAAAATCAGCTGATCACAGGTCTGTGAGGATGAGCACGCCAACTTTGTTAGAAGCCTAACAAAGTACCTCATCCTCTGTCGATGGTTTTTCTCCGCTGCCACCAAACAAACCCTAACCTCACCACCGGCAGAAGGACGTGAGGCAGACCGACCGAGCCCAGCTGAGGAGTTCACCGTGGACCCAGAGCGCACGGCGGACCCAGAGCGCACTGGGAGCTCACAGCGGACCCAGGGCACAGCAGCGGACCCAGCGCATGGTAACTGTAGACTGGGGATTTCCAAAGCAGGGAATACAGACATGTGCATACATGTTTCTGTCTAATACATGTATGCGTGTGTGTTAGGGGTGAACTGAAGCTGCTTGGCGGAGGTCTGCGCTCTCTGACTGCTTTCTTCTCAGTATATATGCTACCTTCTGTTGGTGAAGGATAAGGAGGACCGGGTCCAGGTGGTCCTCCTTCTCCCTATGGAGGGGGAGGACAGAGTAGGGGAATGATGACAGAATAAAGAGATAATGACAGAATAAAGACTCAACAACAGAATAAAGAGGTAATGACAGAATACTACTAGAGTACTACAGAGCAGAGCAGAAATGCGCCCTGTTCCAAGATGGCTGCCGGCGAGGACACCGGTGGCTCCGCCTCGAGCCATCTATCCTTTCTATACGGGTTTGTTATTATCCAGTCCCCTTCTCTGCCGACCCCATTTGAACCCTTTCTTTTCTGCATTATCATGTCAACAGCCTTTTTTCCCATCAGCTGAGCTCCTCAATTGGAAACAGATTTTGTTGATTTGCTCCTCAGTGACAGAGGGAGCATTTACAGGAAATATGGGCCTGTATTCATTCTTTAAATTTAGGGCTAAGTGGTATAGAAATAATTACAGAAGAGAGAGAGCCTCCAGGAGTGCTGAGATTGTCATCTGATCACCAGCAGCGCACCATTTCTATTCAACAATGTCATAGGCACGCTGCCCACAGGTATAATGACTGTTTATTCAAATCTGAGAAAGACATTCACTCACGTGAATTCTCAAGACTGAAAGAAGGCCTGTCTTCAGGGAGACTACACATGAATATCATTAAAACATGACTCTGAAAGATAAGCTGACAATGAGGAGGAAGTTTATTTCTCTAGAGAAACAGCATAAAATAGACCCTCAAAAACCTTCGAGACTGGGGATGAGCAAAATACACATGAGCAAGGTAGTTCAGGTCGTAGAGTTTTTTTGTTGCTGTACTGGGGCCATGGCAATCAGCAGCAATGTACCGGTAACTGATGTGACTGGCCTCCTGACGTAAGTTAAGGGCAAATAACATGCAGCAGCAGTGGCAACATCTTCTTCTTTGAATTTTCAAAGCCCTAGTATGTAAGATTCCGGCTTTCTGCGCTCTAGGGGCCTCTATGGACGTTGAGTGTAATTGCAGTGTCGTAAAACAGAGCGCCTCACACCAACGTGCATTTGTTGACATACAGAGGGAGGAGAAGGGAGCAGAAAGGATGCCCCGAGAGACAAATAAACCATGCGGACTGATACGGTACAGTCTGGTCATGTTTCTTTTTGAATAAATCACTTTTCAAGCGTCAACTGTTAGTTGTGAGCTCAGCGTTTGCATGTATGTTCTGTAACTTTGACCGTAGTAAATTTATTAGGCTGTGCCTAATAAATTTACATCTGGCGTTTATTTGGAACAGGTGTCTATTTGTCCAAATGTGCTGCTACACCCGGTGTTTAATTGGGACCCAACGATTAATTAAAATTTTATTTTACGGTAATAAGGATTAATAAGGCACAGTTCATCCTGTCTGTTTTTTTTTTTTTTGTGTTTTTGTTTCTTTTCAGTTTTTTTTCATGTGGAGTAATTTGGAGTAGCCAATGGAGGTGGAATGGATTTTTTTTTTTCTTTGGGGGGGGGTGTTGAGGGGAGAACTGGAGCATTGGGAAAACAAAATTGTCAGGATCCGATTTGTTGTGTTGTTTTGTATTTGTTCCCCTTTTAGACCTCCTGTTGTTCACCTCATCTTTCAGAGCCAACATCTGTGATTGTTGCCTGATTTCTGCTGCTTCAAGTTTTGTCTGCAGTGTTTTGTTGTCACAGGCTAGCACTTGGTTGTCTTGGGTCAGATGTTTGATTTTCATGTTCACGTTGTCTTCTGGGACGTTCTCAGCCTCTCTCAAATTGCTCGCAAGGCTTTCTCCTTCAGGCCTTCTAGTGTACCTGGATTTGCTAGAGAAGAACCTGGAGGAACAGTTTCGAGTGCCCCTAATTTGCTAGAGAAGAACCTGGAGAAACAGTTTCAAGTGTCCCTAAATTTGGTAGAGAAGAACCCGGAGAATCAGTTTTGAGTGCCCTTGGATTTTGCTTTCTTTGTCTTTGTCTTTGTCTTTGGTTTTGTTGGAGTGTCTTTTGCTGTAGAGCTAGACCCAGGGACTGGCTTCTTTTTGGAGTCCTTCGACTTCTGGCAACTCTTTGGATGACAGTTTTTGTTGACATTTACTGAGTTGATGCTGGGGTGGCAGTTACCCATTTTCTGTGTCTCTTAATCCTTCACCAACAGGAGGTAGCATATATACTCCAAAGATCAAAGCACATTATGTCGAAGTGAAAAGCCTTCCACTTTGACGTAAAGCCTTTGATGCATCAAAGCAACTTTGGAAGGCTTTTCACTTTGATACATCGAAGCAAAATGATTTCCATCCGGCCCAGATTCAACTTGGTACAATTCAAGGTACACTGTTATCCAAATTTTTACCTCCGCCAAGGAGGTTATGTTTTTGCCCCCGGCTTGCAAGAGTCGCTGGTTCGATTCCAGGCTCTGCCACATGTTGAGGTGTCTGTGGGCGATCACCGAACCCCGAAGTGACCTGCAGCTGCAGCTAAACCCCCCTGCGTCAGGCACGTAACCCTATCCAGTGCCCTCGGTGATGGTTACTGTGAAGATGAGACCAATGACAAACCACCTGGCCTTGAGTAACACTAATGAAGTGAAATTAGTGACGCTTTTAGGAATGTTGCCATAGTAACATTAATGAAGTGCAATAAGTGAATCTTATGGAAAAGGTGCCATGATAACACTAATGAAGTGTAATAAGTGACTCTTCAAGGACAGTTGCTATAGTAACACTTATAAAGTGTAATTACTAATTCTTTAGGAAAGTTGCCATGATAACACTAAAGATGTAAAATTAGTGACTATTTTAGGACAGTAGCCATAGTAACACTAATGAAGTGAAATTAGTGACTCTTTTGGGAAAGTTGCCATAGTAACACTAATGAAGTTTAATTATGAATCTTTTAGGAAAGATGCCATGGTAACACTAATGAAGTAAAATTACTGAGCCTTTCAGGAAAGTCATAGTGACAAAAATGAAGTGTAAGGACTGACACTTCAAGGAAAGTTGCCATAGAAACAATAGTGACCCTTTTAGGAAAGTTGAAGTGAAAATTAGTGACTCTTTTAGGAAAGTTGCCAGAGTGACAAAAATGAAGTGTAATGAGTTACTCTTTTAGGAATGTTGCCATAGAAACAATAGTGACACTTTTAGGAAAGTTGCCATAGTAACACTAATGAAGTGCAAAAAGTGTGTCAGGAACAATGGCAAAGCAACCCAAAGAAGCAGATGAGGCAGGTCCAATGTGCAAAAATCAAGGTCTTTAATAACAGTCTGGGTTCGGTACACAAAGTCAGGTTCTCAAAACAGGCAGAGGTTGGCAACAGAGGTGGTAGTCAGACAAACTAAGTTCGGTACACAAAGATCAGCAGAGCAGGCAAAGGGATCCAAAAAGGGCAGAAGCAAAAGACTAGGTCTGTTAACGAAGAAGGTCGAGATCAGACTGTGAGTAAGAAATAACGCCTAAAGAGTGACTAAACAGTTCTAACAATCTGGCAACAAAACAGGGGAAGATACGAGGGTTAAATACAAGAGGTAATTGAGGTAACGACAGACAGCTGGGGAGACACAATCAGGGAGCAGGTGTGACAAGCCGGAACAGGAAGTAAAGCCTGGGGAGACAAGAAAACAAAGTGAGTTTCAAAATAAGTCAGGAAGCACACAGATAACATAAAACAGGAACACAAGCAAGGTAACTTGACAACAAAGAACAGGATCCTGACATTACCCCCCCCCAAGGGCCGACTCCTGACAGTTGTTGAGGATGGGAGGCGTGAAGGTCTGATGTTAATGTGGGGTCCAAGATAAAACGTGAAGGGATCCAGGATCTCTCCTCTGGTCCATATCCCTCCCAATCCACCAGGTATTGCAGGCCTCGTCCCCTACGGCGCACAGCCAGCAGTTTTTTAACTGTGTAGACGGGGTCCCCATCGATGACCCGGGCGGGAGGAGGGGGTTTGGCCAGAGGGCAAAACACACTGTCCTTGGCAGGTTTAATTTCACTGGCATGAAAGGTAGGGTGAACTCTCATGGACCTAGGGAGCTTGAGACGTAGTGTGGCTGGATTGATGATCTTAGAAACTGGAAAAGGGCCCACGAACCTGGGAGCGAGCTTCTTCGATACCACTCGAAGTGGGAGGTGACGCGTGGAGAGCCAGACCTTTTGGTTGACCTTATAGGTGGGAGCAGGCGATCGTCTGGAGTCAGCCGCTTTCTTGTATACCTGCGACTGACGTAGGAGTTGTTTCCTCGCTCGCTCCCAGGCTCTCCTACTCCTTCTTACTAGGGCCAGAGCTGAGGGGACTGGGGTGTCCTGTTCAGAGGAGGGGAAAAGGACAGGTTGGTAACCATGGGCAACATGATATGGGGACATACCAGTAGCAGAAGAGGGCAGGGAGTTATGGGCCATTTCGACCCATATCAGTGTGGCTGACCAAGTATCAGGATCTTGGGAGGCCAAACAACGGAGACCAGTCTCCAGCTCCTGGTTAAGGCGTTCAGACTGACCATTAGATTGCGGGTGGAACCCAGAGGATAGGCTAACAGTGGCCCCCAGCAGCCCGCAGAACTCCTTCCAGAACCTTGAGATGAACTGAGGGCCCCGATCCGAGACTATGTCCTCAGGAAAACCATGGATCCTAAAAACATGTTGAAACATGACCGCTGCCGTTTCCCTGGCTGAGGGTAGTTTGGGCAGAGGGATAAAGTGCACCATTTTAGAAAAGCGGTCCACAACCGTGAGTATGGTGGTGTTACCTGAGGAAACCAGGAGTCCCGTAACGAAGTCCATGGATATGTGAGTCCAAGGTCGCTTGGGAACAGGGAGAGGTTGGAGGAGTCCCATGGGCTTCTGATGGGAGGACTTGTTAGAAGCACAGACAGAGCAGGCAGCAATGTAATCAGTGACATCAGCCCTCAGAGAAGGCCACCAAAAACGCTGACTGATCAGGAATATGGTTCTGCTAATTCCTGGGTGACAAGCAGTCTTCAGCGTATGAGCCCAGTGGATAACCTGACCCCTCAACTCGGGGGCCACAAACAGTTTATCAGGTGGGCAATCTGCTGGAGACTGATTGTCTCCCAGGCCTTGCTTAACCCGTGACTCAATGTCCCATTGAAGGGCTGCTACAAAACAAGAGCTAGGTAAAATAGTCTTGGGTTCAGGGTCTATGGGAGCTGGACCAAAATTGCGGGATAAGCTGTCAGCTTTGATATTCTTGGAACCAGGGCGGAAGGACATGATGAAGTTGAATCTGCTGAAAAATAAAGACCATCTAGCTTGTCGCGAGTTAAGATGTTTAGCAGAGAGAAGATATTCTAAATTTTTGTGATCTGTCCAAACAATGAAAGGTTGAGTTGTACCCTCAAGCCAATGTCTCCATTCCTCTAGGGCCGTTTTAACAGCTAATAATTCCCTATCGCCTATATTGTAGTTTAGTTCCGTCTTGGTTAGTTTTTTGGAGAAAAAGGCGCACGGATGAAGTTTGCCGTCAGAGGAACTGATCTGAGACAACACTGCCCCCACCCCCACGTCAGAGGCATCGACCTCCACAACAAACTGCTTACCGGCCTCAGGAAGACAAAGGATAGGGGAGGATGTGAATCTTTTCTTGAGCTCACAGAAAGCCTGATTACACTGGGGAGACCAAATGAAAGATTTCTGGGGAGAAGTGAGCTCGTGGAGCGGTGCAGCAATAGTGCTATAATTCCTAATGAATTTTCTGTAAAAATTAGCGAAGCCAAGGAATCTCTGAATATCTTTTCTGCAAGTAGGGGTGGGCCAATCTATGACTGCCTGAATCTTCTCAGGATCCATCTTGATCTCTCCCTCAGAAATTACAAATCCCAGAAAGGACACAGAGGACTTGTGAAACTCACACTTTTCAGCTTTCACGTATAATTGGTGATCCAGCAACCTCTGGAGCACCTGCCTGACGTGAGTGCGGTGAATATCCTCATCGGGAGAGGAAATCATGATGTCATCTAAGTACACAAACACAAACACATTCAGCAAGTCACAGAGAACATCATTTACCAGATTTTGAAAAACCGCAGGGAGCATTAGTGAGACCAAATGGCATGACTAGGTACTCATAGTGTCCACTAGGGGTGTTGAATGCTGTTTTCCACTCGTCCCCCTCTCTAATATGGACGAGATGGTAAGCATTGCGGAGGTAAAGTTTAGTGAAAATTTTGGAGCCCTCCAGGAGCTCAAATGCTGATGAGATGAGAGGTAAGGGATATCTATTTTTGACTGTTATATCATAAATGCCACGGTAATCAATGCAAGGCCTGAGAGACTTATCTTTTTTCTCCACGAAGAAGAAACTTGCTCCAGCAGGAGAGGAAGAGGGTCTGATGATGCCAGCTGAGAGGGATTCCTCAATGTATTTGTCCATGGCCTGCCGTTCCAGAGCTGACAGAGAGTAGGGTCTTCCTCTAGGAGGTGTGGTACCTGGCAGAAGATCCATGGGACAGTCATAGGGTCGATGTGGAGGTAAACTAGTAGCCTTAGACTTGTTAAAAACTTCAGCTAGATCCTGATAGCATTCTGGGATGTTCGCTAAGTCAATGTCTTGACTGATTTGTCCCTTCATATAAGGCTTAAAACATGATTTCTGACACTGTGGTCCCCATGCTAGGACTTGTCCTGTGGTCCAGTCTAGCTGAGGGTTGTGTTGTTCTAGCCAAGGGTGCCCGAGGATGAGGTCATGAGTCATGGTGTCAAGGATGTGAAAACTTAAATGTTCTAAATGAGAGTCAGGGAAAGATATCTTGACCGTACGGTGTGTGATTCTACCTAATCCCAATCCGTCCACTGCTTTCACCTGGAGCACTCGGGGCAGTCTAAATAGCCTGAGCTTTAATCTCCTGGCAAGAGAAGGGTGCATGAGGTTAGCATCTGAGCCTGAGTCAATGAATGCATGAACATAAAGGTTGTTAGAGTCAGAGCTAATTGTCAAAAGGGGTTCAAAACGAGCTGGGTCTTTTAACGTTATGCTATGACTCACCCTTACAGGTTGTGGTGCAGGTCTGTGGGCACCCTTAACATAACAGTCAGCAACTGAGTGTCCCAGGAGTCCACAGTAAAAGCACCGTCCGTCCCTCAGTCGGCGGAGTCTTTCCTCCGGGGTGAGGCGCGTGCGTCCAAGCTGCATGGGCTCCTCGGCTGGGGGCGATGGCGGCACTGAAGGTGCTATGGTGATTCTCTCGTGGATGGAGCGGACTAAAGCGTGGTTATCCCAATGACGAGGTGGGGAAGGGTCGTCCTCTCTCTCTCTCCCGTTCGGCGATTCGATGATCCACCCGGATAGCGAGGGCGATAAGCGAATCCAAGTCTTCGGGAATGTCTAAAGGTATTAATGCATCTTTAACGGGAGGTGACAATCCCTTAAAAAAGGCGTCAGTGAGGGCTGCATTTTTCCAACCACAGTCTATGGCTAGAGTACGGAAGTTAATGGCATAATCAGCGACCCTCCCATTTCCTTGTTTTAGCCCCTGCAGCGCGCGCTGCTTCTCTGCCTGAAGCGGAGTGCTGGAATACCTGGGTGAGTGCTTGTGAAAAAGCGGAGAGGGAAGAACACACACTGGATTGGCGGCTCCACTCTGCTGTGGCCCAACTTTCTGCTCTGCCTGTGAGATGGGAGATAAGGTAAGCCACCTTGGATCTTTCTGTAGGGAAGGCAGCTGCTTGCATTTCAAAGTGAAGTTCACATTGAGTCAGGAAGGGTCTAACGTCCCCGGAATCACCGGAGAATTTCTCTGGTCTGGAAAGTTGAAGGCATGGCGTGGCTAGAGTGCCACCAGCTGCGTCTGACAAGGGACCAGGATGAATCCCTTGGGAGGAGCTGTAGTCAGGAGGTGAGAGGACAGGAGCGATCTCTGGCTCCCTCTGGATGGTTGAGGTGAGAGAGCTGAGCTGGACCTGGAGTTCAGCCAACATGGATTCTTGGCGATCATGGAGCTCTTTTGTGTGAATACACAGGGCCGCCATCTGTTCTTCTTGATGCACCAATCTTTTCCCCAAGGCTCGTAAGGCCGAACGAACAGGATCCTCATCGGCGAGTTGCATAGTTGTGGCCGGATTGTTCTGTCAGGAACAATGGCAAAGCAACCCAAAGAAGCAGATGAGGCAGGTCCAATGTGCAAAAATCAAGGTCTTTAATAACAGTCTGGGTTCGGTACACAAAGGCAGGTTCTCAAAACAGGCAGAGGTCGGCAACAGAGGTGGTAGTCAGACAAACTAAGTTCGGTACACAAAGATCAGCAGAGCAGGCAAAGGGATCCAAAAAGGGCAGAAGCAAAAGACTAGGTCTATTAACGAGATCAGACTGTGAGTAAGCCTGGGGAGACAAGAAAACAAAATGAGTTTCAAAATAAAACAGGAAGCACACAGATAAACATAAAACAGGAACACAAGCAAGGTAACTTGACAACAAAGAACAGGATCATGACAAAGTGAATCTTAAAGAAAAATTGTCATGGTGACTCATTTAGGACAGTTGCCATAGTAACACTAATAAAGTGAAATTAGTGACTCTTTTAGGACAGTTGGCATAGTAACACTGATGAAGTGAAATCAGTGTCTCTTGTAGAAAAGTTGCCATAGAAACAAAAGTGACAATTTCAGGAGAGTTGCCATAGTAACACTAATGAAGTGCAATAAGTGAATCTTATAGAAAAGTCGCCAGAGTAACACTAATGAAGTGAAATTAGTGACTCTTTCAGCAACGTTGCCATGGTAATATTAATGAAGTGTAATAAGTGGCTCTATTAGGAAAGTTGCAATAGTAACACTTATAAATTGTAATTGCTAATTCTTTAAGAAGGTTGCCATGGTAACACTAATTGAAGTGAAATTAAGTGAGTCTTTTAGGACAGTTGCCACAGTAACACTAATAACGTGCAAATTGCATTAGGAAAGTTGCAATAGTAACACTTATAAATTGTAATTGCTAATTCTTTAAGAAGGTTGCCATGGTAACACTAATGAAGTGAAATTAGTGAGTCTTTTAGGACAGTTGCCACAGTAACACTAATAAAGTGAAATTGCTAATTCTTTAGGAAACTTACCATACTTACATTAATGAAGTGAAGTTAGTTACGCTTTCGTAAAAGTTGCCATAGTAACACTGATGAAATGTGATAAGTGACTCTTTTAGGAAAGTTGCAGGAGTAACACTGATGAAGTGAAATTAGTGACACTATTAGGGAAGTTGCCCTCATGACAAAAATGAAGTGTAATGATTAACTCTTTTAGGAAAGTTGCCATAGAAACAATAATGACCCTTTAATGGAAAGTTGCCATATTAACACAAATGAATTGCAATAAGTGAATCTTATAGAAATGTTGTCATGGTACCACTTATAAAGTGAAATTAGTGACTCATTTTAAAAACGTTGCCATAGTAACACTAATGAAGTGACATTAGTGACTACTTTCGGAAAGTTGCCATAGTAACATTAATGAAGTGTTATAAGTGACTCTTAAAGAAAAATTGCCATGGTAACACTAACGAAGTGCAATAAGTGACTCTTACAGGTAAGTTGCCATACACTACACAAGTGACCCTTTTAGGAAAGTTGTCATTGTGACAATGAGTTACTCTTTTAGGAAAGTTGCCATAGTAACACTAATGAAGTGTTATAAGTGACTCTTTTAGGAAAGTTGCCATGGAAACAATTGTGACTCTTTTAGGAAATTTGCCATTGTAACACAAATAAAGTGCAATAAGTGAATCTTATAGAAAAATTGCCATGGTAACACTAATGGGGTGTAATAAGTGACTCTTATAGGTAAGTTACCATACACTACACTAGTGACCCTTTTAGGACATTTGCCATAGTAACACTTATGAAGTATTATAAGAGACTCATTTAGGACAGTTGCCATAGTAACACTGATGAAGTGTGATAAGGGACTCTTTGAGGAAAGTTGTCATAGTAACACTAGTGAATCTTTTAGGAAAGTTGCCATAGTAACCAGTGGCGGCTGGTGCCAAAAATTTTAAGGGGGGCGCAGCTTTGGAGGAAACAAACCAAAGAAGCGCTCCATACTACAGTGAAAAGAAACTAAAGACAAAACATAACCACAATGCTACCTACTTTGAAATATGCACTATTTGAACAGAAATGTTGCCCTCCTTTCCTTCTGGGCTGCAAATGTCTCAGTGACCTTCCGATTGAAGTCCGTCATCTCTGTCACCAGTCTCTCTTCCATTTACAGCATGGCCAGTGCATCCAGCCTGTCCTGGTTCATGGTGTTTCTGAGGAAAGTTCTGATTCTTTTTAAGGTTGAGAAGCACCTCAGCTTCTGCAGTGGTCATGGGTGTGGTGATGAGGATCTTTAGCAGAGTGACAGTCACTGAAAATACCTCTCCAAGATTATTTTCCATCAACAACAGGATAAGGTCCACAGCACCACAGCAGGCCTTGACCTCCTCCTTGCTGTCTATTAAGATTGAGCTCTGTCTTTAGCTTTAGTTGAGCACTGGGTCGGCCTTCAAGGTGCTGCTGAGGGCATCCTCAGGAAACATGGCGCGGTACTCTGTGAACCTGTCATTAAAAAATACATAGAAAAGCACATTTTATTACCAAAAGTTAACATCAGTATTTACTGAAAAAAAAGTCAATAAAACAGCCAAAGTGTAACCTGCTCCCATAAAATAAAGGTGTAATTTATGTCATTTTCACCATTTTATGAACATTTCTTGTGTCAACTGAACAGTGTCTTATTTTATACATGATGTCTCATGGCTCAAGATTGTAAACACAAACAGAATCTTATGTACCACTAAACTGATGCTTTAAAACTAAAGGTAAAACTATGTGATACAGTTTTTGGTATAGACTAACTGTAAAAAGTATGAACAAAACAAAACAAAAGCAAAAACAAATAAGAAAAAAAATCAGATACAAGCATGCAACACAAGAGGGCAGACGGCTCACACCAGCTGACTGATTCTCATAACTGAAATGGAGGCTGTCAGTGTTTGGAGGACATTTATAGTTTTCAGCAAAACTACTTCAAATTTTAAAAAGTCAAAAAAATAAACTTCACATTACAGGAGTCTGTTTCCATCTGCTAAAGCTTTTGAATACTTTAACTTTGTACCGTTATGTGCAGTATTCAGTCAGCAAAAAACACCAACAGAATGTATAATTTCTGTATCCAAATAGAAAATTTTATTATAGCAACTAAACATATGGTATACAATTATATAAAATGGCAATACTGTATATATTTATATTGATATTTATTATTCTTTATCACATGTTTAGTTGCCATAATAAAACTACACCATTTAGAGACAAGATGATACATTCTGTTGGTCTGTTTTCATTGATTTTATACTGTGCACAATGGTACAAGCTGGAAAGGCACAAGGTAAGTGTCAAATCTAAAAGCTCCAGTAGATTAAAAAATGATTCTGTGATGGACATACACCTAAGAGGTAAAGAACTTGTGTTGTTCACACTTCTGGGGCTAATAAAACCCCACTGTTTTCACCAGTAAATTGCAACACATAACTTGATAGCATTATCAAGTCTTCTTTTTGTAGTTTTTCAAAGGCTTTCACACAATGTAACAGTAATATTTAATGAGCAGTGCTATAAACCTCTGCAATAATCTGCATGCACTTGTGTATTACAATTTCTCCTATCTTGTTCCTGCTTTGCCATGATTTTTAAAAATATATCTTTATAGGTCCCTTTATATAATATTTTCATAAAAATAATGGATCAAATTTGTCAATTAAATTTAAAATGAACTTCTAGTAGGGTAAAAACAGACTTACCCACCCAATAAAAGCCCCAATTCCTCCTAAAATTATGTTGTTTTTGTAAAAGTATGCAAGAATTAAAAACTATATAGATTTTTTAGAACTTAAGTCTGTGAAAGGATAATGCTCTACTGAACAAAACATTTATATCCTCTTGGCAAACTCATTTTGTGGCTCCTGATCTCATGTTTAGTGCCATGTGTGACATAAAATGGAAAACTTTGCCCCTGAATTATGTTATGTCTACTAGGAAAGACACATCCTAATCTAATCTTCAGTGCAGCACAGCCTCTTACTGATTTTCTTCTCCAATGCAATCTCACCTCTTCTGTGATCCTCTGACGGATCTCTGGATGACGCCTCCTCTGTGCATGGGAGCATCAGTCGGACGCGTGAGGATACGCGAGATACCTGCGCTTGAGTAAATCATATCTGCTGCAGCGACGTGTCCATATGATTGACGGCACTCGTTGTCCAGTCACATGAGGAAAAGAAACACCAAAACAATACTAATTCGCTGCCAGTCCAAGTGGGACTGTCCGGGGCGCTCTTCTCTGCGCCCCGGGGGCAAAGTTGAAGCGGCCAATCCCAAAGACGCCTCAGGTCACATGCTGAGCAAAAGTTTAAGGACTTGCATAGACACCCATTAGGCCGGCGCCCCTCCGTACGTAAACTATGTATTCACAACACAGTTACTATGTAAAAACATTGTGAAACCCCTTTTATTGAATGGTGGCAGGTGCTGCTGACAGACTATTACTGTGTGGTAAAAATAAATGTTATAATCCGCTATTTTTTATGATTTAAAGACAAATTACGTTGTGTTTAAGTAGACTTTCTCTGTCGAATTTTGGAGGGGGCGGCGCCCCAGCGCCCCCTATTGACAAGCCGCCACTGATAGTAACACTCATTGAAGTAAAATTAGTGACTCTTTCAGGAAGTTGCCATAGTAGCACAAGTGACTCTTTGAGGAAAATTGATATTGTAACACTTATGATGTGTGAAAAGGGACTCTTTCAGGAAAGTTGCCATAATAATACTAATGACTTTTTTAGGAAATTTGCCATAGTAACACTAATGAAGTGAAATTATTGACTATTTTCAGAAAGTTGCCAATGTGACAACAATTAAGTTTAATGTGTGACTATTTTAGGTAAATTGCCATAGAATCAATAGTGACCCTTTTAGGTAAATTGCCATAGTAACTCTAATGAAGTGTAATGAGTGACTCTTTTAGGAAAGTTGCCATACTAACACTAATGAAGTGCAAAAAGTGAATCTTATAGAAAAATTGCCATGGTAACACCTAATGAAATGAAATTAGTGACTCTTTCAGGAAAGTTGCCATAGTAACACGAGTGACTCTTTTAGTAAAGTTGCCATGGTAACAATAATAGAGAAAAAAATTAGTGACTATTTTAGGAAAGTTGCCATAGTGACACTAATAACGTGTCATTGCTAATTCTTTAGGACAGTTGCCAGAGTAACTATAATGAAGTGAAATTAGTGACTCTTTTAGGACAGTTGCAAAAGTGACAAAAATGAAGTGTAATGAGTGACTCTTTTAGGAAAGTTGCCACAGTAACACTTATGAAGTGCAATCAGTGAATCTTATAGAAACATTGCCAAAGTAACACCAATGAAGTGAAATTAGTGACTCTTTAGGAAAGTTGCCATAGTAACACTAATGAAGTACAATAAGTGACTCTTTTAGGAAAGTTGCCATAGTAAACACTAATGAAGAGAAATTAGTCACACTTTCAGGAAAGTTGCCATAATAACAATGTTGACTCTTTTAGGAAATTTGCTATAGTAACACTAATGAAGTGAAATAATTAACTCTCTTAGAAAGGTT
>JBAMNC010002005.1:0-352261 GCA_037902135.1 Cetoscarus ocellatus
GAGGATCAAAACAAAAGAATTCAAGATCAATTATACCTGTTATATTCCCTTAAAGCAGTGGTTTTTAAAGGAATTTGTTAAAGGAACACCTAAGATCACAGTAAAATATCAAGGCACGCTACTTAATGAAAATAGCCTCTAAACAAGTGTTCTTGTACCTTTCAGTTGAAATACCTACTTATAGTTGATTAAAAATCTGATTTATCTTTACACATCAATATCTAGAAACATACGATTATGTTATGATAAATTTTATTTGTTCAATGACAAGTTTAGATGTTAAAAATGTACAAATTCAAGAAAAAAGGTAATTTTATTAAATGGATAAAAAAAGTTATTCCTTCCATCTGCTACAATCCTATTAGCTGCATCACCCTTAAATATTTTGCTTAATAACAGAATTTGCAGTTTACTCATTTATGTATGCAGATAAGTGACAGGATAAATTTATTATTACACTTCATTAGTGTTACTATGGCAACTGTCTAAAAGGGTCACTAGTGTTTCTATGGCAACTTTCCTGAAAGAGTCACTCATTAAACTTTATTAGTGTTACTATGGCAACTGTCCTTAAAGAGTCACTTATTACACTTCATTAGTGTTTCTATGGCAACTTTCCTAAAAGAGTAACTCATTACGATTCGTTAGTGTTGCTATGGCAACTTTCCTAAAAGAATTACTCGTGTTACAATTGTAACATTCCTAAAAAATCATCAAAAACACTTCCTTTAGTGTTATTTTGGCAACTTTTCTAAAGACTCACCAATTAAACTTCAATAGTGTTACAATGGCAACTTGTCTAAAAGAGCAACTAATTTCACATCATTAGTGTTACTATGGCAACCTTCCTAAAGGTGTCACTAATGTTACCATGGCAACTGTCCTAAAAGAGTCACTTATTAAACTTCATTATTTTTAAAATGGCAACTTTACTAAAAGAGCCACTAATTACACTTCATTAGTGTTACTATGGCAACTTTCCTAAAAGAGTCAATTATCACCCTTCATTAGTGTTACTATGGAAACTTTCCTATAAGTGTCACTTTTTACACTTCATAGGTGTTGCTTTAGGAACTTTCCTGAAAGAGTCACTTATTACACTTCATTAGTGTTACTATAGCAACTTTAATGAAAGAGTCACTAGTGTTACTATAGCAATTTTCCTGAATAATCACCAATTAAACTTCATTGGCTCTAATTTCGTAGACCAGGCGCAGGTGGGGCGCACCTGCCCTGCGCCGCGCAAACGGGGTGTGTCCAGGGCATTTTGCAAGTTTCGTGCACGGCGCAGTCTGGCGCAGGCAGGCGCACCCACGCCTCCGTCTCTCCTTCCGGGCACGTAGCAGAGAGGGAGGAGATAAGACTTGACTGGGTTTAACACAGCCAAGTATGATCTTCACCAATCAAATGAACGCCTCTCCTCGCCTTTAAATGTGCCGCGGGCAGGGCTCAGGGACAATTTCACCTCAGTGGAGAAGAAGGTCAGAGCCGCTGTCACTTTTACAGCAACTGGGAGAGCACAGGGGCCACCGGGCCGTGCATCGGAGCCACAATGCGCGTCACCATGTGGACCACCTCACGGGACAGATACAATCTGTTCCTGTGTCATAATATGAGTACAAAATTAAGTGATAATTACATTTAAACACAGCAGAAGGCTAATCACAGGTAAATCCTTATAAAAACAATGAGTGACTTACATTTATTTAGCGAGCGTCTCTCTCTTTTTTCTTTTCTATTTAATTTCATGAGATGAGCGATGCCGGATACTCCTTATCGGATGATGCGGCTGTTTGTGAATGGCTTGAGAGACGTGAACTCGTTAGTTATGACAAATGTCTCCGATCTGACATCAGATGTGACGGGATAATTAATATAGATACAAATGTATATGCTGGTTCAGACGGTTACATTAAATAGTGGTTGCTGTGATTGTTTATTGCATTGAAATGTGCCTGACACTGTGGATACCTGCCTGTGAGGTTTTGGTGACGTGTGCGCACTGTGCGCCTGTCAGCCAAATTACCACCGCCCGGGGTGCGCCTCGTCCGCGCCGAGAATAGACCAGGTCGGAGCTGGCGGGCTTTCAGCGCACCTTCCGCGCGTTTTTTGGCACCAAATTGTCACTGCGCCAAGCTGAATCTGTCGACACCTCCCCATGGTGCGCCGTCACACCCATCTCGACGCAGCCGGTCTACCAAATTGCCAAATTGGCTGCGCACGGCGGTGCGCCGGACGAAATTACCACTGTGCGGGGTGCGTCAGGCTGCGCCACCCTGCGCCACCCTGAGTTGCGCCAGGAAATTAGAGCCCCATTAGTGTTTCTATGGTGTAGCGATTTGAAATTTATCAGCGTTTAATCTGAAAGGTTTAGCAGTGGAGTTATTAATTAAAGTTAGTTAATAATTCAATAAATTGTTCTCGTTGGGGGCACCAGCCTTCTTTAATAAGCAAATCTTTTAATTCTTTTAATTTAATTAATTGATTACCAAGTTAGCTCATTTAAATAATACAATTTAACCAAATCAAGTTTACAATCTCAGATCTAAAGACAGAGTTCTTGCTTCAGGGATGCTGGCTTCTGAAGAACACTATCAGACAGAGAATTTAAAATCAATAATCATTAATTATTGAAAGTGAATAATCTTACAATGCATAAAATAAATTGTGAGAATTATGAATAAAATTGCAATAAAATGATCAGGTTTGAATGACACAGTGGTGAAATCAGAAAACATGAAATGATGGGTGAGTGTACGTTTATAATGAATGAACTGTTTACTACTGAAAAGGAGAGAATTTAGATCAAATTTGGATTAAACCAACAGGATTAGAACACCTTTAAGTCTAAGAGCACATCAAACCTCCTTTTAAACACAGAATAACTGGACGTTTGCCTACTTGGTCGAAGACGACTGTCGCGTTGTTTCTCCGAGGCTGGGAAGGTCCAGGCTACTGATGGATCAGGTTGGTTCAATCAGAGTTGGATCAAGTTGGTGACGTTGGTTTGGTCTGGAAAGCCGAACAGCAGATCTTGAAGTCCGTCTCTCACACCGGTGCCCCGCAGATCCCTCTTGACAGCTTTGGAGAACTTTCTGGCAAACACAGGCTTAGAAGGTGGTTGCGTCTCAAAGCTCTCACGTCGTTATTAACAAAAATTTATTGATGGCTGATTTAATTCGTGCAAGTATCTTAAAACACTGCCGCTGGCCAGGACAACGATGTCTCGCAGAAAACTGTGCAAAACCAAAAAAAAGGAACAATTCAATAAAAATGTGCAGGCTTGCGTTGGAAAGCTTGGAGCATTTAGATTCTTTCAGAGAAATCTAAATGAAAGACTTGTTAAAGTCACAGATCAAAAATTGATTAACTGAAAAACGTGCGCGATCAACAGACAAAAGAAAAGTTATAACGGGCTTACAGAAGCAAAGGCCTGAACGGCGCGAAGAACTAGATAAGAAAGTTAGGCGTTACGAGGACGAGAAGTCGACAGGAAGCAAAAGACAAGAGAAAGTGAATGAGAGTTGGCACACGTTTTTAAACATCTCCGATGGGTGTGAAGACGATGACTTCACTGACAACTTTTATCATCTTTCTTGATAAGTTTGAGTATAATGAACGAATTACTCATATCACTCAACTCACCATAAGTATAAGATCTTTGACAACCCACGAAGAAATGATAAGAGGATGATATCAGACAATTCTAACTCGTTAATGAAACACACAGTAACGATGGCACATTTATCATCATGCTTGAGGTAAATTACCGACATACTGTTGTGCAAATGTGGCTAAATGAATACCATATTACAAAGCATTACTAGAACACACTGTAACACATAATGATTACATTGTAGGTAATTTCTGGTATTTATGGCGACATATCTTGAATATTATAACTGTGATTATGCTATACTAAAAGAAGGTCGCTAGGTGGAGCTGTTGGTCTTCCACAGAATTAAGAATAAATCTGGGATCTCATTAACTTCACTCCTGAGGGTCGTAGAGAGACCGTTGAAAGGATCTAGGGATGTACATCCCACACTGACTTCAAATCAACACACAGTTTATAATTTCAAACATTAATACCAGTCCTTTATGTTTTCTTCATCTGAGATTGTTCTGGATGCTTGGAATGCAAGGGAAAGTCCAGATGTCCGATGAGAGTGGAGTGGGGAATTTAACGACCTGCAGCTATGAATGTTAGCTCGCAGTTCACAGAGATAAGGGGATTAGGAAAGTCATTTTCTCCTTAGGTGCGACTGTTCAACTTGTATATCTTAGAAGGGCGTGACCATTAAGTCTCTGGGCTAGTGAGACTTCATGGCGCCTTGTAGAGTCTCAGCCAATCAGGCGCTGGTTGATTGTCCAAGGCGCGAAATGAAGTCCCTTAAATCAAACAAGAGGGTTCTGGTCCTGAGTGCTTATAGCGGGTCTATGTAGAGTTCATCCCAAATGGCAGGAAGAGGGGTTTCAATTTATGACTCCACATGTCCAAAAGGTGATAGTAGGTCTCAGGGGAGGTGAGAGAGAGAGGAAGACTGTGTAGAACAGGGCATGACATGATGTCCTGGATTCCTGATGCTACAATGGGGAGTTTGGATTGACAAAGTGATAGAAATAGACGTAGAACAGGACAATTGAAGTGATTAGATTGGATTAGAATAGATTAGACAGGGTTAGGGTTACAAATTTCACTTCATTAGTGTTGCTATGGCAACTTTCCTAAAAGAGTCAGTAGTGTTATAAGTGACTTATAACTATCACTTATAGCACTTCATTAGTGTTAGTACGGCAACTATCCTGAAGAAACAGCAATTACACTTCATTAGTGTTACGATGGCAACTTTTCTAAAAGAGCCACTTATCACACTTAATTAGTGTTAACACTAAATTCCCTTCATTAGTGTTACTATAGCAACATTCCTAAAGACTCACCAATAACACTTCATTAGTGTTATTATGGCAACTTTCCTAAAAGTATCAAAGATTACACTTCATTAGTGTTACTATGGAAACTTTTCTAAAAGAGCCAGTATTAACACTTCATTAGTGTTACTACGGCAACTTTTCTAAAAGAGTCACTTATCACACTTCGTTAGTGTTACAATGGCAACTATCCTAAAAGAGTCACTAGTGCTCCTATGGCAACTTTCTCAAACAAGTCACTCATTACACTTCATCAGTGTTATTATGCCAACTTTCCTGAAAGAGTCACTTATTACACTTCATTGGTGTTACTATGGCAAGTTTCCTAAAAGGGTCACTAGTGTGACTAGGGCAACTTGTCTAGAAGAGCCACTAAATTCACTTGATTCATTTTATTTTGGCAACTGTCCTAAAAGAGTTACTTATGACGTTTCATTAGTGTTACTATGGCAACTTTCTAGAAGAGCCACTTATTCAGCTTTATTCGTGTTTTTATGGAGACTGTCCTAAAAGAGTCTCTTTTCATTTGTGTTACTTTGGCAACGATCCTAAAAGTGTTACTACTGTTACTATGGCAACATTCCTAAAGACTCAATCATTAAACTTCATTAGTGTAAATATGGTAACTTTCCTAAAAGAGTCACTAGTTTTACTATGGCAACTTTCCAGTATGTGTCATTTATTACACTTCATTAGTTTTAATATGGCAACTATCCTAAAAGAGTCACTTATTACACTTCATTGGTGCTACTATGGCAACTTTTCTAAAAGAGCCACGAATTACACTTCACAAGTGTTACTATGACAATTTTCCTATAAGGGTCACCAGTGTTTCAATGGCATCTTTCCTGAAAATGTCATCCATTACACTCCATTAGTGTTATTTTGGCAGCTTTTCTAAAAGCGTCACTAATGTCAATTCATTAGTGTTTCTATGGCAACTGTCCTAATTTGGTCACTTATAACACTTCATTGGTGTTATTATGGCGACTTTCCTAAAAGTGTCACTTACAACACTTCATTAATGTTTCTATGGCAACTTTTTTAAAAGAGTCACTAATTTCACTTCATTAGCGTAACTATAACAACTGTTCTAAAAGAGTCATTAATTTTACTTCAGTGTTACTATGGCAACTTTTCTTAAGAATTAGCAATTACACTTTATAAGTGTTATTATGGCAACTGTCCTAAAAGAGTAACTTTTTACACTTCGTTAGTGGTACCATGGCAACTTTTCTTAAAATGGTCACTATTGTTTGTATGGCAACTTTTCTAAAAGAGTCAATACTTTCACTTAATTAGTGTTACTTTGGCAACTTTCCTAAAAGAGTCACTCATTACACTTAATTATTGTCACTATGGCAACTGTCCTAAGGGGTCAATAATTTGACTTTTGTATTGTTACCTCGGCAACTCTTATATAAGATTCACTTATTGCACTTTATTAGTGTTACAATGGCAACTTTCCTAAAAGGGTCACTATTGTTTCTATGGCAACTTTCCTGAAAGAGTCACTAATTTCACTTCATTAGTGTAACTATAGCAACTGTCCCACAAGAGTCACTAATTTTACTTCATTAGTGTTTTTATGGCATCTTTCCTAAAGAATTCGCAATTACACTTCATTAGTGTTACCATGGCAACTTTTCTATAAGATTCTCTTATTGCACTTCATTGGTGTTATAATGGCAACTTTCCTGAAAGGGTCACTATTGTTTCTATGGAAACATTCCTAAAAAAGTCACTCATTACACTTCATTAGCGTTACTATGGCAAATTTCCTAAAAGAGTCACTCGTGTTACAATGGCAACTTTCCTGAAAGTGTCACTTATCACACATCATTAGTGTTAATGGGCTCTAATTTCTTGGCGCAACTCAGGGTGGCGCAGGGTGGCACAGCTTGGAGCACCCAGCGCAGTGGTAATTACGTCCAGCGCACCGCCGTGCGCAGCCAATTTGGCAATTTGGTAGACCGGCTGTGTCGAAATGGGTGTGACGACGCACCAGGTTGAGGTGTTTACAGATTCAGCTTGGCACAGTGACAATTTCGTGCCAAAAAACCGTGAGGAAGGTGCGCTGAAAGCTCGCCAGCTCCAACCTGGTCTCTCCAACCGCCTCTCCTGCGCAACCGGGGCAGCTGTAATTTGGCTGACAGGCGTGCTGTGCGCACACTTCACCAAAACCTCACAGGCAGGTGTCCACAGTGTCAGGCCCATTTCAATGCAATAAACAATCACAGCAACAACTATTTAATGTAACCGTCTGAACCAGCATATACATTTGTATCTATATTAATTGTCCCGTCACATCGGATGTCAGATCAGAGACTTTTGTCATAACTAACGAGTTCACATCTCTCAAGCCAACCACAAACAGCAACATCATCCGATACGAAGTATCCGGCTTCTCTCATCTCATGAAATTCAAAAGAAAAGTAAAAAGAGATAGACGCTCACTGAATAAATGTAAGTCACTCAGTGTCTTAAGGATTTACCTGTGATTGCCCATATTTCTCTCATTTAATCTTTTTTCATAACATGATTCAATTCATTCACTTCGTTAGAAAGAGCCACTTATCACACATCATTAGTGTTACTATGGCAACTTCCTAAAAGAGTCACTTATTTAACTTCATTAGTGTTACCGTGGCAAATGTCCTAAAAGAGTCAGTAATTTAACTTCATTAGAGTGACTTTGGCAACTTTCTTGAAAGAGTCACTTATAACACATCATTAGTGTTACTATGGCAACTTCCTAAAAGAGTCACTAATTTAACTTCATTAGTGTTACTGTGGCAAATGTCCTAAAAGAGTCAGTAATTTAACTTCATTAGTGTTACTATGGCAACTTTCCTGAAAGAGTCACTTATCACACATCATTAGTGTTACTATGGCAACTTCCTAAAAGAGTCACTTATTTAACTTCATTAGTGTTACCGTGGCAAATGTCCTAAAAGAGTCAGTAATTTAACTTCATTAGAGTGACTTTGGCAACTTTCTTGAAAGAGTCACTTATAACACATCATTAGTGTTACTATGGAAAATTTCCTGAAAGTGTCACTTATCACACATCATTAGTGTTACTTGGCAACTTCCTAAAAGAGACACAAATTACAATTCATTGGTGTTACCATGGCAAGTTTTCTATAAGATTCAGTTATTGCACTTCATTAGTGTTACTATGGCAACTCTTAAAAGAGTCACTATTGATTCCATGGCAAGTTTCCTAAAACAGTCACTCATTACACTTCTTTGTTGTAGCTATGGCAAGTTTCCTAAAAGAGTCACTAACTTCACTACATTAGTGTTACTATGGCGCCTTTACTAAAAGTGTCACAATTGTTTCTTTGGCTACTTTCCTAAAAGAGTCACTCATGACATTTCATTTTTGTCACTATGGCAACTTTCTGAAAAGAGTCACTTATTTCACTTCATTAGTGTTACTATGGCAACTTCCTAAAGAATTAGCAATTATACTTTATAAGTGTTACTATGGCAACTGTCCTTAAAGTGTCACTTATTACACTTCATTCGTGTTACCATGGTAACTTTTCTATAAGATTCACTAAATGCACTTCATTAGTGTTACTATCGCAACTTGCCTTAAAGAGTGACTACTTTCACTTAATTATTGTTATTTTGGCAACTTTCCTAAAAGAATCACTAGTGTTACTATGGCAACTGTATATAAGAGTCAATTATTACACTTCATTAGTGTTACCATGGCAATTTTTCTATAAGATTCACTTTTTGCAGTTCATTAGTGTTAGTATGGCAACTTTCCTAAAAGAGTCACTCATTACACTTCATTAGAGTCACTATGGCAACTGTCCTGAAAGCGTCACTAATTTCACTTTTGTATTGCTAGCTTGGCAACTCTTACATAAGAATCACTTTTTGCACTTCATCATTGTTACAATGGCAAATTACCTATAAGAGTTACTTTATACACTTCATTAGTGTTACTATAGCAACTTTCCAAAAAGAGTCACTAATTTTACTTCATTAATGTTACCATGGCAACTTTCCTAAATGATCCACTAATTGCACTTCATTAGTGTTACTATTACAACTTTCTTAAAAGAGTCACTACTGTTACTATGGCAACTTTCCTAAAATTTTCACTAGTGTTACCATGGCAACTTTCCTATAAGAGTCACTTTTTACACTTCATTAGAGTTACTATGACAATTTTCCTATAAGACTCACTTTTTACACTTCAAAAGTGTGTAATGGCAAGTTTCCTAAAAGAGTCACTTATAACACTTCATAAGTGTTACTATGGCAACTTTCCGAAAAGGGTCACGATTGTGTCTATGGCAATTTTCCTGAAAGAGTCACTCTTTACACTTTATTGTTGTCACTATGGCAACCTTTCTAAGAGAGTTAATTATTTCACTTCATTAGTGTTACTATAGCAAATTTCCTAAAAGAGTCAACATTGTTATTATGGCAACTTTCCTGAAAGTGTGACTAATTTCTCTTCATTAGTGTTACTATGGCAACTTTCCTAAAAGAGTCACTTATTGTACTTCATTAGTGTTACTATGGCAACTTTCCTAAAAGAGTCACTAATTTCACTTCATTGGTGTTACTTTGGCAATGTTTCTATAAGATTCACTGATTGCACTTCATAAGTGTTACTGTGGCAACTTTCCTAAAAGAGTCACTCATTACACTTCATTTTTGTCACTTTTGCAACTGTCCTAAAAGAGTCACTAATTTCACTTCATTATAGTTACTCTGGCAACTGTCCTAAAGAATTAGCAATGACACGTTATTAGTGTCACTATGGCAACTTTCCTAAAATAGTCACTAATTTTTCTCTATTATTGTTACCATGGCAACTTTACTAAAAGAGTCACTCGTGTTACTATGGCAACTTTCCTGAAAGAGTCACTAATTTCATTTCATTAGTGTTACCATTGCAACTTTCCTAAAAGGGTCACTTAGCACACATCATTAGTGTTACTATGGCAACTTTAATAAAAGAGTCGCTAATTTCACATTGTTAGTGTTAGTATGGCAATTTACCTAAAAGGGTCACTATTGATTCTATGGCAATTTACCTAAAATAGTCACAAATTAAACTTAATTGTTGTCACATTGGCAACTTTCTGAAAATAGTCAATAATTTCACTTCATTAGTGTTACTATGGCAAATTTCCTAAAAAAGTCACTAGTATTATTATGGGAACTTTCCTGAAAGAGCCCCTTTTCACACATCATAAGTTTTACAATATCAATTTTCCTCAAAGAGTCACTTGTGCTACTATGGCAACTTCCTGAAAGGGTCACTAATTTTACTTCAATAGTGTTACTATCAGTGGCAGCTTGTCAATAGGGGGCGCTGGGGCGCTGCCCCCTCCAAAATTCGACAGAGAAAGTCCACTTAAACACAACGTAATTTGTCTTTAAATCATAAAAAATAGCGGATAAAAACATTTATTTTTATCACACAGTAATAGTCTGTCAGCAGCACCTGTCACCATTCAATAAAAGGGGTTTCACAATGTTTTTACGTAGTAACTGTGTTGTGAATACATAGTTTACGTACGGAGGGGCGCCGGCCTAATGGGTGTCTATGCAAGTCCTTAAACTTTTGCTCAGCATGTGACCTGAGGCGTCTTTGGGAGTGGCCACTTCAATTTTGCCCCCGGAGCGCAGAGAATAGCGCCCCGGACAGTCCCACTTGGACTGGCAGTGAATTAGTATTGTTTTGGTGTTTCTTTTCCTCATGTGACTGGACAACGAGCGCCGTCAATCATATGGACACGTCACCGCAGCAGATATGATTTACACATGCGCAAGTATCTCACGTATCCTCACGCGTCAGACCGATGCTCCCATGCACCGAGGAGGCGTCGTCCAGAGATCCGTCAGAGGATCGCAGGAGAGGTGAGATTGCATTGGAGAAGAAAATCAGTAAGAGGCTATGCTGCACTGAAGATTAGATTAGGATGTGTCTTTCCTAGTAGACATAACATAATCCAGGGGCAAAGTTTTCCATTTTATGTCACATATGGCACTAAACATGAGATCAGGAGCCACAAAGTTCTAAAAAATCTATATAGTTTTTAATTCTTGCATATTTTTACAAAAACAACATAATTTTAGGAGGAATTGGGGCTTTTATTGGGTGGGTAAGTCTGTTCTTACCCCACTAGAATTTCATTTTAAATTTAATTGACAAATTTGGTCCATTATTTTTATGAAAATATTATATAAAGGGACCTATAAAGATATATTTTTAAAAATCGTGGCAAAGCAGGAACAAGATAGGAGAAATTGTAATACACAAGTGCATGCAGATTATTGCAGAGGTTTATTGCACTGCTCATTAAATATTACTGTTACATTGTGTGAAACCCTTTGAAAAATTACAAAAAGAATTGATAATGCTATCAAGTTATGTGTTGCAGTTTACTGGTGAAAACAGTGGGGTTTTATTAGCCCCAGAAGTGTGAACAACACAAATTATTTACCTCTTAGGTGTATGTCCATTACAGAATTATTTTTTAATCTACTGGAGCTTTTAGATTTGACACTTACCTTGTGCCTTTCCAGCTTGTACCACTGTGCACAGTATAAAATCAATGAAAACAGACCAACAGAATGTATTATCTTGTCTCTAAATGGTGTAGTTTTATTATGGCAACTAAACATGTGATAAAAAATAATAAATATCAATATAAATATATACAGTATTGCCATTTTATATAATTGTATACCATATGTTTAGTTGCTATAATAAAATGTTCTATTTGGATACAAAAATTATACATTCTGTTGGTGTTTTTTGCTGACTGAATACTGCACATAACGGTACAAAGTTAAAGTATTCAAAAGCTCCAGCAGATGGAAACAGACTCCTGTAATGTGAAGTTTATTTTTTTGACTTTTTAAAATTTGAAGTAGTTTTGCTGAAAACTATAAATGTCCTCCAAACACTGACAGCCTCCATTTCAGTTATGAGAATCAGTCAGCTGGTGTGAGCCGTCTGCTCTCTTGTGCTGCATGCTTGTATCTGATTTTTTTTTCTTATTCGTTTTTGTTTTTGTTTTGTTTTGTTCATACTTTTTACAGTTAATCTATACCAAAAACTGTATCACATAGTTTTACCTTTAGTTTTAAAGCATCAGTTTAGTGGTACATAAGATTCTGTTTGTGTTTACAATCTTGAGCCATGAGACATCATGTATAAAATAAGACACTGTTCAGGTGACACAAGAAATGTTCATAAAATAGTGAAAATGACATAAATTACACCTTTATTTTATGGGAGCAGGTTACACTTTGGCTGTTTTATTGATTTTTTTCAGTAAATACTGATGCTAACTTTTGGTTATAAAATGTGCTTTTCTATGTATTTTTTAATGACAGGTTCACACAGTACCACGCCATGTTTCCTGAAGATTCTCTCAGCAGCTCCTTGAAGGCCGACCCAGTGCTCAACTAAAGCAAGCTGAAGACAGAGCTCAATCTTTATAGACAGCAAGGAGGAGTTCAAGGCCTGCTGTGGTGCTGTGGACCTTATCCAGTTGTTGATGGAAAATAATCTTGGAGAGGTATTTTCAGAGACTGTCACTCTGCTAAAGATCCTCATCACCACACCCATGACCACTGCAGAAGCTGAGGTGCCTCTCAACCTTAAAAAGAATCAGAACTTTCCTCAGAAACACCATGAACCAGGACAGGCTGGATGCACTGGCCATGCTGTAAATGGAGGAGGGACTGGTGACAGAGATGATGGACTTCAATCGGAAGGTCACTGAGAGATTTGCAGCCCAGAAGGAAAGGAGGGCAACATTTCTGTTCAAATAGTGCATTGTTCAAAGTAGGTAGCATTGTGGTTATGTTTTGTCTTTAGTTTCTTTTCACTGTAGTATGGAGCGCTTCTTTGGTTTGTTTCCTCCAAAGCTGCGCCCCCCTTAAAATTTTTGGCACCAGCCGCCACTGGTTACTATGGCAACTTTCCTAAAAGATTCACTAGTGTTACTATGACAACTTTCCTCAAAGAGTCCCTTATCACACTTCATCAGTGTTACTATGGCAACTGTCCTAAATGAGTCTCTTATAATACTTCATAAGTGTTACTATGGCAAATGTCCTAAAAGGGTCACTAGTGTAGTGTATGGTAACTTACCTAAAAGAGTCACTTATTACACCCCATTAGTGTTCCCATGGCAATTTTTCTATAAGATTCACTTATTGCACTTTATTTGTGTTACAATGGCAAATTTCCTAAAAGAGTCACAATTGTTTCCATGGCAACTTTCCTAAAAGAGTCACTTATAACACTTCATTAGTGTTACTATGGCAACTTTCCTAAAAGAGTAACTCATTGTCACAATGACAACTTTCCTAAAAGGTTCACTTGTGTAGTGTATGGCAACTTACCTGTAAGAGTCACTTATTGCACTTCGTTAGTGTTACCATGGCAATTTTTCTTTAAGAGTCACTTATAACACTTCATTAGTGTTACTATGGCAACTTTCCGAAAGTAGTCACTAATGTCACTTCATTAGTGTTACTATGGCAACGTTTTTAAAATGAGTCACTAATTTCACTTTATAAGTAGTACCATGACAACATTTCTATAAGATTCACTTATTGCAATTCATTTGTGTTAATATGATAACTTTCCTTTAAAGGGTCATTATTGTTTCTATGGCAACTTTCCTAAAAGAGTTAATCATTACACTTCATTTTTGTCATGAGGGCAACTTCCCTAATAGTGTCACTAATTTCACTTCATCAGTGTTACTCCTGCAACTTTCCTAAAAGAGTCACTTATCACATTTCATTAGTGTTACTATGGCAACTTTTACGAAAGCGTAACTAACTTCACTTCATTAATGTAAGTATGGTAAGTTTCCTAAAGAATTAGCAATTTCACTTTATTAGTGTTACTGTGGCAACTGTCCTAAAAGACTCACTAATTTCACTTCATTAGTGTTACCATGGCAACCTTCTTAAAGAATTAGCAATTACAATTTATAAGTGTTACTATTGCAACTTTCCTAATAGAGCCACTTATTACACTTCATTAATATTACCATGGCAACGTTGCTGAAAGAGTCACTAATTTCACTTCATTAGTGTTACTCCTGCAACTTTCCTAAAAGAGTCACATCACATTTCATTAGTGTTACTATGGCAACTTTTACGAAAGCGTAACTAACTTCACTTCATTAATGTAAGTATGGTAAGTTTCCTAAAGAATTAGCAATTTCACTTTATTAGTGTTACTGTGGCAACTGTCCTAAAAGACTCACTAATTTCACTTCATTAGTGTTACCATGGCAACCTTCTTAAAGAATTAGCAATTACAATTTATAAGTGTTACTATTGCAACTTTCCTAATAGAGCCACTTATTACACTTCATTAATATTACCATGGCAACGTTGCTGAAAGAGTCACTAATTTCACTTCATCAGTGTTACTCCTGCAACTTTCCTAAAAGAGTCACTTATCACATTTCATTAGTGTTACTATGGCAACTTTTACGAAAGCGTAACTAACTTCACTTCATTAATGTAAGTATGGTAAGTTTCCTAAAGAATTAGCAATTTCACTTTATTAGTGTTACTGTGGCAACTGTCCTAAAAGACTCACTAATTTCACTTCATTAGTGTTACCATGGCAACCTTCTTAAAGAATTAGCAATTACAATTTATAAGTGTTACTATTGCAACTTTCCTAATAGAGCCACTTATTACACTTCATTAATATTACCATGGCAATGTTGCTGAAAGAGTCACTAATTTCACTTCATTAGTGTTACTCCTGCAACTTTCCTAAAAGAGTCACATCACATTTCATTAGTGTTACTATGGCAACTTTTACGAAAGCGTAACTAACTTCACTTCATTAATGTAAGTATGGTAAGTTTCCTAAAGAATTAGCAATTTCACTTCATTAGTGTTACTCTGGCGACTTTTCTATAAGATTCACTTATTGCACTTCATTAGTGTTACTATGGCAACTCTCCTGAAATTGTCACTTTTGTTTCTATGGCAACTTTTCTACAAGAGACACTGATTTCACTTCATCAGTGTTACTATGCCAACTGTCCTAAAAGAGTCACTAATTTCACTTTATTAGTGTTACTATGGCAACTGTCCTAAATGAGTCACCATGACAATTTTTCTTTAAGATTCACTTTGTCATGATCCTGTTCTTTGTTGTCAAGTTACCTTGCTTGTGTTCCTGTTTTATGTTTATCTGTGTGCTTCCTGTTTTATTTTGAAACTCATTTTGTTTTCTTGTCTCCCCAGGCTTACTCACAGTCTGATCTCGTTAATAGACCTAGTCTTTTGCTTCTGCCCTTTTTGGATCCCTTTGCCTGCTCTGCTGATCTTTGTGTACCGAACTTAGTTTGTCTGACTACCACCTCTGTTGCCGACCTCTGCCTGTTTTGAGAACCTGCCTTTGTGTACCGAACCCAGACTGTTATTAAAGACCTTGATTTTTGCACATTGGACCTGCCTCATCTGCTTCTTTGGGTTGCTTTGCCATTGTTCCTGACAGAACAATCCGGCCACAACTATGCAACTCGCCGATGAGGATCCTGTTCGTTCGGCCTTACGAGCCTTGGGGAAAAGATTGGTGCATCAAGAAGAACAGATGGCGGCCCTGTGTATTCACACAAAAGAGCTCCATGATCGCCAAGAATCCATGTTGGCTGAACTCCAGGTCCAGCTCAGCTCTCTCACCTCAACCATCCAGAGGGAGCCAGAGATCGCTCCTGTCCTCTCACCTCCTGACTACAGCTCCTCCCAAGGGATTCATCCTGGTCCCTTGTCAGACGCAGCTGGTGGCACTCTAGCCACGCCATACCTTCAACTTTCCAGACCAGAGAAATTCTCCGGTGATTCCGGGGACGTTAGACCCTTCCTGACTCAATGTGAACTTCACTTTGAAATGCAAGCAGCTGCCTTCCCCACAGAAAGATCCAAGGTGGCTTACCTTATCTCCCATCTCACAGGCAGAGCAGAAAGTTGGGCCACAGCAGAGTGGAGCCGCCGATCCAGTGTGTGTTCTTCCCTCTCCGCTTTTTCACAAGCACTCACCCAGGTATTCCAGCACTCCGCTTCAGGCAGAGAAGCAGCGCGCGCTGCAGGGGCTAAAACAAGGAAATGGGAGGGTCGCTGATTATGCCATTAACTTCCGTACTCTAGCCATAGACTGTGGTTGGAAAAATGCAGCCCTCACTGACGCCTTTTTTAAGGGATTGTCACCTCCCGTTAAAGATGCATTAATACCTTTAGACATTCCCGAAGACTTGGATTCGCTTATCGCCCTCGCTATCCGGGTGGATCATCGAATCGCCGAACGGGAGAGAGAGAGAGGACGACCCTTCCCCACCTCGTCATTGGGATAACCACGCTTCAGTCCGCTCCATCCATGAGAGAATCACCATAGCACCTTCAGTGCCGCCATCGCCCCCAGCCGAGGAGCCCATGCAGCTTGGACGCACGCGCCTCACCCCGGAGGAAAGACTCCGCTGACTGAGGGACGGACGGTGCTTTTACTGTGGACTCCTGGGACACTCAGTTGCTGACTGTTATGTTAAGGGTGCCCACAGACCTGCACCACAACCTGTAAGGGTGAGTCATAGCATAACGTTAAAAGACCCAGCTCGTTTTGAACCCCTTTTGACAATTAGCTCTGACTCTAACAACCTTTATGTTCATGCATTCATTGACTCAGGCTCAGATGCTAACCTCATGCACCCTTCTCTTGCCAGGAGATTAAAGCTCAGGCTATTTAGACTGCCCCGAGTGCTCCAGGTGAAAGCAGTGGACGGATCGGGATTAGGTAGAATCACACACCGTACGGTCAAGATATCTTTCCCTGACTCTCATTTAGAACATTTAAGTTTTCACATCCTTGACACCATGACTCATGACCTCATCCTCGGGCACCCTTGGCTAGAACAACACAACCCTCAGCTAGACTGGACCACAGGACAAGTCCTAGCATGGGGACCACAGTGTCAGAAATCATGTTTTAAGCCTTATATGAAGGGACAAATCAGTCAAGACATTGACTTAGCGAACATCCCAGAATGCTATCAGGATCTAGCTGAAGTTTTTAACAAGTCTAAGGCTACTAGTTTACCTCCACATCGACCCTATGACTGTCCCATGGATCTTCTGCCAGGTACCACACCTCCTAGAGGAAGACCCTACTCTCTGTCAGCTCTGGAACGGCAGGCCATGGACAAATACATTGAGGAATCCCTCTCAGCTGGCATCATCAGACCCTCTTCCTCTCCTGCTGGAGCAAGTTTCTTCTTCGTGGAGAAAAAAGATAAGTCTCTCAGGCCTTGCATTGATTACCGTGGCATTTATGATATAACAGTCAAAAATAGATATCCCTTACCTCTCATCTCATCAGCATTTGAGCTCCTGGAGGGCTCCAAAATTTTCACTAAACTTTACCTCCGCAATGCTTACCATCTCGTCCATATTAGAGAGGGGGACGAGTGGAAAACAGCATTCAACACCCCTAGTGGACACTATGAGTACCTAGTCATGCCATTTGGTCTCACTAATGCTCCCGCGGTTTTTCAAAATCTGGTAAATGATGTTCTCTGTGACTTGCTGAATGTGTTTGTGTTTGTGTACTTAGATGACATCATGATTTCCTCTCCCGATGAGGATATTCACCGCACTCACGTCAGGCAGGTGCTCCAGAGGTTGCTGGATCACCAATTATACGTGAAAGCTGAAAAGTGTGAGTTTCACAAGTCCTCTGTGTCCTTTCTGGGATTTGTAATTTCTGAGGGAGAGATCAAGATGGATCCTGAGAAGATTCAGGCAGTCATAGATTGGCCCACCCCTACTTGCAGAAAAGATATTCAGAGATTCCTTGGCTTCGCTAATTTTTACAGAAAATTCATTAGGAATTACAGCACTATTGCCGCACCGCTCCACGAGCTCACTTCTCCCCAGAAATCTTTCATTTGGTCTCCCCAGTGTAATCAGGCTTTCTGTGAGCTCAAGAAAAGATTCACATCCTCCCCTATCCTTTGTCTTCCTGAGGCCGGTAAGCAGTTTGTTGTGGAGGTCGATGCCTCTGACGTGGGGGTGGGGGCAGTGTTGTCTCAGATCAGTTCCTCTGACGGCAAACTTCATCCGTGCGCCTTTTTCTCCAAAAAACTAACCAAGACGGAACTAAACTACAATATAGGCGATAGGGAATTATTAGCTGTTAAAACGGCCCTAGAGGAATGGAGACATTGGCTTGAGGGTACAACTCAACCTTTCATTGTTTGGACAGATCACAAAAATTTACAATATCTTCTCTCTGCTAAACATCTTAACTCGCGACAAGCTAGATGGTCTTTATTTTTCAGCAGATTCAACTTCATCATGTCCTTCCGCCCTGGTTCCAAGAATATCAAAGCTGACAGCTTATCCCACAATTTTGGTCCAGCTCCCATAGACCCTGAACCCAAGACTATTTTACCTAGCTCTTGTTTTGTAGCAGCCCTTCAATGGGACATTGAGTCACGGGTTAAGCAAGGCCTGGGAGACAATCAGTCTCCAGCAGATTGCCCACCTGATAAACTGTTTGTGGCCCCCGAGTTGAGGGGTCAGGTTATCCACTGGGCTCACACGCTGAAGACTGCTTGTCACCCAGGAATTAGCAGAACCATATTCCTGATCAGTCAGCGTTTTTGGTGGCCTTCTCTGAGGGCTGATGTCACTGATTACATTGCTGCCTGCTCTGTCTGTGCTTCTAACAAGTCCTCCCATCAGAAGCCCATGGGACTCCTCCAACCTCTCCCTGTTCCCAAGCGACCTTGGACTCACATATCCATGGACTTCGTTACGGGACTCCTGGTTTCCTCAGGTAACACCACCATACTCACGGTTGTGGACCGCTTTTCTAAAATGGTGCACTTTATCCCTCTGCCCAAACTACCCTCAGCCAGGGAAACGGCAGCGGTCATGTTTCAACATGTTTTTAGGATCCATGGTTTTCCTGAGGACATAGTCTCGGATCGGGGCCCTCAGTTCATCTCAAGGTTCTGGAAGGAGTTCTGCGGGCTGCTGGGGGCCACTGTTAGCCTATCCTCTGGGTTCCACCCGCAATCTAATGGTCAGTCTGAACGCCTTAACCAGGAGCTGGAGACTGGTCTCCGTTGTTTGGCCTCCCAAGATCCTGATACTTGGTCAGCCAAACTGATATGGGTCGAAATGGCCCATAACTCCCTGCCCTCTTCTGCTACTGGTATGTCCCCATATCATGTTGCCCATGGTTACCAACCTGTCCTTTTCCCCTCCTCTGAACAGGACACCCCAGTCCCCTCAGCTCTGGCCCTAGTAAGAAGGAGTAGGAGAGCCTGGGAGCGAGCGAGGAAACAACTCCTACGTCAGTCGCAGGTATACAAGAAAGCGGCTGACTCCAGACGATCGCCTGCTCCCACCTATAAGGTCAACCAAAAGGTCTGGCTCTCCACGCGTCACCTCCCACTTCGAGTGGTATCGAAGAAGCTCGCTCCCAGGTTCGTGGGCCCTTTTCCAGTTTCTAAGATCATCAATCCAGCCACACTACGTCTCAAGCTCCCTAGGTCCATGAGAGTTCACCCTACCTTTCATGTCAGTGAAATTAAACCTGCCAAGGACAGTGTGTTTTGCCCTCTGGCCAAACCCCCTCCTCCCGCCCGGGTCATCGATGGGGACCCCGTCTACACAGTTAAAAAACTGCTGGCTGTGCGCCGTAGGGGACGAGGCCTGCAATACCTGGTGGATTGGGAGGGATATGGACCAGAGGAGAGATCCTGGATCCCTTCACGTTTTATCTTGGACCCCACATTAACATCAGACCTTCACGCCTCCCATCCTCAACAACTGTCAGGAGTCGGCCCTTGGGGGGGGGGTAATGTCAGGATCCTGTTCTTTGTTGTCAAGTTACCTTGCTTGTGTTCCTGTTTTATGTTATCTGTGTGCTTCCTGTTTTATTTTGAAACTCACTTTGTTTTCTTGTCTCCCCAGGCTTTACTTCCTGTTCCGGCTTGTCACACCTGCTCCCTGATTGTGTCTCCCCAGCTGTCTGTCGTTACCTCAATTACCTCTTGTATTTAACCCTTCGTATCTTCCCCTGTTTTGTTGCCAGATTGTTAGAACTGTTTAGTCACTCTTTAGGCGTTATTTCTTACTCACAGTCTGATCTCGACCTTCTTCGTTAATAGACCTAGTCTTTTGCTTCTGCCCTTTTTGGATCCCTTTGCCTGCTCTGCTGATCTTTGTGTACCGAACTTAGTTTGTCTGACTACCACCTCTGTTGCCAACCTCTGCCTGTTTTGAGAACCTGACTTTGTGTACCGAACCCAGACTGTTATTAAAGACCTTGATTTTTGCACATTGGACCTGCCTCATCTGCTTCTTTGGGTTGCTTTGCCATTGTTCCTGACACACTTTTTGCACTTCATTAGTGTTACTATGGCAACTTTCCTAAAAGTGTCACTATTGTTTCTATGGCAACATTCCTAAAAGAGTAACTCATTACACTTCATTTTTGTCACTCTGGCAACTTTCCTAAAAGAGTCACTAATTTTCACTTCAACTTTCCTAAAAGGGTCACTATTGTTTCTATGGCAACTTTCCTTGAAGTGTCAGTCCTTACACTTCATTTTTGTCACTATGACTTTCCTGAAAGGCTCAGTAATTTTACTTCATTAGTGTTACCATGGCATCTTTCCTAAAAGATTCATAATTAAACTTCATTAGTGTTACTATGGCAACTTTCCCAAAAGAGTCACTAATTTCACTTCATTAGTGTTACTATGGCTACTGTCCTAAAATAGTCACTAATTTTACATCTTTAGTGTTATCATGGCAACTTTCCTAAAGAATTAGTAATTACACTTTATAAGTGTTACTATAGCAACTGTCCTTAAAGAGTCACTTATTACACTTCATTAGTGTTACCATGGCACCTTTTCCATAAGATTCACTTATTGCACTTCATTAATGTTACTATGGCAACATTCCTAAAAGCGTCACTAATTTCACTTCATTAGTGTTACTCAAGGCCAGGTGGTTTGTCATTGGTCTCATCTTCACAGTAACCATCACCGAGGGCGCTGGATAGGGTTACGTGCCTGACGCAGGGGGGTTTAGCTGCAGCTGCAGGTCACTTCGGGGTTCGGTGATCGCCCACAGACACCTCAACATGTGGCAGAGCCTGGAATCGAACCAGCGACTCTTGCAAGCCGGGGGCAAAAACATAACCTCCTTGGCGGAGGTAAAAATTTGGATAACAGTGTACCTTGAATTGTACCAAGTTGAATCTGGGCCGGATGGAACTCATTTTGCTTCGATGTATCAAAGTGAAAAGCCTTCCAAAGTTGCTTTGATGCATCAAAGGCTTTACGTCAAAGTGGAAGGCTTTTCACTTCGACATAATGCGCTTTGATCTTTGGAGTATATATGCTACCTCCTGTTGGTGAAGGATTAAGAGACACAGAAAATGGGTAACTGCCACCCCAGCATCAACTCAGTAAATGTCAACAAAAACTGTCATCCAAAGAGTTGCCAGAAGTCGAAGGACTCCAAAAAGAAGCCAGTCCCTGGGTCTAGCTCTACAGCAAAAGACACTCCAACAAAACAAAAGACAAAGACAAAGACAAAGAAAGCAAAATCCAAGGGCACTCAAAACTGATTCTCCGGGTTCTTCTCTACCAAATTTAGGGACACTTGAAACTGTTTCTCCAGGTTCTTCTCTAGCAAATCCAGGTACACTAGAAGGCCTGAAGGAGAAAGCCTTGCGAGCAATTTGAGAGAGGCTGAGAACGTCCCAGAAGACAACGTGAACATGAAAATCAAACATCTGACCCAAGACAACCAAGTGCTAGCCTGTGACAACAAAACACTACAGACAAAACTTGAAGCAGCAGAAATCAGGCAACAATCACAGATGTTGGCTCTGAAAGATGAGGTGAACAACAGGAGGTCTAAAAGGGGAACAAATACAAAACAACACAACAAGTCGGATCCTGACAATTTTGTTTTCCCAATGCTCCAGTTCTCCCCTCAACACCCCCCCCCCAAAGAAAAAAAAAAAATTCATTCCACCTCCATTGGCTACTCCAAATTACTCCACATGAAAAAAAACTGAAAAGAAACAAAAACACACAAAAAAAAAACCAGACAGGATGAACTGTGCCTTATTAATCCGTATTACCGTAAAATAAAATTTTAATTAATCGTTGGGTCCCAATTAAACACCGGGTGTAGCAGCACATTTGGACAAATAGACACCTGTTCCAAATAAACGCCAGATGTAAATTTACTAGGCACAGCCTACGAGCTACGGTCAAAGTTACAGAACATACATGCAAACGCTGAGCTCACAACTAACAGTTGACGCTTGAAAAGTGATTTATTCAAAAAGAAACATGACCAGACTGTACCGTATCAGTCCGCATGGTTTATTTGTCTCTCGGGGCATCCTTTCTGCTCCCTTCTCCTCCTTCTGTATGTCAACAAATGCACGTTGGTGTGAGGCGCTCTGTTTTACGACACTGCAATTACACTCAACGTCCATAGAGGCCCCTAGAGCGCAGAAAGCCGGAATCTTACATACTAGGGCTTTGAAAATTCAAAGAAGAAGACGTTGCCACTGCTGCTGCATGTTATTTGCCCTTAACTTACGTCGGGAGGCCAGTCACATCAGTTACCGGTACATTGCTGCTGATTGCCATGGCCCCAGTACAGCAACAAAAAAACTCTACGACCTGAACTACCTTGCTCATGTGTATTTTGCTCATCCCCAGTCTCGAAGGTTTTTGAGGGTCTATTTTATGCTGTTTCTCTAGAGAAATAAACTTCCTCCTCATTGTCAGCATATCTTTCAGAGTCATGTTTTAATGATATTCATGTGTAGTCTCCCTGAAGACAGGCCTTCTTTCAGTCTTGAGAATTCACGTGAGTGAATGTCTTTCTCAGATTTGAATAAACAGTCATTATACCTGTGGGCAGCGTGCCTATGACATTGTTGAATGGAAATGGTGCGCTGCTGGTGATCAGATGACAATCTCAGCACTCCTGGAGGCTCTCTCTTCTGTAATTATTTCTATACCACTTAGCCCTAAATTTAAAGAATGAATACAGGCCCATATTTCCTGTAAATGCTCCCTCTGTCACTGAGGAGCAAATCAACAAAATCTGTTTCCAATTGAGGAGCTCAGCTGATGGGAAAAAAAGGCTGTTGACATGATAATGCAGAAAAGAAAGGGTTCAAATGGGGTCGGCAGAGAAGGGGACTGGATAATAACAAACCCGTATAGAAAGGATAGATGGCTTGAGGCGGAGCCACTGGTGTCCTCACCGGCAGCCATCTTGGAACAGGGCGCATTTCTGCTCTGCTCTGTAGTACTCTAGTAGTATTCTGTCATTACCTCTTTATTCTGTTGTTGAGTCTTTATTCTGTCATTATCTCTTTATTCTGTCATCATTCCCCTACTCTGTCCTCCCCCTCCATAGGGAGAAGGAGGACCAGCTGGACCTGGTCCTCCTTATCCTTCACCAACAGAAGGTAGCATATATACTGAGTAGAAAAGCAGTCAGAGAGCGCAGACCTCGGCCAAGCAGCTTCAGTTCACCCCTAACACACACTCATGCATGTATTAGACAGAAACATGTATGCACATGTCTGTATTCCCTGCTTTGGAAATCCCCCAGTCTACAGTTATCATGCGCTGGGTCCGCTGCTGCGCGCTGGGTCAGCTGTGCGCTCCCAGTGCGCTCTGGGTCCGCCGTGCGCTCTGGGTCCATGGTGAACTCCTCAGCTGGGCTCGGTCGGTAGGAACAGGGACAGCAGTCTGTGTGCTCGTCCCGCGAGTTGAAGACTGTGACCTAGGTTTAAGATGTAGAGAAAAGAAAAAGAGAACCAAGCGTTTGGTGGTTGCTCCCTTTTGGCGGCCGGGTCGTGGAGAAAGCCTGAGATAGCTCTCTACTGTAACGCTGGCACTTGGGATTGCGTGGAGGAGGGGCTGCGTTGATGCCTTCATGCCTGAATGATGCCATGGCTGGAAAGCTGGGGGTTGTGGCGCCTTCTCTAACGGTCATCAGAACTTCAGGTCAGGCTTTTAAAGTTCCGTGTAGGCCTCTCCTTTGTTCTCAGGCCCACATGGAGTATAGATCCCAACATTACTATTGCCAATATTGTTTTATTCTGCTATTTTTTAAGTATTGTTACTGTTTTTACTCAAAAAAGAGTCAAAATTGTAAATAAAAAAAATCAGTTTTATCCTTAAATAAATGTCTAAATGTCATTTGTAAAAAAGTTTTTTTCTGTGTTTTCTGTTCAAAATGTTTTTTCATGAAAATGACAGATATTCAAATGTTGATAACTCAAGAACAACTGAAGACAGAATAGAATAGTTTGAAAAGTCTGTTCTTTCTGTTGATGTATTCAGTGTTAACATGCTCCTAACACAACATTTACAGTTGTCCTTCAAAAATGAGTGGATATGATCAAAAAGGCTGGTGCTGGCAGGCTACTTATTAAAAACACACTGATGGGGAAAGAGCAGGACGCTGCTGCATCTTTAGCTGTGAGCTCACCTGTGATGTTGTTTTAAAGTTTCTGTGCAGATGTTTTGATAAACTCTCTTACTTTTAAAGCATCGGCTGCTGCTGTGACGGGATTTAGACCTTGTTAAAAGGAGGCGTGTCGGCGATAAAGCCTCTTAAAAGACAAGAGAATTGGGGGAGATGATAAATTCAACGCAACTGTGACCACGTTGTTGAAACGGAGGGAGTTTTACTAGTGCTGTCAGGAGATTAAAGAAAATGAGAGATACATTAGTTATGATCTGTAATTCATTAATCTAATTAATCTCTGTTTTTAATCTCACTTAAACATTGCTAAAACAAGGCCTCAACTTGAGGTATTTTCATTGAAATTCACTTAGATTATTGTGGCAGATCAAAAGATGGTTCTCCACCCCTCAAAAAACTCAGACACAAGAAGCCCAATGCATAAAAACTCTCCAACTTTAACGACCCAATCAGGGGACAGAGGCGAGGGCTGTTGTTTTGACAACAGGAAGTGACTGCATGTTTGAAACAACAGTGGTGTGTAAAGCCGTCTCCGTGGATGCAGCAAGATCTGCATTTTTATCAGAAATGGACTCGATTTCTCCTTTAAAAGAGGAGCAAAGAAGGTCACTTCAAGCTTTCTTACGGGAAATCATGTTTTTACCCTTCTCCCCACAGGAGATCATCACTGGGAAAGATGAGGTGTGGAAATGCTGCGCGATTGATGCCGGGCTGATGATATCAAATAAAAATGTATGATTTCCTCACTGCAGGTGAAACGTGATCCTGTGAAAAAACGCTGAGTAACTACAAGGACAATAATAACAGTGATAACACAGGTTATTTTTATTAATTACTGTCATTTTATTTGACAAGCCCAATTATCAGAGTAAACACACCATTGTTTTCAATTTAGCTCAAAATCAACTGTTGAAATATATTATAGTATAACAATAATGCCAAGTTAAAGCAACAAAAATAGCATGAGCCATTATAGAGCAGTCAAATGGTAAAGCAGTTTGTTTATAGATCTGATGTCATTACTAGACCTCCGCCAAGCAGCTTCAGTCCAACCCTAACACACATGCATACATGTATTAGACAGATACATGAATGCACATTTCTGTATTCCCTGCTTTAGAGAATCCACCAGCCTACGGTTACCATGACAACGGAGCACTTTCTCTCCATTGAAGTTTCACACAAAGGTGTTCTGGTCTTTGGTTGGCCTGTTGGTCTTGATGGCCCTTTGATGTTTAGCCCTCTGATGTTGAATTCTGGAAATTCTAATCACTGAGTGAGTTCTGAACCCTTAACAAAACTCAGTGACCTCTGAACCCTTCCCAACACTCAGTGACCTCTGAACTCTTCACACCAGTCAATGATTTCCGAACCCTTCTCAGAACTCAGTGACCTCTGAACCAATCACACTACTCAGTGACCTCTGAACCCTTCCCAACACTCAGTGTACACTGAGCCTGTCACACCAGTCAGTGACTTCTGAACCCTTCACACCTGTAAGCGACCTCTGTATCCTTCCCATTACTCAGTGACCTCTGAACCCAACACAGCAGTCAGTGACCTCTGAAACCTTTAAAATATTCAGTGACCTCTGAACTCTTCACAACAGTCAGTGACCTCTGAAGCCTTCCCACAACTCAGTGACCTCTGAAACCTTTAAACTATTCAGTCACCTCTGACCTCTTCACACCAGTCAGTGATCTCTGAGCCCTTCCCACCACTCAGTGAACTCTGAACCAATCCCACCACTCAGTGACCTCTGAAGCCTTCCCAACACTCAGTAACCACTGAGCCTGTCACACCAGTCAATGACCTCTGAACTCTTCACACCACTCAGTAACCCCTGAACCCTTCCCAAAACTCAGTGACCACTGAACCCTTCCCACCACTCAGTGACCACTGAACCCTTTGCACCAGTCAGTGACCTCTGAACTCTTCACAACAGTCAGTGACCTCTGAGCCCTTCCCACCACTCAGTCACCTCTGTATCCTTCCCATCATTCAGTCACCTCTGAATCCTTTAAAATATTCAGTGACCTCTGAAGCTGTCACACCAGTCAGTGACCTCTGAAACCTTTAAAATTTTCAGTGACCTCTGAACTCTTCACACCAGTCAGTGACCTCTGAACTCTTCACACCAGTCAGTGTTCTCTGAGCCCTACCCACCATTCAGTGACCTGTGAAACCTTTCAACTATTCAGTTACCTCTGAACTCTTGACACCAGTCAATGATCTCCGAACCCTTCTCAGAACTCAGTGACCGCTGAACCCTTCCCAACACTCAGTGACCACTGAGCCTGTCACACCAGTCAGTGACCTCTGAACCCTTCACACCTGTAAGCGACCTCTGTATCCTTCCCATTACTCAGTGACCTCTGTATCCTTGCCATCATTCAGTGACCTCTGAAACCTTTAAACTATTCAGTGACCTCGGAACTCTTCACACCAGTCAGTGATCTCTGAACCCTTCCCACCACTCACTGACCTCTGAACCAATCACACCACTTAGTGACCTCTGAACCCTTCCAAAAACTCAGTGACCACTGAGCCTGCCACACCAGTCAGTGACCTCTGAACCCTTCACACCAGTAAGTGACCGCTGTATCCTTCCCATCACTCAGTGACCTTTGAAACCTTTAAACTATTCAGTGGCCTCTGATCCCATCACACCAGTCAGTGACCTTTGAACCCTTCCCACCACTCAGTGACCTCAGAGCCCTTCCAACCACTCAGTGACCTCTGAAACCTTTAAATGATTCAGTGACCTCTGAACTCTTCACACCACTCAGTGAACTCTGAACCCGTCTCACCACTCAGTGACCTCTTAAGCCTTCCCACCACTCAGTGACCTCTGAACCCTTCCCAGAACTCAGTGACCTCTGAACCCGTCCCACCACTCAGTGACCTCTGAAGCCTTCAACCACTGAGTGAACTCTGAACCCTTCAAACCACTCAGACACCTCTAAGCCCATCACACCACTCAGTGACCTCTGAACCCTTCCCACAACTCAGTGACCTCTGAAACCTTTAAACTATTCAGTCACCTCTGACCTCTTCACACCAGTCAGTGATCTCTGAGCCCTTCCCACCACTCAGTGAACTCTGAACCAATCCCACCACTCAGTGACCTCTGAAGCCTTCCCAACACTCAGTAACCACTGAGCCTGTCACACCAGTCAATGACCTCTGAACTCTTCACACCACTCAGTAACCCCTGAACCCTTCCCAAAACTCAGTGACCACTGAACCCTTCCCACCACTCAGTGACCACTGAACCCTTCACACCTGCAAACGACCTCTGTATCCTTCCCATCACTCAGTGACCTCTGTATCCTTGCCATCATTCAGTGACCTCTGAAACCTTTAAACTATTCAGTGACCTCGGAACTCTTCACACCAGTCAGTGATCTCTGAACCCTTCCCACCACTCACTGACCTCTGAACCAATCACACCACTTAGTGACCTCTTAAGCCTTCCAAAAACTCAGTGACCACTGAGCCTGCCACACCAGTCAGTGACCTCTGAACCCTTCACACCAGTAAGTGACCGCTGTATCCTTCCCATCACTCAGTGACCTTTGAAACCTTTAAACTATTCAGTGGCCTCTGATCCCATCACACCAGTCAGTGACCTTTGAACCCTTCCCACCACTCAGTGACCTCAGAGCCCTTCCAACCACTCAGTGACCTCTGAAACCTTTAAATGATTCAGTGACCTCTGAACTCTTCACACCACTCAGTGAACTCTGAACCCGTCTCACCACTCAGTGACCTCTTAAGCCTTCCCACCACTCAGTGACCTCTGAACCCTTCCCACCACTCAGTGACCTCTGAACCCGTCCCACCACTCAGTGACCTCTGAAGCCTTCAACCACTGAGTTAACTCTGAACCCTTCAAACCACTCAGACACCTCTAAGCCCATCACACCAGTCAGTGACCTCTGAACCCTTCCCACCACTCTGTGACCTCTGAGCTCCCCCGACCACTCAGTGACCTCTGAAACCTTTAAACTATTCACTGACCTCTGAACTCTTCACACCAGTCAGTGATCTCTGAACCCTTCCCAACACTCAGTGACCTCTGAACCAATCACACCAATTAGTGACATCTGAACCCTTCCCATCATTCAGTGACCTGTGAATCCTTTAAAATATTCATTGACCTCTGAACCTGTCACACCAGTCAGTGATCTCTGAAACCTTCAAACTATTCAGTGACCTCTGAACCCTTCAAACCACTCAGAAACCTCTGAGTCCATCACACCAGTCGGTGATCTCTGAACCCTTCCCACCACTAAGTGACCTCTGAACCAACACACCAGTAAGCGACCTCTGTATCCTTCCCATCACTCAGTGACCTCTGAATCTTTAAAATATTCAGTGACCTTTGAACTCTTCACACCAGTCAGTGTTCTCTGAACCCTTCACACCACCAAGCGACCTCTGTATCCTTCCCCTCACTCAGTGACCTCTGAATCCTTAAAACTATCCAGTTACCTCTGAACCCGTCACACCACTCAGACACCTCTGAGCCCATCACATCAGTCGGTGATCTCTGAACCCTTCCCACCACTCAGTGACATCTGAACCAATCACACCACTCAGTGACCCCTGACCCCTTCCCATCACTCAGTGACCTCTGAAACTTTTAAACTATTTAGTGGCCTCTGATCTCATCACACCAGTCATTGACCTCTGAGCCCGTCCCACCACTCAGTGACATCTGAACCCTTTAAACTATTCAGTGACCTCTGAACTCTTCACACCCGTCAGTGACCAATGAACCCTTCCCACCACTCAGTGACCTTTGAACCAATCACACCACTCATGGACCTCCGAACCCTTCCCAACACTCAGTGAACACTGAGCCTGTCACACCAGTCAGTGACCTCTAAAATCTTGAAACTATTCAGTGACCACTGAGCCTGTCTCAGCACTCAGTGACCTCTGAACCCTTCACACCACTCAATGACATCTGAACCAGTCACACCACTCAGTCACCACTGAAACCTTATCACCACTCAGCGACCTCTGAAACCTTTGCAACGGTCAGTGACCTTGGAAGGTGTCACACCACACAGTGACCTCTTAACCCTTCAAACCACTCAGACAACACTGAGCCCATTCCACCAGTAAGTGACCTCTGAACCCTTCCCAACACCTAGTGACCACTGAGCCTGTCTCAGCACTCAGTGACCTCTGAACCGTTCCCACCACTCAGTGACCTCTGAACCAATCACACCATTCAGTGACTCCTGAACCCTTTACAACAGTCAGTGACCTCTGAGCCCTTCCCAACACTCATTGACCACTGAGCCTGTCACAACAGTCAGTGACCTTGGAAGGTGTCACACCACTCAGTGACCTCTTTACCCTTCAAACCACTCAGACAACACTGAGCCCATTCCACCAGTCAGTGACCTCTGAACCCGCTTACCACTCAGTGACCTCTGAAACCTTTAAACCATTCAGTGACCTCTGAAATCGTCACAAAATTTCAGTGACCTCTGAACTCTTCCCACCAGTCAATAGACCGCTAAACCCATCACACCACTCAGAGACCACTGAGCCCATCACACCACTCAAAGACCACTGAACCTGCCCAACCATTCAGTGACCTCTGAACCCTTTACACCACTCAGTGACCTTTGAACCCTTTACAATACTCAGTGACCTCTCAAACATTCCCCCCACTCAGGGACCACTGAGACCATCTCATCACTCAGTGAACTCTGAACCCTTTCCACCACTCGGGGACCACTGAGACCATCACATCACTCAGTGAACTCTGAACCCTTTCCAACAGTCAGTGACCTCAGAGCCCTACCCAACAATCAGTGATCTCTGAACCCATCCCACCACTCAGACACCTCTGAGCCCATCACATCACTCAGTGACCTCCGAAAACTTCACAACCAGTCATTGACCTCTGAACCCTTCACATCAGTCAGTGACCCCTGAACCCATCACATCACTCAGTGACTACTGAAACCTTTACAACAGTCAGTGACCTCGGAAGGTGTCACACCAGTCAATGACCTCTTAACCCTTCAAACCACTCAGACAACATTGAGCCCATTCCACAAGTCAGTGACCTCTGAACCCCTCCCCTCACTCAGTGACCTCTGACATCATCACAAAATTTCAGTGACCTCTGAACCCTTCACACCAGTCAATTATCTCTGAACCCATCACACCACTCAGAGACCACTGAGCCCATCACACCACTCAAAGACCACTGAACCCGTCCAACCAGTCAGTGATCTCTGAATTCTTTACAACAGTCAGTGACCTCTGAGCCCTTCCCAACACTCAGTGACCTCTGAACCCGTCCCACCACTCAGTGACCTCTGAAGCCTTCAGAACACTGAGATACCTCTGAACCCTTCAAACCACTCAGACACCTCTGAGCCCATCACACCAGTCAGTGACCTCTGAACCCTACAAACCAGTCATTGACCTCTGAACCCTTCCCACCCCTCAGTGACCTCTGAACCTTTCACACCACTCAGTGACCTCTGAACCCTTCAAACCAGTCAATGACCTCTGAACCCTTCACACCACTCAGTTAAGTCTGAACCCTTTACAACAGTCAGTGACCTCGGAACCCGTCACATCATTCAGTGACCTCTGAGCACTTCACAACCAGTCAACAACCTCTGAACCCTTCCCACCACTCAGTGACCTCTGAACCCTTTACACCAGTCACTGACCTCTGAACCCTAGACAGCACTCAGTGACCTCTGAACCCTTCACACTACCCAGAGACGACTGAGCCATTCACAACAGTCAATGACCTCTGAACCCTTCACAGCAGTCAGTGACCTCAAACCACATTTGACCTCTGAATCCGTCCCACCACTCAGTGACCTCTGAACCTTTCACACCAGTCATTGACCTCTGAAACCCTCAAACCACTTTTGACCTCTGAACCTGTCCCACCACTCATGGACCTCTGAACCTTTCGCACCAGTCATTGACCTCTGAACCCCTCAAACCACTTTTGACCTCGGAACCCTTCACATCCTTCAATGATCTCTGAGCCCTTCACAACCAGTCAACGACCTCTGAACCCTTCCCACCACTCAGTGACCTCTGAACCCTTCAAACCACTTTTGACCTCTGAACCCGTCCCACCACTCAGTGACCTCTGAACCCTTCGCACCAGTCAGTGACTTCTGAGCCCTTCACAACCAGTCAACGACCTCTGAACCCTTCACATCATTCAGTGACCTCTGAACCCTTCAGACCACTGAGTTACTTCTGAACCCATCCCACCACTCAGTGGCCTCTGAACCCTTTACAGCAGTCAGTGACCTCAGAACCCTTCCCACCACACATTGACTTCTGAACCCCTCACACCGCTCAGTGATTTCGGAACCCTTCACATCATTCAGTGACCTCTGAGCCCTTCACAACCAGTCAACGACCTCTGAACCCTTCCCACCACTCAGTCACCTCTGAACCCTTTACACCAGTCAGTGACCTCTGAACCCCTCATAGCACTCAGTGACCTCTGAACCCTTCACACCAGTTTGTGACTACTAAACCCTTCACACTTCCCAGTGACCTCTGAACCCTTCAAACTACTGAGTGAACTGTGAACCCTTCAAACCACTCAGACACCTCTGAGCCCATCACACCAGTCAGTGACCTCTGAACCCTTCACAGCACTCAGTTAAGTCTGAGCCAATCACACCGGTCAGTAACCTCTGAACCCCTCACACCGCTCAGTGACCTCTGAACCTTTCACACCAGTCATTGACCTCTGAAACCCTCAAACCACTTTTGACCTCTGAATCCGTCCCACCACTCAGGGACCTCTGAACCCTTCGCACTAGTCATTGTCCTCTGAACCCCTCACACCACTGAGTGACCTTGAAACCCATCACATCATTCAGTGACCTCTGAGCCCTTCACAACCAGTCAACGACCACTGAGCCATTCACAACAGTCAATGAACTCTGAACCCTTCACAGCAGTCAGTGGCCTCTCAACCTGTCCCACCACTCGGTGACCTCTGAACCCTTCCCACCACTCAGTGACCTCTGAACCCTTCACACCACTCAGTGACCTGTGAACCTTTCACACCAGTGAGTGACCTCTGAAACCCTCAAACCACTTTTGACCTCTGAACCCGTCCCACCACTCAGGGACCTCTGAGCCAATCACACCAGTCAGTGACCTCTGAAACCTACACAGCACTCAGTGACCTCTGAACCTTTCACACCAGTGAGTGACCTCTGAAACCCTCAAACCACTTTTGACCTCTGAACCCGTCCCACCACTCAGGGACCTCTGAACCCTTCCCACCACTCAGTGAACTCTGAACCCCTCACACCACTCAGTGACCTTGGAACCCGTCACATCATTCAGTGACCTCTGAGCCCTTCACAACCAGTCAACGACCTCTGAACCCGTCCCACCACTCAGTGACCTCTGAACCCTTTACACCAGTCAGTGACCTCTGAAACCTCCATAGCACTCAGTGACCTCTGAACCCTTCAAACCAGTCATTGACCCCTGAACCCTTCACACCAATGAGTGACATAGAACCCATCCCACCAGTCAGTGGCCTCTGAACCCTTTGCAACAGTCAGTGACCTCTGAACCATTCCCACCACTCATTGACCTCTGAACCCCTCACACCACTCAGTGACCTTGGAACCCGTCACATCATTCAGTGACCTCTGAGCCCTTCACAACCAGTCAACGACCTCTGAACCCTTCCCATCTCTCAGTGACCTCTGAACCCTTTACACCAGTCAGTGACCTCTGAACCCTCGATAGCACTCAGTGACCTCTGAACCCTTCACACCAGTCATTGACCCCTGAACCCTTCACACCAGTGAGTGACTTCAGAACCCATCCCACCAGTCAGTGGCGTCTGAACCCTTTGCAACAGTCAGTGACCTCTGAACCATTCCCACCACTCATTGACCTCTGAACCCCTCACACCACTCAGTGACCTTGGAACCCGTCACATCAGTCAGTGACCTCTGAGCCCTTCACAACCAGTCAACGACCTCTGAACCCTTCCCATCACTCAGTGACCTCTGAACCCTTTACACCAGTCAGTGACCTCTGAACCCTCCACAGCACTCAGTGACCTCTGAACCCTTCACACCAGTCATTGACCCCTGAACCCTTCACACAAGTGAGTGACTTCAGAACCCATCCCACCACTCAGTGGCCTCTGAACCCTTTGCAACAGTCAGTCACCTCTGAACCCTTCCCACCACTCAGTGGCCTCTGAACCCTTACAACCCTCAGTGACCTCTGAACCTTTCCAAACAGTCAGTGACCTTTGAACCTTTCCCACCCCTCAGTGACCTTTGAACCTTTCCCAACAGTCAGTGACCTCTTAACCCTTCACATTCTGAGGGCCTCTGGACAATTCACAACAGTCAGAGACCACTGAGAACTGCACACCAGTCAATGACATCTGAACCCTTCACATCAGTCAGTGACATCTGAACCCTTCACATCACTGAGTGACCTCTGAACCCTTTACACCAGTCAGTGACCTCTGAACCCTCCACAGCACTCAGTGACCTCTGAACCCTTCACACCAGTCATTGACCCCTGAACCCTTCACACCAGTGAGTGACTTCAGAACCCATCCCACCACTTAGTGACCTCTGAACCCTTTACACCAGTCAGTGACCTCTGAACCCTTCACAGCACTCAGTGACCTCTGAACCCTTCAAACCAGTCATTGATCCCTGAACCCTTCACACCAATGAGTGTCATAGAACCCATCCCACCAGTCAGTGGCCTCTGAACCCTTTGCAACAGTCAGTGACCTCTGAACCATTCCCACCACTCATTGACCTCTGAACCCCTCACACCACTCAGTGACCTTGGAACCCGTCACATCATTCAGTGACCTCTGAGCCCTTCACAACCAGTCAACGACCTCTGAACCCTTCCCATCACTCAGTGACCTCTGAACCCTTTACACCAGTCAGTGACCTCTGAACCCTCCACAGCACTCAGTGACCTCTGAACCCTTCACACCAGTCATTGACCCCTGAACCCTTCACACCAGTGAGTGACTACAGAACCCATCCCACCACTCAGTGGCCTCTGAACCCTTTGCAACAGTCAGTGAACTCTGAACCCTTCCCACCACTCATTGACCTCTGAACCCTTCCCACCACTCAGTGGCCTCTGAACTCTTACAACCCTCAGTGACCTCTGAACCTTTCCCAACAGTCAGTGACCTTTGAACCTTTCCCACCCCTCAGTGACCTTTGAACCTTTCCCAACAGTCAGTGACCTCTTAACCCTTCACATTCTGAGGGCCTCTGGACAATTCACAACAGTCAGAGACCACTGAGAACTTCACACCAGTCAATGACATCTGAACCCTTCACATCAGTCAGTGACATCTGAACCCTTCACATCACTGAGTGACCTCTGAACCCTTCACACTACTCAGGGACCTCTGAACCCCTCACACCACTCAGTGACCTTGGAACTTGTCACATCATTCAGTGACCTCTGAGCCCTTCACAACCAGTCAACGACCACTGAGCCATTCACAACAGTCAATGAACTCTGAACCCTTCACAGCAGTCAGTGACCTCTCAACCTGTCACACCACTCAGTGACCTCTGAACCCTTCAAACCAGTCAGTGACCTCTGAACCCTTCACACCACTCAGTTAAGTCTGAACCCTTTATAACAGTCAGTGACCTCGGAACCTGTCACATCATTCAGTCACCTCTGAGCACTTCACAACCAGTCAACAACCTCTGAACCCTTCCCACCACTCAGTGACCTCTGAACCCTTTACACCAGTCAGTGACCTCTGAACCCTAGACAGCACTAAGTGGCCTCTGAACCTTTCACACAACTGAGTGACCTCTGAACCCTTCACACTACCCAGAGACGACTGAGCCATTCACAACAGTCAATGAACTCTGAACCCTTCACAGCAGTCAGTGACCTCAAACCACATTTGACCTCTGAATCCGTCCCACCACTCAGTGACCACTGAACCTTTCACACCAGTCATTGACCTCTGAAACCTTCAAACCAATGTTGACCTCTGAGCCCTTCCCACCACTCAGTGACCTCTGAACCTTTCACATCAGTCATTGACCTCTGAAACCCTCAAACCACTTTTGACCTCCGAACCCGTCCCACCACTCATGGACCTCTGAACCTTTCGCACCAGTCATTGACCTTTGAACCCCTCAAACCACTTTTGACCTCGGAACCCTTCACATCATTCAGTGATCTCTGAGCCCTTCACAACCAGTCAACGACCTCTGAACCCTTCCCACCACTCAGTGACCTCTGAACCCTTCAAACCAGTCAGTGACCTCTGAACCCTTCACACCACTCAGTTATGTCTGTTTCAATCACACCAGTCATTGACCTCTGAAACCCTCAAACCACTTTTGACCTCTGAACCCGTCCCACCACTCCGTGACCTCTGCACCCTTCGCACCAGTCAGTGACCTCTGAGCCCTTCACAACCAGTCAACGACCTCTGAACCCTTCACATCAGTCAGTGACCCCATGAACCCTTCACACCACTGAGTGACTTCTGAACCCATCCCACCACTCAGTGGCCTCTGAACCCTTTACAACAGTCAGTGACCTCAGAACCCTCCCCACCACACATTGACTTCTCCACCCCTCACACCGCTCAGTGACCTCGGAACCCGTCACATCATTCAGTGACCTCTGAGCCCTTCACAACCAGTCAACGACCTCTGAACCCTTCCCACCACTCAGTCAACTCTGAACCCTTTATACCAGTCAGTGACCTCTGAACCCCTCATAGCACTCAGTGACCTCTGAACCCTTCACACCAGTTAGTGACTACTAAACCCTTCACACCTCCCAGTGACCTCTGAACCCTTCAAACTACTGAGTGAACTGTGTACCCTTCAAACCACTCAGACACCTCTGAGCCCATCACACCAGTCAGTGACCTCTGAACCCTTCACAGCGCTCAGTTAAGTCTGAGCCAATCACACCGGTCAGTAACCTCTGAACCCTTCACAGCAGTCATTGACCTCTGAAACCCTCAAACCACTTTTGACCTCTGAACCCGTCCCACCGCTCAGAGACCTCTGAACCCTTCGCACTAGTCACTGTCGTCTGAACCCCTCACACCACTGAGTGACCTTGAAACCCATCACATCATTCAGTGACCTCTGAGCCCTTCACAACCAGTCAACGACCTCTGAACCCATCACACCACTCAGAGACCACTGAGCCCATCACACCACTCAAAGACCACTGAACCCGTCCAACCTTTCAGTCACCTCTGAACCCTTTATACCTCTAAGTGACCTCTGAACCCTTTACAACAGTCAGTGACCTCTCTAACATTCCCACCACTCAGGGAGCTCTGAGCCCTTCACATCACTCAGTGAACTCTGAACCCTTTCCAACAGTCAGAGACCTCTGAGCCCTTCCCAACACTCAGTGACCTCTGAAGCCTTCACAACAATGAGTGACCTCTGAAACCCTCAAACCACTTTTGACCTCTGAACCGTTCCACCACTCAGGGATCTCTGAACCCTTCGCACCAGTCATTGACCTCTGAACCCCTCACACCACTCAGTGACCTTGGAACCCGTCACATCATTCAGTGACCTCTGAGCCCTTCACAACCAGTCAACGACCTCTGAACCCTTCCCACCACTCAGTGACCTCTGAACCCTTTACACCAGTCAGTGACCTCTGAACCCTTCACAGCACTCAGTGACCTCTGAACCCTTCACACCAGTCATTGACCCCTGAACCCTTCACACCAATGAGTGACTTCTGAACCCATCCCACCACTCAGTGGCCTCTGAACCCTGTGCAACAGTCAGTGACCTCTGAACCCTTCACAGCAGTCAGTGACCTCTGAACCCTTCCCACCACTCAGTGGCCTCTCAACCCTTACAACCCTCAGTGATCTCTGAACCTTTCCCAACAGTCAGTGACCTCTTAACCCTTCCCACCCCTCAGTGACCTCTGAACCTTTCCCAACAGTCAGTGACCTCTTAACCCTTCACACTTCTGAGGGCCCTCTGGACAATTCACAACAGTCAGAGACCACTGAGAACTTCACACCAGTCAATGACATCTGAACCCTTCACATCAGTCAGTGACATCTGAACCCTTCACATCAGTCAGTGACATCTGAACCCTTCACACTACTCAGAGACGACTGAGCCATTCACAACAGTCAATGAACTCTGAACCCTTCACAGCAGTCATTGACCTCTGAACCTGTCCCACCACTCAGTGACCTCTGAACCCTTCAAACCAGTCAGTGACCTCTGAACCCTTCAAACCAGTCAGTTAAGTCTGAACCCTTTACAACAGTCAGTGACCTCTGAACCCTTCCCACCACTCAGTGACCTCTGAACCCTTCCCACCACTCAGTGACCTGATTAACACAATAAAAGGTACAAGACAATGAGGAGGTCCACAAGCAGGAGATACAGCAGCTCAGAGAAGAGGTACAGGCTTCAAGATGAGGTGAGAGAGCTGAGCAGCCAACAACCCATGACTGAGCTGTCTAACCCCCCACAAGAAACAACAGAACAACAAGACCAGGACAACAGCCCCAATAACTCAGCAACACCACCAAGTCAGGAGCCACTAACCAGAGAGACCCCTCCTCCTACCAACCAAACCACCAGACCCCAGGACAGCAACATGACACAGAATCCACAAGTTGTGCTCCTCGTGGACTCAAATGGAAGATATGTGGAAGAGAAAAAACTGTTTCCTAACCACAGAGTCGCTAAAATCAAGTGCCAGAATACCAGCCATGCTATGCAGCTGCTGACAGAAGACCACCTAGGATCCCCCAGCCACATCATCATTCTCACTGGCACAAACGACCTGAGAACACAGAGAGAAGAGGTGGCCAATTCTCTCAAGAGGGTAATCGATAAAGCCTCTGCCACATTCTGTTCTGCGAGGGTAGTTATCTCCACCCTGCTACCCAGATGGGACTTCCCCCCAGCCCTAACCCACAGGATAAATGCACAAATCTCCAGAGACTGTCGCCGAACATGTACGTGGCACTCCACCCCACTCTGGACCTGAAAAGCCTGTATGACCAGGTACACATCCTCAAGGCAAAAGTCCCAGTATTGGCAAAGACCCTAAAAAATGTTGCACTCAACCGCAAACCCAACACATCCCACAGAAGAAACAAAGAGATGAGCACTTCAGACAGACCAACATCTTGAAGACCTGCTCCAACCAGAGAACCAGTTCTACCCAGGAGACACCCAGACCTACCCAGAGGACATCCTGCAGCACCCAGAGGACATCCTGCAGCACCCAGAGGACATCCTGCTACCCATTCTCCTACACTCCAGGCCAGGTCTACCCCCCTCCTGCCAACCCCACACCACACATATGCACAAACTCTGAACAAAACAAACCCCATCCCCACAATGAACAGAACTCAACCACGGGACCTGAGCATACACCAGATTCTCAGTGAGCTCTACACAATCTTGATCCAGACCTAAAACCACTGCAATCACACAGATATGGAATACAAATTTTTCACCATTTCATCCTGGAATAAACAAGGTCTGAGGTCATCTGCCTTTGGCATTAGGAGCAGAAACCCAGACTTCACTAAAGAAATGACAGACACAGACATCATCATCCTCCAGGAGACGTGGAACAAAGGAGATGGCCCCACTGGCTGGCCTGTGAACTACAGAGAGCTGATGGTACCATCCACTAAACTAGCAGGAATCAAACAAGGAAGAGATTCAGGCGGCATGTTGATATGGTATAAGTCAGAATTATCCCTCTCTGTTAAGGTAATCAAAATAGGAGCTTTTTACATCTGGTTGGAAATCGATAAAAAACTTACCTCAACTGAAAAAAACATCCTCATGTGTGCTGCCTACATCCCTCCAGTCGAATCCCCATATTATAAAGAAGACATGCTCCACATCCTAGAAGAAGAGATTAATCTTTTTCAAGCCCGCAGCCACATCTTAGTATGTGGAGACTTTAATACCAGAACAGGACTAGAAGCTGACACCCTCAGCACACAGGGAGACAAACATCTACTAGGAGTTGGAAACATCACTTTTCCAATATGCCCCCCAGACACAACTATGACAAAGCAACAAACAAACATGGGTCACAACTCCAGCAGCTTTGTCGCTCACTGGGTCTGTACATAGTCAAATGGAAGGAAGACAGTGCAGAAACTTACCAAAAGGCTATTAGGCAACAACAAGTCCAGTTATAGTTAGACAAGTTTCTGAATGATGACTTTCATCCCAACAGTGAAGGTGTAAACAGAGCAGTAAAACACCTAAACAACATATTCCACTTTACAGCTTCAATATCTAACCTCAAGGCCTCAAACAACAAATCCCCCAAAATAGACAATAAAAACAAATGGTTTGACAGTGAATGTCAAAACATCCGAAAGCAATTGAGGAATCTATCAAACCAAAAACACAGAGAGCCTGACAACCAGAGCATACGCCTCCACTGCAGTGAAACATTGAAACAGTACAAAAATACTTTAAGGAGAAAAAGGGACCAACATATTAGAAATCAGCTAAATTCAATTGAAGAATCTATTCAAACAAACCACTTCTGGGAAAACTGGAACATCCTAAACAAACAAAAACACGAGGATCTACCAATCCAAAATGGAGATGTATGGATAAACCACTTCTCCAACCTTTTTGGCCCAATAGAGCAAAACAAAGAACAAAAATACATACAAGATAAACAACAAAGACTAGAGTCCACTATTAAAGACTATCAGAACCCCTTGGATTTTCCAATTACACTTAAAGAACTTCAGGACAAAATCCAGTCACTAGAATCTAAAAAGGCCTGTGGTATCAATGGCATTCGAAATGAAATGATAAAGTTTACAGACCTCAAATTTCAACTGGCTATTCTAAAACTCTTCAACATCGTCCTTAGTTCTGGGATTTTCTCCAATATCTGGAACCAAGGACAATTAACGCCACTCCACAGAAGTGGACACAAATTTGACCCCAATAACTACCATGGGATCTGTGTCAACAGCAACCTGGGAAAAATCCTCTGTAAGATCATCAACCACAGACTCCTACATTTCCTCAGTGAAATTAATGTCCTTCATATATCACAAATTGGCTTTTTACCAAATTATCGTACAACAGACCATGTCTTCACTCTTAGCACCCTAATTGAAAACCAAATAAACACAAAGAAAAGCAAAGTTGTCTCCTGCTTTGTTGACTTTAAAAAAGCTTTCGCCTCAATTGGCACGAGGGTCTGCTCTACAAACTATTAGAGAGTGGAATCGGGGGAAAACCTATGAAATTATAAAATCAATGTACACAAACAACAAATGTGCTGTAAAAATTGGCAAAAAACAGACTGACTTTTTCCACCAAAGCCGGGGGGTGAGACAGGGATGTGGCTTAAGCCCAACCCTCTTTAACATCTACTTTAATGAACTGGCAGAGGCATTAGAAGAGTCTGCAGCACCAGGTTTAGCCCTGTTTGACTCTGAAGTCAAATGTCTACTGTACGCAGATGACCTGGTGCTCCTATCTCCAACCAAGGAAGGGCTACAACAGCACCTGGACCTCCTGCACAGTTTCTCTCAGACCTGGGCCTTGACAGTCAATCTATCCAAAACTAAAGTCATGATTTTCCAAAAAAGAAAGAGCTTCCAACACCACACTTTGAGATTCTTTCTAGATACTGTTGAAATTGAACACACAAGGAACTACACTTACCTAGGCCTTAACATCAGCGCCACAGGTAACTGTAACAGTGCTGTGAACGACCTGAGAGACAAGGCCAGAAAGGCCTTCTATGCAATCAGAAGGAACATCAAATTAGACATCCCTATTAAAATCTGGCTTCAAATTCTGGACTCTGTTATAGAGCCCATTTCTCTGTATGGTTGTGAGACCTGGGGTCCTCTCGCACACCAAGATTTTTCTAAATGGGACAAACACCAAACTGAGACTCTGCATGCAGAGTTCTGTAAATCCATCCTCTGTGTCCAATGGAAAACCCCACATAATGCATGCAGAGCAGAATTAGGACGATACCCTTTAATCATCAAAATTCAGAAGAGAGCTCTCAGATTTTATAACCATTTAAAAGAAAGTGACCCTGACACGCTCCATTACAAAGCCCTGACCTCCAGAGAGTCTTCAGAGAGCTGCCCCCTGAGAAACCTGTTTCTGGGACTGTACTCCCGGGCACAGCACTCAGACAGAAACCCAATCAGAATAAACGAAATTATTAAACAACAAAAAGAAAACTATTTAAGACATTGGACAGAATCAACCAAAAAACAAAGCAAGTTAGAGTGTTATCTGGATCTAAATAGAGATTACACAGTGGCAGAATATCTGAGCACGGGGACTGATCCAAAGCTGAGGAAATCTTTGACCAGGTACAGACTCAGTGATCACGACCTCGCCATTGAGAGGGGGCGCCACCGACAGACTGGGCTCCCCAAAGAGGACAGAGTCTGCACCCACTGCACCCAGCATGAGGTGGAGACAGAGCTCCACTTTTTAACTACCTGTCCTCTGTATCAGGACATCAGAGACACTTTCTACCCTCTGATCACAAACACAGATTTTAACTTACTGACCAACAAACACAAATGGTGTACCTGCTGGGTGAGGTACAACACTGTGCAAACACTGCAGCACGATATGTGAGCTGCTGTGACCGGAGGAGAGCGTCCAACAGCTCCAAACCCCCCTGAACCATCAACTACACCCCTTTATAACTGTACATAGATACACTACAGAGCTGTACATCTGTTTTCTACAAGTCAGTACAAATTAGTTTTTTTTTTTCTTCTTTAATTTATATTTCTATGAGTATTCTGTATAAATCTATAAAAAACTATATGAAAATATTATTATTATTATTTTTATTATTATTATTATTATTATTATCAATATTCATGTATTCTCTTTCTTCTTATATATATATTCTTTAAAAAAAGCTCTGTTAGTTTATCATTTAATCTGTAGTTTTGTCTAACTGTTTGTAATTCTATGTTTTATGATGACTTAAGCTTTAGCAATGTTAATATATGTTTTCCATGCTAATAAAGCTCTTTGAATTGAAATTGAACTGAAATTGAATTGAACTGAATTGAGAGACGAGAAATGAAGCTGAGAGAGATGAAGATTAACAAAGAGAGAGAGGAGAAATGAAGCTGAGAGAGATGAAGACTAACAAAGAGAGAGAGGAGAAATGAAGCTGAGAGAGATGAAGACTAACAAAGAGAGAGAGAGGAGAAATGAAGCTGAGAGAGATGAAGACTAACAAAGAGAGAGAGAGGAGAAATGAAGCTGAGAGAGATTAAGACTAACAAAGAGAGAGAGACAGAAGAAATGAAGCTGAGAGAGATGAAGATTAACAAAGAGAGAGAGGAGAAATGAAGCTGAGAGAGATGAAGACTAACAAAGAGAGAGAGGAGAAATGAGAGAGATGAAGACTAACAATCTTACTAACACACTTACCATCAACTCACTCTGTGGCAACGGATCTTGAAAGGCTTTAGTGTTACTATGGCAACTTTTCTAAAAGAGTCACTAATTTCACTTCATTAGTGTTCTCATGTGTAGCAAGATCAAAACTCCTCCAAAGGACAAGAATGCTTTCATTCCTTTCTCCTCTCTCTAAGGCCTGGTTGTAACTTACTAGAGACATGTGGAGCCATAAAGTCTCTCTTTATTTCCCGCCATCTACGACCAACAGACAACTTTGTTGACACTAAAGATGTATTTATTGCCCTGGACTTCCTGGACTAAACAATGATTGGCCGAGACCTGATAAGGTGTTCGACCAGACTACGTTCCCAGAGACTTAAATAATTCTGTTCTACTCCCAGAAGATTCTTCTGTGACACCTAAGATGACTTTTGACCTCCTGGGTAGTGGACCCCTCATTGCTGCCCAAGAGTAGAGAACAGATGTTTTTCAGCCAACAGAAAACCACAGCCTTATAAACTCTTTAACGAAACAATGGACACATCTAACAATGTGATATTTGATTCTGTCATGAAAAATGCATTCTGATGATGTGACTTCTGTTTTTCTAACATTACAAATGCCCAAGTTATGAATATAATGCATTAACCTTCTTAAAGCCTCTTCTAAGGAACCAAGAGCGCCCCTCAGTGGAAGACTGAGGAGAGAACTTTATCCAGGAATGCATCTGTTATATCTGCATTATTGCCTGTTTCTATTGATGAAATGTTTATTATACATTTTCTATACATTAAGTTTTGGTAGCATAACATCTCAAAGACATGCAAACTTATATATCTAAGTTTTAACCACATATATTTTGTTTGGTTGTATTTTTAAGAAGAATTTCACGTTTTATTCTTTCTTATCTTTTAGATATGGACTATTTGGTATCAAATCGATTATTGTAAGATTTTCTACTCAGTTGGAGTATTTATATTGGGTGGTTATCAAAGTACAACTTAATATTTTGGCCAAATATAAGTTGATAAAGTCTTTGTTACCCATCTAAGGCCCTCCTCCTGTGAGACCCTCCTTAGAAGTCAAAACCAGAGAGACACATTCCTCTCTCTCTCTTCTTCTTTGACTTTTCGTCCCTACACTTTGTTTTTACGTCTTCTTCGACGGTCTGATCCGTTTTTCTTTTTATCAACGGGGCTCTCCAATATCTTCTCCAATATCTTCTCCTAGTTCTCCTAGTTCTCCTATATCCTCTCCTGTATCTTTTTCTAAGTTTTGTCTAAGTAACATAACACACCCGCCGGTTTTCTTGATAAGCCAGTAAGCTATAAGACTACAAAGATTTGTTTCATCGTAAATGGACTTTTGTTATTAATTTCGGAATAATTTTCGTCGGGCCAACGAATAATTAATTTTTGGAATTAATAACAAATCGTTTTTTCATCTAATCGAGACCTCAAAAGTCCAGCTCCCGCTTCACCTTTAACAGAACCTGCTAGTCCAATCTAAGACGGCACCTCTCTCCCGTGAAAGCTACAGGACCAGCTCATGTCGGAACACCATCTCACTTGGATCCACGGTACTGGATTGAGTGTGGACTTCTCAGCCTCCCTTTGGGACGACTCCAAACCAGAACAGTCCTACAAGGCTCTCCAGTAACTCCCGGACCAGTTTGAGATCCGACACCAGAAGCAACGACATATGAAGACTGCGGTTCTGGACTCCTACAGATGGGCTTGAGTTTCTTGGTTTGATTCCCCATTAGTTACCCCTGATTTGACCTTTCTAAAGTAGATTAATTTGTTAAATTAATCCTCTATAACCACTCAATATACTCAAATGTTTCTTGAGGGTTCATAACTTCTTTCCTTATTCACAGCATCATTGATTAGTATGACTCTGACATTTATTCCTTCTTAAGTGTTTTGTTTATTTTATTTTGTCTTTTATATTCATCATATACTTTAATAAATCACCCTTAAATTTAAAGTTCTGTCTGTTGGTATTCTATTCAATCACTGTATGAGAATTCTGTCTTTAGACTTGAGACTGACGAAATTGATAAATTCTGATTTAATTGATTTATCTGATATTAAATTTAAAATAATTAATAAATCAATTAATAAATTAAATTTTGCCTTTTTCGTATAAAAAGGATGGTGCCCCTTTAACTAATGAGAGCAACATTAAATGAATATTAATTTCTTTAATTAATGTTAATTAATATCCAGAAAATTAATCGCTACACATGGCAACTTTCCTTATAAAAGTCAATAAATTTACTTCATTGATGTTATTATTTCAACTTTCCACAAAGGGTCACCAGTGTTACTATGGCAACTTTCCTAAAAGGGTCACTAGTGTTGCTATGGCAACTTTTCTAAAAGAACTACTAATTTCACTTCATTAGTGTTACTATGGCAACTTTCCTAAAAGTGTCACTAGTGTTACCATGGCAACTTTCCTAAAAGAGTCACTTATTACACTTCGTTAGTGTCACTATGGCAACTTTCCTAAAAGAGTCACTAGTGTTACTATGGCAACTTTCTTGAAAGAGTAACTTAACACACGTCATTAGTGTTAGTATGGCAACTTTCCTAAAAGAGTCACTAATTTCACTTCATTGGTGTTACTATGGCAACTTTCCTTAAAAAAGTCACTAATTCACTTCATGAGTGTTACTTTGTCAACTTTCCTAAATAATCAGCAATTACAATTCATGTTACGATGGCAACTTTTCTATAAAAGTCACTTATGACACTTCCTTCTGGTTACTATGGCAACTTTCCTAAGAGTCACTATTTCACTCCATTAGTTTAACTATGGTAACTTTTCTGAAATAGCCACTTATCATACTTCATTAGTGTTACTATGGTAACTTGTCTAAAAGAGCAACTCATTTCATGTCATTAGTATTGGTACTATTTTCAACTTTCCTATAAGAGTCACTTATTACAATTCATTGGTGTTCCTATGGTAACTTTCCTTAAAAAATTAGCAATAACACTTTATTGGTGTTACTATGACAACTGTCCTAAAAGATTATTGCACTTCATTAGTGTGACTATGGCAGCTTTCCTAAAAGACACACTAAGCTAACTTCATAAGTGTTACTATGGCAACTTTCCTAAAAGAGTCACTAATTTCACTTCATTAGTGTTACTTTGTCAACTTTCCTGAAGAATCAGCAATTGCAATTCATTTTACTATGGCAACTTATCTAACAGAGTCACTTATCACACTTCACAAGTGTTACTATAGCAACTTTCCCAAAAGAGTCACTTATTACACTTCCTTCTGGTTACTATGGCAATTTTCCTAAAAGCGTCACTTATCAGACATCATTAGTGTTACTATGGCAACTTGTCTAAAAAAGCAACTAATTTCAGGTCATTAGTGTTACTATTTTCATCTTTCCTAGAAGTATCACTAATGTTACCATGGCAACTTTCCTATAACAGTCACTTATTACACTTCATTAGTGTTACCATGGCAACTTTTCTATAAGATTCACTTATTGCATTTCATTAGTGTTACTATGGCAACTTTCCTCAAAGAGTCACTTTTGTTTCTACGGCAACTGTTCTGAAGGAGTCACTCATTACACTACATTTTCATCACTATGGCAACTTTCCTAAAAGAGTCACTTATTTCATTTCATTAGTGTTACTATGGCAACTTTCCTAAAAGAATCATTAGTGTTACTATGGCAACTTTCCTGAAAGAGTCACTTATCACACTTCATTAGTGTTACTATCGCAACTTTCCTAAAAGCGTCCCCAATTTAATTCCATTAGTGTTACCAAGGCAACTTTTCTATAAGATTCACTTATTGCACTTCATTAGTGCCGAACAGAGACTGCTTGCCGAAAAACGACTTCCCCCGACGGGAACGCCAAAAACGACTGCCCCCGATGGGAACGTGCATCGGCGTGTTGCTCTGTCTCTCCACTGCTCAGATACACTGTGCTAATGTTTTGTATGTCATTCTGTCATAGGCTACAACTTGTCTTTGAATAAACAATCAGGACTTTTGTTGTTTTACTTTTATTGCTTCCGTTGTTGTCGCTACTCCTGCAAGATGGGAAACATCATGATTTGTAATGTGAATTTACAACATTTTAACCTAAGTTTTAGCCTACATTAAAAGTCCAGTAATTAAATAATAATAATAATAAGAAGAAGAAGAAGTAGAAGACTAATAATTATAAATATTATTATTATAATTATAACTATTATTATAAACAAATAATAACTTTATTTGTAGATATCACCTTTCATACAATCAAAGCATCTCTAAGTGCTTTACAATGAAAATAAAAACAATAATAAGATGGAAAATAAAACATGATAAAATAAAATACAATAATTGCTTTTTTGTAAGTTTTAATGGACAAGTTTAAGCTGTTGGGCAATGTTCATGCAGATTATTTACAATGAAAAAAGGAAGTTCCTCAAAATTGAAATGAAAGCAAATGAAAATGAAATGGAAAGTGACATTTAAGGATAATACAATTATTGAAAGTGTTGTTTTGTCCATTTTTAGCATTACGTGTTTTACTCGCTGCAAATCTGGATTGGTAAAACTGAATGAAATCAATTTAATTCTAATAAATATGATATAAATGACCAGGGAAAAGAACAAAGTATCATTTCTCATCATTTAATTCAACATTAATACGTTTACCATTTAGGCTCTTTTTACAACATAAAAGGGCAAAGTATCCTGGGAGATACAACTCATGAAATCCGAAATATACACAATATATGTATAATTTTAACTGTAGAAATCATTTATTTAGATCTAAAATAGCAAATTAATAACAATAAAATACTTATTGCAACTTATTTTCCACACCTGCCTGTTTAAGGGTTAGCTTTGATGGCATATAGTAATTATATAACATAACAAGAAGTAAGTGCTAATTATCAAGGACCCACAACAACAAGGAGCCTATAGTCAAACATTAGTCGCAACAAAAGGCTGTCATTTCTGAGTTAGTGTCTGACTGCACCCTACACTCAGGCAGTCACTTTTTAGCAAGAATATATGGAGCTGTTGATGAATAAGGAACACTGTTTAATTTAATATGACAGAGACATAGAAGCAGTGACTTTTGAAAATCAATTGGGTGAACAAATAAATACAATAATGCGAGCACAGTAGAGGACCTTGCATTATTTGATTATTTATTATAGTATAATAATTGATTATAATTTTGATTGACCTGTGATAAATGCACATATGATTTGAATAAGTTATTCAATATGACTCCAGTAAAAAAGGCCACCAATGTAGTGTCTTGGCACAAATCGTATGATGACTGTGAAGTGCACGTACGCAGTCTTGATTCTATGGGTGTTATATCTAACACTTATAAAAGGCTCCAATGCCCTTTATCATTCAGAATTATCGCTGAGGAAATTGCCCTTGAGTACAAACGTCAGGAAGCTGAAAATGTGCTCAAGGCAAAGGATTTGATGGCATTCCTGAAACTGGAAGTGGAGTGAAAGAACAGCAACCTCACTCAAAAGGTAAGACAAGTATTGCACGATGAGGTGGGGTATTTGACATCACTCACAGTTAGGCCACATGTTGAAAAAAGTATTTCACCCTGTAATAAAATGTAATCATCACAATGTGACGTAACAGCAAGACCTTGTTTGACATGTTAAAATGAACATGTCAAATATGTTCTGACTTGTGTCCACTTGGGATAAATAACAACTCAATTAATAATTTTTGAGGTAAAAAAACACATTTATTATGAACAGATAAACAGTTGTACACAGTCAAATTGAGTCACAGACAGAGAGTAGTGATGTGTCGGTCACGAACGTAACGGCTCTGAGAGCTGGCTCTTTGAAGTGAACGACGGTAGCCAGCTCCTGATTGGGGGAGCCCCTTTTTTTGTTGTTGTTTTTTTCTCTCTTATGGCAGCCGCACGTGATTAGTCAATATGTGTGGTGTCATCTCTGTGTCTATGCTTAGTGCACTGAGCAGAGGGGGGAGGGGCGGCAGTTACACACACAGCAGCAGCACACGAACAGGTCAAGAGAGCAGAGAGAGTCAGGGAGACGAGAGAGAAAGAGCGCAAGGAGCAACACGGAGTGATAAATTAAATATTTTAATTTATGTTTTGTTGTGTTGTGTGTTTTTCAGGGGTTCTGTGTTGCTTGACTTTAAATTTGTTTAGTAGAAAACAGTTCAAAGTTTAAATTTGTTAAAAGTTCAATTGTAAATAGTTAAAGGATTGTTTTTGTACTTTATAATTTATATTTTTGTTGCACTGTAGAGTGAAAAATAAAGGTCTATTTATACAATAAACATATATTAATAAAAAAAGTATAATGCAGGCTTTTTTTTACATTATTAATTCATTTTGTGTATAATTTTACATTATTATTGGTAATATATTGATTAAAGCAACAAAAAAATCTGTAGAGCCATTTGGGAGCCGAAAGAACCGGCTCTTTTTAGTGAGCCGAGCCGAAAGAGCCGGTTCTCTGAAATGAGCCGGAATTCCCATCACTAACAGACAGACAGACAGACAGACGTCAGCAAAACTTTACTAAACGGAACAGAGCAGTAACACACACTCACACACATACACACAGGATCAATGATCATGCATGCTACTGGCATGCTCCACTTCCTCCCTTTTTTGGGGTACTTGGCACATGTTTTGTGGTACCACCGTGGGCACCTGTCACACCCAATCTAGAAAAGAATGTGAATTATTATCAAACTGTTAGGAATTATTGATTATTTTGTTTTGCATCTTTGTATGTTTCATTTGTATGATGGAACTTTAAGTAATGTTTGGGTTTCAGCATTTTTTATTAATCAAAGCCCAATTTAGGAAGGGAGGAAAAACTCTTACCCACAAAGTGTCGCCATCTTCCTCCCCACAGATGTGACACAGGTCTGTCAGATCATCTTGCAGAACAAAGAACAAAGGTCAGTGAGTAATGTTTGTCAGAGTAATGGTATATTAATTACAAAAGGAACTTTGAAAACACCTGTGTTCTCAAGAAGAGACACGGCTATCTCCCCTCTCATCCTGTTGATACTGAATGCTGAATTGTCAAAGTCCAGAGGTGATCCGGCCAAGATGCATTCAGTAAACTGTGAATAACAGATTCCACAATGTACTGTATGTGTAATGAAAAGAAACAGTAACCTGATATGAAATATTATTTAACCATCTAACGTCCAAAACTGACCAGAGCATTAGTCTGTGTGTAATTTTAAGTAGGCCTAATTCCAGTAACCCAACACGTAACAGTAAAGTACCTAAATAACATACTATTTTTTTAATGGGCACATCAAATAATGTTATTCCACCATATCTATGTGTAACAGAGTAGATAAGTCCATGTTAAATTATGGCAAAACAGGTGCAACACCACCACCTACTGACGTAGCGGTGGGTTTAGTAATCACAGAGAGGATGTTGCTATAGTAAGATGTGCTCTTGTATGATTCATATTGTCCCGAGACTGACGCTAACCCATGCCTTTGCTGTCATCTGCTGTGTTGCAGGAGAAATGAACCCCTTGTAATCCACCTAACTGTCGTTTGTCATATATGAAGCCACAGCAGTGTGGAGCTGCGTTCCTCAGAGAACTGTGACCTGTTACATGTGCATATTTATCAAACATGCTTGTGTTAGAATTGGCTGTGTTCTGAGATATTATGCACTCTGTTTTTATACTTGAATGCACATAACCTGATGTATGTTCTAAGATAGTATGTATTCTGTTTTTGTACTTAAACACACATAATCTGATGTGTGTGCACATGGAGCTAGTTAGAGTGACTCTAACTTGGTAGACAGAAACAAGATGTAGCTGCAGAGTTCTCTTACTCTGCCACAAAGGTCTATTTCAGTAGCCTGACCAACAAGACACACACACATGTTGATTAATACATATCAAGAACTAGGCGTGGACAGTGGTTGGCCTGTCCACATCACAGGTAACTGACCATGATATATATATATATTTTTTTTTTTAATTGCAAAAAACAAACAAACAAAGACTAAGACATATAACAGGACAAGTAACATAACTTAAAACAGAAAAGAAACAAAGTAGAAAAATACAAAATACAAAAAAGGAGTGAGCTGTTTTTGTGTGTATGATATGTGTCCGTGTGTGTGTGTAAGTGTTGTGTGTGTCTTTTGTTTTTACCAGAAAACCAATGTCTTTGTCACCCCCCCCCCCTTTTTTTTTTTCTTCCCTCCCATCCCCTATCAGCTTATTTTTTTGCAACTACCCGCACCCGCAGCTCAAAAACAGTGGCCCACCAAAGGATCGCCAACCCCCGCCTCACCCGGATAACAAGGCTACCCCCAAGCACATCCAGAGATCTGCCAGTCCAGCACCACAAAAGACAAACTTTTTTTTTTTTTGCTTTGATGTTCCGCTAAGGTCAGAGCCTGGTCCCAGAGAGACAGCCCCCAGACCCTGAGGAGGAAGCCTGACTGTCAGAAACAGGCTCAGCCTTATTTCTGGAGTTAATTTATTTTTCAGATTTTGACTTTTTATTATTATTATTATTATTATTATTATTTTTCTTTTTAATACAATTTAAATGGAATTAAGTCTCTTTTAACAACTGCACCCAGACCCTGAGGAGCGTGCTAATCTGTCATCAAGCGGACTCTCTATTTTGCTGGAACAGCCCAGGAAGATAAATGTGAATTATTTCCTCAATTCAGGGCTCGTTCAGACTGAGATCCTGCGAGAGCTCCATCACTCCGAGACCAGTGCTGCTACAATTAATCTGTGACCTGATTAAATTCTACTACTTTGAACTGAAGACTAACACTTGTGTGTTACACCAAAAAATTCATTCAAGGTTCAGAGAAATGATGAATTCAATTTGATTGAAATTATCGTCTCTTTGTTGATATCAGAAACTGTGTCGTGTGTCTTACATCATAACAGCCGGTGTGGGTTTGTTTGTGGATTGCCAATTTGAGTTAATATATGATCTAAGAGGTATCACTTGCTGCTGGAGAGTAAAAATAACCCTATTCTTTATTTACCTTCAATGCAAAGGCCCCACAGGACGTGACATCTTGCTGGATTGGGTGGGTCCTGGTCTCACATGCCCACCCTGGTGCATTTAGCCCCATTTGTCTCATGAATGATCTATCAACACAAATAGAAATGATACATAATTAATAGTGGAATAAGTCATGATATTGGAGCGTGAGGATAAGAAAACTAGATGTAAAATGAAAAGAAAGATATATTTATTCAGCAAATTAAATACCCTAGCTGTGTCATCATAAAAGAATGCATAGTACCTTGTCACATCCCTGCAGTGATTCAGAGATGTTTTCTTTTCCCCCAGTGGGTCCAGAAAAAGACTCTTTTTCTGTGCTGGTAAGATCACCTACATATGAAGATAAGAATGTAAGAAATATGCTGTACCAATAAGTTTTTACACACAGACACACATACACACACTCACACACACACACAGAAAAGTTAACTACCACCAGCATCCAGTGATGGGCTTGGTTAACCACCCCTACAATGTACTCATAGAGCTGTGGTGTGATCTGTAACATAAGACAATACATCAAAAATGTTCAAAGATATTTCTATATTGTGCTGTATAATAGTACAACAACATGAATATAGTTTAATACCTTAATTTTGGGGGGGGTTCTGTCCCAAATACTTGAGATCTCAAAAGAGTCTAAAACAAATGCTTGGCTTGTGTTTTCCTGGTTAAATTTTGTCACAAACATCATGATGTATGCATTAATGACCTGTAACTTAAAAATTAAAGGTTAAAACCACTTTTTGCAGGGCAAAATATGAAAAGAAAAGGAGATGTGTGTGTGTCTACCTTAAAGTATTTACGATAGGCAAACAACTGTAAAGGAAAAGAGTGTTAACACCTCACCTCACTTTCAAACTGTCTTTGTGGAGCCGTGTTGAAGATGTCCGAATAAAAGATTTTGTATGGACCAGTTCTTGATAGGAGAACAAAAACTTTCTTCCCCTCCCATGCAGCTTTCACATGTAGAAAAGCAAATTTTCTGCCATCACTTACTGCTTATATCAACAGGTATGTTGACCTTTAAGATCCTTTCAAAAAGAAGAATATTTGACTGGTCTTTTTCAATCAGTCAATCAATCTATCCATCCATCCATCTATCTATGTATAAACACACACACACACACACACACACACTGTATATATGTACATAAAGTATATAAAACATATGCTTGCTGACAGGGGTCTCCAATGCGGAATTTGAGGATATAGGGGAGGCGTATAACCTGAAATGGCATTGGTCTTTTTCAGGCCAGTGGATGCAGTGGCTGGTGGGGCCGATAGTGGAGCCGATGGTGGGGCCGACGATGCCACAGTGGCTGGTGGGACAGAGGAGCCAACAGGGGGTGGGACTGATGGTGGGGCCGAGGAGGCTGGTGGGGCTGAGGAGGCCGCAGCGGCTGGTGGGGCCGAGGAGCTGACAGGGGGTGGGACTGATATTGGGCCGAGGAGGCTGGTGGGGCCAACGGTGCTGCAGCGTTGGTGGTGAGCTTATGTGGTACTTGGGGATTTTGTTCCACATACTTCTTAGGATGATCTGTGCTGATCTTTGGGAACAACCGCCCTTCCTCACTCTCTAGATCAGCACTTTTATTCTGAAGTGCAACAATGGTGAAAGGCCCCAAGAAGTCATGCTCCAGCTTCCCTCCCTTTCTCTGCTGGCTCCTCACATTTAGCCTCCACACTTTGTCCCCCACTTTGAATCATGGGGGGTTTAACAGGCTCCTCTTCTTTTTGTCTCCTCTGCCTACGGCATCCCGAGCAGTCTGCAGAGCTCAGCTGGATGACGTCATCAGTCGGGCTCTCGTTTCCTTACCCCCGTTTCAACACTGCTGTCAATCTTTTGAAATAAGACTTTTATGAAGACAACAAAATAATATAAATAATGATATACATGAGTTAAAGCCACTTGTTACAACAAAAAATACCATGTACTCCTCAGGGACCTGGGATGGGTACCGAGCTTCCCTCAGAAAATATGGCGAATACTTTGTTGTGACTTGGGTCTTGGTCCTCAAGCCAAACATGACAGCATTGAGATGCTGGTCCCAGGTCTGTGGCCTCTCCCCAACAAGTTTTCTCAGTGCTCTGAAATGGACTGGGAAAAGGAAAAGTTATTTCACAAGTGCTTAAAGGGATAGTTCAACATTTTGGCAAACTGGATCATTGCCATAATCCTTATAGTCATGTCACTAGGTTCGTTATCTTTAATTGTCGGTGCATGTTGTTTTGAGATCGGTGGAGCAGAGTTGTGGTTCACGATGCAGGTCACAACTTGTCCACCAGAGCATTTTGGAGTTGTTGGATCGCAGCTCACATCTCTGCTCCACCGATCTAAAACAACATGCACCAACAAATAATGGTAACGAACCTAGTGCTATGACTATGGGGATTATGGCAATGGGCCAGTTTATCACTTAAAAAATATTTGCAAAACTATTACGATGAGGGTGTCTGTTGAATGCCGTTTTGTGACCACCTTCAAATTATTTTTAGTAAAATATTCACTCATCAATATGAGTTGATTTGATAATTGATAGGAGAATGTCAGTGCAAGCTCTATGCAAGAAAATATACTAATATGCAGCTGCATTACTCACCTCTGAATGGTGCCATTCATTATTTCAACAAGCCCATTCGTTTGTGGATGATAGGGGGTACATGGACTTCTCTTTATGCCCAGGATTTTGCAAATTTTCTTGTTGATCTGTGATTGTGAAAGACATTGCATATATTGATTATAATTGTTTGAATTTCAGTATGCTTCACAAAATATTGCTTGTAGCTACATTATAAGTAATTTCATTGTACCTCAGTAACAAATTCCTTCCCTTGATCAGTGAGGATCCTCTTCGGAGCCTCAAACTGGTAGAAAAATTGCAGGATACAGTCGGCCACCTCATTTGCCCGTTTTGAGCTGAGAGGATCGGCCTGTGGCCATTTGGTCAGATAGTCAATCATGACGCAGATGTAGCTGTTCCCACTGTCTGATTTGGTCAATTTACCAATCAGGTCCATCCCAACTGGCTCAAAGGGGTGTGTTACCTAGAAGACAAATCATTTTAAATCACTGTCTTTACAAATGACTAAGATATGTTGATGAGGATAAGCTATTGGAACATCTGTCAGGACAAAAAAGTAAGACAGAGAAATTAAGCTTTTGTTTCTTAAAATTTGTTTGACCCAACTGCAGCACTCCCACAAAAGACCCTTTTGCTAACTATAAACCATTTGTTACAATAAATGGTTTTAATCAATGACGAAAGTGTTCCTGAATGAAGAGGACAAACGTATATCACATAACACAGGCACAGAGCCAGACAAATTGAAAATAAAGTATACAGGAACAGCTTGAATGAATTTTGGAAAACAATAAGGATATTTTACAGTGATTGGTGTGTATGACCTATCCTCCTTGATTGGAGGTCCACTGGCCTGGCATTCCACACACTGTGCTACCTGTGCAATAAGATAGGATAAAGGTGAAAATACTGTGCAGATACCTAGATTACCTGAAGTACTGACTGAAGAATACATTTGAACAATAAGAGTATTTTTGTCTTTACAATGTGTGTTAACTGTAGCACTATTAAACGCAAACTATTATCATTGTTTTATTAATTTTTATTGTTATGTTATTATAGATCTAAAATATTTACAGAATTGAAGTACATTTAAGATGTAGTCCAGTTAAGGGCTTCATGGGCCACATCAGATACTTACCCACGTGTCAATGTCTTGTGACATGCTAGGCCTGTAGAACCTTTTGGAAATTGCAACCCATGTTTTTTCTGGCCACAGTGTGCCCCTGTGCTGCTTGCGTGGAAGTCTCTGAAAATTTCCACAGCCTTTTCAGACCCACACACCACCTCAATGGGAGTCCCCTTTATTCGGTAGTGTAGCTTTCCATCTTAGGGGGAAAACAGGCAATATTAGTAGATCATTAATTGAAGCATCAGCTGAGAAACAAGCTAAAAGACAGCCTCAAACACATCACACAAGGAGTAGCAACAACAACGGAAGCAATAGAAGAAAAAAGTAAAACAACAAAAGTCCTGATTGTTTATTCAAAGACAAGTTGTAGCCTATGACAGAATGACATACAAAACATCAGCACAGCGTATCTGAGCAGTGGAGAGATAGAGCAACATGCCGATGCGCGTTCCCGTCGAGGGCAGTCGTTTTTCGACAGGCAGTCTCTTTTCGGCACAACACCGGTGCCGCGACGCACTGCTGCCATTTCTGACCAGCACTGGGTGAGATCTGTAAATACACTGGTGTGTGTGTGAGTGGTATGAAAGAGGGTGAAAGTGAAGTGGATGGAGGGGAGGTAGAGAAGAGAAGTGAAGGTGTGAATGAGGGGTCTGAAAAGACGAGCGAGTGTGTGAATGAAGAAAATAAAAAGGCAAGTGAGACAGGTGAGACAGGTGAGACAGGAGCTGTACAGGCAAATGAACAGAAAATTAAACCGATCAAGGAAAAAGAAAAAGAGAGTGAACAGGTAGAGGAGGAGGTGATGGAGGAGGAAGCAGCAGCGGAGGTGAAACAAAAAACTACTGCTAAACGTAGGAAGAATCAGAGACAGGTGTCAGGTGAGGAAAAAAGCAGCAGGATGAGTGAGAGCGAGGACAGAGTGAGGCCTGAGCTCATGGATGGCAGTGAAAGTGATGAGTGAATGATCCAAGATGGCACCACAGATGGCTGCTTTGGTGCTTCGCTCCCTGGTTCACCTCACACCTAAGGAAGCTACGTCAGGCCAAGGAGGAAGCCTACAGAGCTGGGGATAGGAACCTGTACAGGCAGGCCAGGAACCAGCTGACAAAGGAAATAAGGGTGGCTAAAAAGAACTACACCAAGAAGTTGGAAAACAGCTTTTCAGCCACCAATCCCTCGTCAGTTTGGAGGGGCCTGAAAACCATCACGGACTACAGGAGCCCATCCCCCCACACTGTAGGTGACCAACGACTCGCTGAGGACCTGAACGGCTTCTACTGCAGGTTTTCACACCCATCACCCACTCCTATCACTCCACCCAGCTGCCCGCACAATGGACCACCTGAACCCCCCCACCACCTCCCTCCTCCTCCCCCTGCCCCCTCCACCAGCTCTACAGGTCTGTGAAGAGGATGTGTGTCGGCTGTCTCAGAAACAGAAAATCAGAAAGGCTCCAGGACCAGACGGTGTGTCCCCATCCTGCCTGAGAGTCTGCGCTGACCAGCTGGCCCCCATCTTCACACAGATTTTCAACCAATCCCTGGAGCTCTGTGAAGTCCCCTCTTGCTTCAAACGCTCCACCATAATCCCTGTCCCCAAAAAACCCTGCATCACTGGATTAAATGACTACAGACCCGTCGCCCTGACATCTGTGGTCATGAAATCATTTGAGAGACTCCTGTTGAGCCACCTGAAGGACATCACAGGACCCCTGCTGGACCCCCTGCAGTTTGCCTACAGGGCAAACAGGTCAGTGGATGATGCAGTAAACATGGGACTGCACTACATCCTGCACCACCTTGACTCTCCAGGGACCTATGCCAGGATCCTGTTTGTGGACTTCAGCTCGGCCTTCAACACCATCATCCCGGAAATCCTCCGCCAGAAGCTGTCCCAGCTTGCTGTGCCAGTCTCCACCTGTCAGTGGATTACCAACTTCCTGACTGACAGGAGACAGCAGATGAGGCTGGGTAACACCACATCCAGCATCCGGACCATCAGCACTGGCGCCCCCCAGGGGTGTGTCCTCTCCCCACTGCTCTTCTCCCTCTTCACCAATGACTGCACCTCAGGGGACCATCTGTGAAGCTCCTGAAGTTCGCAGACGACACAACTGTCATCGGACTGATCCGGAACGGGGACGAGTCTGCATACAGACAGGAGGTAGAACAGCTGATCCTCTGGTGTGGTCAGAACCACCTGGAGCTGAACCCACTCAAGACTGTGGAGATGACAGTGGACTTCAGGAGCCCCCCCCCCCCACTCATCATCAAGGACAGCACTGTGTCTACTGTGGACACATTCAGGTTTCTGGGATCCACAATCTCACAGGACCTGAAGTGGACCCCCCACATAGACACCATCCGTAAAAAGGCACAGCAGAGGCTGTTCTTCCTACGACAGCTCAGGAAGTTCGGCCTGCCCCAGGAGCTGTTGGTCAACTTCTACACAGCCATCATCCAGTCTTTCCTCTGCACGTCCATCACGGTCTGGTTTGGATCTGCAACCACGCAGGACAGACACAGACTGCAGAGGACAATCAGGTCTGCAGAGAAAATCATCGGGACCAATCTGCCCTCCATCCAGGACTTGTTCTGGTCCAGAATCAGGAGACGGGCAGGTAACATCTCTGCAGACCCCTCACATCCTGGACACAAACTGTTTAGACTCCTCCCCTCAGGTAAGCGATACAGAGCACTGTACGCTAAAACCACCAGGCATAAGAACAGTTTCTTCCCCCAGGCTGTTGTCACACTGAACTCATAACTGCAAAATGCCTGTCTATTGTCCCTTTATATGACCATTCATTGCACATATCATCATCCCACTTATATGCAGCTGTGCACCTTGTTTCTTTTTTTATCAATCAATCAATCAATCAATCATTCAATCATTATCATTTTTATCTTGCACATTTTACATTTCGTACATACTCTATTCTATCTTTATTCCTTAACTTAATTTTTTAAACTTCTCGTTTATAATATAGGATGTACACTGTGTGCACCTATTTTTTATTTTTTGTACTTGGAGAGTGAAGTGAACTGGTGACAAATTCCTTGAATGTCTAACATACGTGGCCAATAAAGCTGATTCTGATTCTGATTCTGAGTGTGTGTCTGACTCCAGTGATGTCCTCAGCAGTAGTCAAAGAAGTAAGCTGTACTCTGTAGCTAAAATAATAAGCTTCCTCCAGAAAACTAAAAACCAGCATGGAGTAAAAATTGAAGAGTTTTTCCCCGTTCTAGCTTTGTTTCAGTCCTCAGCTAAACTGTATTTAAAACAAAAATATGAGTTTGGCCTGACAGAACAGGAAGGTTTTAGACTGAAGAAACTTGTGCTAAAAGCAAAGAGACAAATGATTAACGACCATGGAAAACACCCAAATGTGTCTTTTATTGAATTTATTGGTTTTTAATCTGGTTTTCAACATCTCACTCAACATGGATTTTCTTAGAGTGGGGAGTTTAAATGTTAATGAAGCCAGAGAAGAAAGAAAACGGGCACACATTTATGAAACTGCAAAAATTAAACATAAAGATGTGTTGTTTCTGCAGGAGACACACAGTGACAGAGGTAATGAGGCAGACTGGAGGAGGGAGTGGGAAGGGGAAGCCATCCTCAGTCATGGCACTTCTCTGAGCGGAGGAGTGGGCTTCCTCTTCTCCAGAGCTTTCTCTCTGCTCTCACTGGAGGTCCCGCATATCATCGAGGGGAGGCTTCTTTTAGTCAGGGCCCGGTTTGACCTTTTTACTGCTGTGTTTATTAATGTGTATGCTCCAAACAACGGTGCAGAGAGGAAGCTTTTCTTTGAGAAAATCAGTCACACTGTAAACGACCTTGTTTCTGGGGAGTTTTTATTCTTGGGTGGGGATTTTAATTGTACTGTAAATGAGATTTTAGACAGAAACCATGCAGAGCCACATCCAGCATCCCAGCACGCTCTGAGGCGGCTGGTATCCACACATGACCTGGTGGATGTGTGGAGGAGGATGCACGCAGACTGCAGGCAGTACACATGGACCCACCTGAGAGAGAGTCACATCTCCTCAGCCAGAGTCGATCGATTTTATTCTTTTAAACACCATTTTAATGTTTTTAAATTTTGTGAGATAGTCCCAGCTGCTTTTACTGATCACTTCTTGTTTTTATGTCATGTTTTTATCAGAAATATTTTACCCAAAAGTGCATATTGGCTTTTTAACTCTGTTTTAACTTTAGATAAATCTTTTAGGGAGGCCCTTATTTATTTCTGGGAAGTCTTTAAACAGAAAAAGAATGATTTTAGCAGTCTAAGGCCGTGGTGGGACCGTGGCAAAACTCAAATCAAACTTTTATGCCAACAGCACACTCTCAACGTTACACAAGACTGCACCAGGTCTATGAAGGACCTGGAGATGGATATAGTAGAACTGGAAAAATTAAGTGAGTCCACAGGAAATTGAGGGCATTTTGAAGCCCTCAAAGTAAAAAAGATGGCTTTAGCCGACCTGCTGGACAATAAAGTACAGGGTCCCAATACCAGACCACCTCGGAGATGGATGCTCCCTCTAGCTTCTGGAGAAAAAGAACGGGCAGAGGAAAGTGATCCACGCACTGCTGTCGGACGCGGGGCAAGAGATCATGGAGCCGGGCCAGATCTGAAGGAGGGCCGTGGAGTTTTACTCCAAACTTTACTCGAGTGAGTATGAGGAGGAAGAGGCTCTCATGGAGGAGTTCACTGAAAGACTACCTCAGGTCTCTGCGGAGACCAATGCCTTACTCGAGGGGCTGCTGCAGGCCCAAGAACTCCAGGCCGCCCTGCAGGGCATGCAGGGACGCAGGGCTCCTGGTATTGATGGCCTGACGGTGGAGTTTTATAAGGCCTACTGGAACATCTTTGAAAAAGATCTCTTAGTTGTTTTTAATGAAAGTCTGGCCTCTAGCTCCATGCCGATGTCCTACCGCAGAGTGGTCATTACACTGCTGCCCAAGAAGGGAAACCTGCAGGACATCAGAAACTGGCACCCCGTGTCCCTGCTGTGCGTGGATTACAAACTTCTGTCCAAGGTCTTGGCCTCCAGGCTGGGAACAGCTATGGAGCAGGTCATCCATTGGGACCAGACCTACCGTGTACCCGGCAGGTCCATGGTGGACAATGTCCACCTCATTCGGGATGTTTTGGAGGTCTCCAGCTCATTGGGCATTAACACTGGTCTGATTTCTCTGGATCAGGAAAAGGCTTTTGACCGCGTTGAGCACAACTACCTATGGAGAGTCATGGAGAGGTTTGGGTTCAGCGCTGGTTTCATAGTCAGGATCCAGGTGCTGTACAGTGAAGTCAAGAGTGTTCTGAAGGTGAATGGCAGTCTGTGTGCTCCTTTTAGAGCGTGTAGAGGGGTCCGGCAGGACTGTGCCCTGTCGGGGATGCTCTATGCGCTCTCCCTAGAACCCCTCCTCAACAAAAATACGCTCCAATATCTCTGGCCTTGTTTTACCCGATTTTAATGAAAGTATTGTTTTATCAGCCGATGCAGACGATGTCATTTTTTTTTTTTTATCAGAAACCAACAAGAAGTAAAAACTCTAGAGGACATGGTCAGCAGATTCTCCACTCTATCGGCAGTGAGGATGAACTGGAGGAAAAGTGAAGCTCTCGCTGTCAGAGAGTGGCATGGTGGTCTCCCAGTTTAACCCAAAACCTGGCCTGGAAAACAGGCGCCTTAAAGTATCTCGGCGTGTTCCTGGGAAAGACGTCGTGGTAAGTAGAAACTGGGAGACTGTCATGGAAAAAATAGAAGGAAAACTAAAAAAATGGGAATGGCTGCTCCCCCAAATGTCTACAGGGGAAGGGTGTTGATTTTAAACAACCTTGTGGCGTCCCTCCTGTGGCATCCTCCAATGTGTGTTGACCCCCCCGTAAATCTACTGGCTCAGATCCAGAAGAAAATGGTGGATTTTTTTCTGGGGAGGTCTGCACTGGGTGCCACAGGGGGTGCTTTTCTTACCCAGAGAGGAGGGGGGACAGGGCCTCATCCACCTGGCCAGCAGAACAGCCACCTTTAGACTCTGTTTCATCCAGAGGTTTTTAACAGGGCCGTCCGACCTGGTGTGGAGGAGCATGACCAGCTGCATCCTCAGACACGTGAGTAACCTGGGGCTGGATGCTGCTCTGTTTTTAACTGATCCGACTCATTTAAATTTAAGTGGGTGTCTATGGTTTTATCAGGGTGTTTTAAATCTTGGGCCCTTTATAAGCATAAAACTGAAAAAAAGGTCTGACTGTCTGCACTGGTTGTTAAAGGAGCCTTTAGTCCACGGCAGCAGACTGGATGTCTGCAGCCAGGTGCCCGGGCTGCTGACCACCCTGAAGAGATCCAGGGACTGTCAGCCTGCAGCAGCTGGTGGAGGCGGCAGGGCCGGAGCTGACGGATGCTGGAGCACTGGGCTCTCTCCTGGGTATCCGCTCTGTCCGAGTGACCCATAGACTGTTGGAGCTGTGGAAACAGAGGCTGAGTGGGAGGGAGAGGACTCTCCTCAAAAAGCACAGCCACGGGGAAGCAGAGCCGGACCACACAGACCCTTTCCCAGAGACCCACCTGAGCCCAGTGCTGGGGGAGGAGACCGGCCCCCTGCTGACTGTCAGTAGCCTGGGCAAGCTGAGCCTGCACAGAGCGGACAAGGCCACACTCTACAGGAACTGTGTGAAAGGGCTGAACAGGAGAGGACTGAGTGGCAGAGCCCCCGCGGTGTGGAGCAGCAGGCTGGGGGGGGACAGGCTCCGTCCCCAGTGGAAGGTTTTATAAAAGCCCCCCCCTCAAAAAACGTACAGCTGACCTCCAGTGGAGGATTCTACACGGTGCTATTGCCTCAAACACCTTTGTGTCTGTTTCAAATCCCGGTGTTTCCCACGAGTGTCCCTTCTGTGCCTTGAGAGAAAGTGTTTTCCATGTTTTTACCGAATGCAGCAGACTCACAAGTTTCTTTGGGTTTTTATCTGGACTTTTAAATCAGTTTGATGTGCCTTTTTCTGAGAGTGTTTTTATTTTTGGAGCTGGTTACAACAAAAACAACAAAATTAAATGGCAAATTGTGAACTTTTTATTGGGAGAGACCAAGATGGCAATCTACCTGAGCAGGAGGAGCAGGATTGAAGATGGAGAGGTGCAGGAGGCTCTCCCTGTGTTCCTCCACAGCATCAGAGCCAGAATCTGGCTCGAGTTCAGATATCTCAAAGCCACCGCAAACATAGACTCATTCACACAATTCTGATGTTATGAAAACATCCTCTGCTTCATCCGAGAAGACCTTCTGCATTTTATTGACATTATGATAGGATGAATGTATAATGCATGTATTTATTTTAAAGAAATTCACTAACAAAAGCACTTTAATTTTTTAATGTATTTGTAAAGTTCCAGTAGGAAATGTAAATCAAGTGTTTTTAAAAAAAATAAAAAAAAATCTCTCTGTCTCTGTTAATCTTCATCTCTCTCAGCTTCATTTCTCCTCTCTCTCTCTTTGTTAGTCTTCATCTCTCTCAGCTTCATTTCTCCTCTCTCTCTTTGTTAGTCTTCATCTCTCTCAGCTTCATTTCTCCTCTCTCTCTCTTTGTTAGTCTTCATCTCTCTCAGCTTCATTTCTCCTCTCTCCCTCTTGTTGTTAGTCTTCATCTCTCTCAGCTTCATTTCTCCTCTCTCTCTTTGTTAGTCTTCATCTCTCTCAGCTTCATTTCTCGTCTCTCCCTCTTGTTGTTAGTCTTCATCTCTCTCAGCTTCATTTCTCCTCTCTCTCTCTCTTTGTTAATCTTCATCTCTCTCAGCTTCATTTCTCCTCTCTCTCTTTGTTAGTCTTCATCTCTCTCAGCCTCATTTCTCCTCTCTCTCTCTCTTTGTTAGTCTTCATCTCTCTCAGCTTCATTTCTCCTCTCTCTCTTGTTGTTAGTCTTCATCTCTCTCAGCTTCATTTCTCCTCTCTCTCTCTTTGTTAGTCTTCATCTCTCACAGCTTCATTTCTCCTCTCTCTTTGTTAGTCTTTAATTCAATTCAATTCAATTCAAAGAGCTTTATTAGCATGGAAAACATATGTTGACATTGCTAAAGCTTAAGTCGTCATAAAACATAGAATTACAAAGAACTTGACAAAACTACAGATTAAATGATAAACTAACAGAGCTTGTTTTTAAGAAAATATATATAGAAGAAGAAAGAGAATACATGAATATTGATAATTATAATAATAATGATAATAATAATAATTTAATTTATTTTTTTTATAGATTAATACAGAATACTCATAGAAATATAAATTAAAGAAAAAAAAAAACCCAATGACTTGTAGAAAACAGACGTACAGTTCTGTAGTGTATCTATGTACAGTTATAAAGAGGTGTAGTTGATGGTTCAGGGGGGTTTGGAGCTGTTGGACGCTCTCCTCCGGTCACAGCAGCTCACATATCGTGCTGCAGTGTTTGCACAGTGTTGTACCTCACCCAGCAGGTACACCATTTGTGTTTGTTGGTCAGTAAGTTAAAATCTGTGTTTGTGATCAGAGGGTAGAAAGTGTCTCTGATGTCCTGATACAGAGGACAGGTAGTTAAGAAGTGGAGCTCTGTCTCCACCTCATGCTGGGTGCAGTGGGTGCAGACTCTGTCCTCTTTGGGGAGCCCGGTCTGTCGGTGGCGCCCCCTCTCAATGGCGAGGTCGTGATCACTGAGTCTGTACCTGGTCAAAGATTTCCTCAGCTTTGGATCAGTCCCCGTGCTCAGATATTCTGCCACTGTGTAATCTCTATTTAGATCCAGATAACACTCTAACTTGCTTTGTTTTTTGGTTGATTCTGTCCAATGTCTTAAATAGTTTTCTTTTTGTTGTTTAATAATTTCGTTTATTCTGATTGGGTTTCTGTCTGAGTGCTGTGCCTGGGAGTACAGTCCCAGAAACAGGTTTCTGAGGGGGCAGCTCTCTGAAGACTCTCTGGAGGTCAGGGCTTTGTAATGGAGCGTGTCAGGGTCACTGTCTTTTAAATGGTTATAAAATCTGAGAGCTCTCTTCTGAATTTTGATGATTAAGGGTATCGTCCTAATTCTGCTCTGCATGCATTATGTGGGGTTTTCCATTGGACACAGAGGATGGATTTACAGAACTCTGCCTGCAGAGTCTCAGTTTGGTGTTTGTCCCATTTAGAAAAATCTTGGTGTGCGAGAGGACCCCAGATCTCACAACCATACAGAGAAATGGGCTCTATAACAGAGTCCAGAATTTGAAGCCGGATTTTAATAGGGATGTCTAATTTGATGTTCCTTCTGATTGCATAGAAGGCCTTTCTGGCCTTGTCTCTCAGGTCGTTCACAGCACTGTTACAGTTACCTGTGGCGCTGATGTTAAGGCCTAGGTAAGTGTAGTTCCTTGTGTGTTCAATTTCAACAGTATCTAGAAAGAATCTCAAAGTGTGGTGTTGGAAGCTCTTTCTTTTTTGGAAAATCATGACTTTAGTTTTGGATAGATTGACTGTCAAGGCCCAGGTCTGAGAGAAACTGTGCAGGAGGTCCAGGTGCTGTTGTAGCCCTTCCTTGGTTGGAGATAGGAGCACCAGGTCATCTGCGTACAGTAGACATTTGACTTCAGAGTCTAACAGGGCTAAACCTGGTGCTGCAGACTCTTCTAATGCCTCTGCCAGTTCATTAAAGTAGATGTTAAAGAGGGTTGGGCTTAAGCCACATCCCTGTCTCACCCCCCGGCTTTGGTGGAAAAAGTCAGTCTGTTTTTAGTCAATTTTTACAGCACTTTGGTTGTTTGTGTACATTGATTTTATAATTTCATAGGTTTTTCCCCCGATTCCACTCTCTAATAGTTTGTAGAGCAGACCCTTGAGCCAAATTGAGTCAAAAGCTTTTTTAAAGTCAACAAAGCAGGAGACAACTTTGCTTTTCTTTGTGTTTATTTGGTTTTCAATTAGGGTGCTAAGAGTGAAGACGTGGTCTGTTGTACGATAATTTGGTAAAAAGCCAATTTGTGATTTATGAGGGACATTATTTTCACTGAGGAAATGTAGGAGTCTGTGGTTGATGATCTTACAGAGGATTTTTCCCGGGTTGCTGTTGACACAGATCCCATGGTAGTTATTGGGGTCAAATTTGTGTCCACTTCTGTGGAGTGGTGTTATTAGTCCTTGGTTCCAGATATTGGAGAAAATCCCAGAACTAAGGACGATGTTGAAGAGTTTTAAAATAGCCAGTTGAAATTTGAGGTCTGTAAACTTTATCATTTAATTTCGAATGCCATCGATACCACAGGCCTTTTTAGATTCTAGTGACTGGATTTTGTCCTGAAGTTCTTTAAGTGTAATTGGAAAATCCAAGGGGTTCTGATAGTCTTTAATAGTGGACTCTAGTCTTTGTTGTTTATCTTGTATGTATTTTTGTTCTTTGTTTTGCTCTATTGGGCCAAAAAGATTGGAGAAGTGGTTTATCCATACATCTCCATTTTGGATTGGTAGATCCTCGTGTTTTTGTTTGTTTAGGATTTTCCAGTTTTCCTAGAAGTGGTCTGTTTGAATAGATTCTTCAATTGAATTTAGCTGATTTCTATTATGTTGTTCCCTTTTTCTCCTTAAAGTATTTTTGTACTGTTTCAATGTTTCACTGTAGTAAAAAATTGTAGTGTCTTCATCTTTCTCAGCTTCATTTCTCCTCTCTCTCTCTGTTAGTCTTCATCTCTCTCAGCTTCATTTCTCCTCTCTCTCTCTTTGTTAGTCTTCATCTCTCTCAGCTTCATTTCTCCTCTCTCTCTCTTTGTCAGTCTTCATCTTTCTCAGCTTCATTTCTCCTCTCTCTCTCTCTGTTTGTCTTCATCTCTCTCAGCTTCATTTCTCCTCTCTCTCTCTTTGTCAGTCTTCATCTTTCTCAGCTTCATTTCTCCTCTCTCTCTCTTTGTTAATCTTCATCTTTCTCAGCTTAATTTCTTCTCTCTCTCTCTTTGTCAGTCTTCATCTTTCTCAGCTTCATTTCTCCTCTCTCTCTCTTTGTTAGTCTTCATCTCTCTCAGCTTCATTTCTCCTCTCTCTCTCTGTTTGTCTTCATCTCTCTCAGCTTCATTTCTCCTCTCTCTCTCTGAGTGTGTGATGGGAGTGAGTGCTTTGGAGAGCGTTTGTGATCGTGTGTAAGTTTTTTCAAACCCTTTTTTGCTTTTTCTCTTTCACCGGCTGTTAGTGGCTGTTATAGTCCATACTTTCTCTGTCATCAAAGTTGGGTTTGGTCTTTTATAAAAAGCTTTTGTTGTTTGTTTGGCGGCTGCCGCCGCCGCCGCATGGTGTCTCCGTGTTGGAGAAGCTGACTCGCCGTCATGCTGTTAAACTTTCTCCGGGTGCTGGTGTTTTGGTGGAGGAGTGTAGTTTGGCTGTAGGTGCCGTAGTTGGTTATGGCAGTGTAAAATCTGCCTCTCGTATGAACAGTGCTGTTGTCGTTTTTGTTGACAGCATTGAGAAGGCTCATCAGCTGATTGAGAATGGAGTCGTGATCCAAGGAGCATTGACTCTGGTTTTTTCCTTGGCTAACCCCGCTAAAAAAGTTGTAATTTCAAATGCGCCCCCTTTTCTGAGGAATGAAATGATCTCGAAGGAGTTAGCCCGACATGGGCAGTTAGTATCCCCGATAAAGATGATCCCTCTTGGGTGTAAGTCACCACACCTGAAGCACGTGTCTTTCAGAAGACAGGTCTACATGATTCTGAAAGACAACGTGCAGATTAATTTAGCTTTTGTTTTCCGTATTGATGACTTTGATTATACTGTTCATGTCACGTCTGACACTCTGAAATGTTTTGGTTGTGGGGCAGAGGGGCACTTGGTTCGCTCGTGCCCTGAGAAGATGAATCACCGTCAGGGTGCTGCGTCAGCGGCGCAGCCGGCTGGCACAGCGGACGCGCAAGACGCAGAACGCACTGACGCACAGAGGGCTACAGACACTGATACTCATGGGGCCACACAGAAAGTGAAAAAGGATATAGAAAACATGCAGGATAAGACACAAAACACACAAAAGGATTCAAAAAGCATGCAAGATCAGACACAGAGCACACAGAAGGACACAGAGGACAGCACACAGGACAGGCAAAACACGCAAAATAACAGCTCACTCAAGGCACACGATGCACAAAACAACACTCAGATAGGCACAGATAGGGGTGATAATGTAACAGGAAATGAAGAAAATGTTTCCAATGATGAGGATGAAATGTTTGATGATGTTGTTAATGCTCAGAGTCAGCAAAATGAAAAAGAACAGTCCGATCACACTGCAACCAGAGTGGCTGAGTCTGTTCTGGATGAAGACTTTGTGTTAGATGATGAAATGTTGAAAATTTCTGTTAAAAGAAAAAGTTCAGAGGCTAAAGAGAGCAGTGCTAAAACTACTAAAGTGTCTAAAACAGATGTGCGGAGCTCCTCATCTCAGTTAGAGGAGAATACACAGAGCTCACTGCACAGTGATGATGATGATGATGATGATGATGTTGATGTTGATGAGAACATGCAGGATGAAATCCAGAGTGACTACTCTTTCCAGAGAGTTAGAGCCTTCCTGACTCAAACCAAAGGCAATAGGGGTGTTAAAGTGGAGGATCACTCTCCTGATTTGAAGCTGTTTTATGATTCTGTCCATTTTTACATGATAAACACCAGAAACCTCGGGCAGCCTGCATTCACTGATCCAGAAATTTTCCGGCTGAGGATATTTCTGGTTAAAATTCGAGAGCAGATAGCCAGTGATGACTAAGAGCCTTCTCTCGTCCCTCTTCTTTTCTCTTTGTTGGTTAGGATTCAGCTTTATAATTATTATGTGTGAGATAAAGCTGAGCTCCTTAAATATTAACGGTGCCAGAGAAGACTTTAAAAGAGCTTCTCTTTTTACTCTGATCAGAGGTAAAAACTTAAATGTCACTTTCCTTTAGGAGACTCACAGCTCGCTTGACAATGAGTCTGACTGGAAGAGGGAATGGGGTGGGGAGGTTTTTCTGAGCCATCGGAGTAGCACTAGTGGAGGAGTGGGAATCCTCTTCTCCACAGATTTTTTACCTTCTTCCTTCTCTGTAGAGGAAGTCATTCCTGGTCGACTGCTAAAGCTCACTGCTGATTTTGAAAAAGTCAGAGCTGTATTTATAAATGTCTATGCTCCATGTCTGGGCTTGGACAGAATTTTGTTTTTAGATGTGTTAAATAATGTTCTTGGTAGCTGTAGCAGTGAGGACTACCTGTTTCTGGGGGGAGATTTTAATTGTACTGGAGACCCTGTTCTAGACCGGAATCATCCAGAGCCCCACGCTGCTTCTAGGAGTTGTCTCTGTAAAATCATTGAACATTTTGAACTTTGTGATGTTTGGAGATTACAGCTCCCTACAGCAGTGGTGGGACGTTGGAAAGGTTAAAATCAAACAGCTTTGCCTACAGTACACTTTCAATGTCACAAAGGACATGGCCAGATCTATGAGAGCTCTGGAGAGAGAAGTGGTGGAGCTGCAGGGTGCTGCAGGCTCCACAGGAGATCGAGAACAGATTCAAGTTCTCAAAAGTAAAAAAATCAGCTCTGTCTGACCTGCTGGGTATCTCTGCTCAGGGTGCACTTATTAGATCACGTTTTCAGAAGGTTGTACAGATGGATGCTCCCTCTCACTTCTTCTTCAGTCTTGAGTGTAAGAATGGTCAGAGGAGGCCGATTCACTCCCTCAGGTCTGACACTGGGCAGCTGCTGCAGGAGTCAGCGGACATTCGGCAGTGTGCTGTTGGTTTTTATGAGAACCTCTATAGGACAGAGTTCCAGGAAGACCCTGAGGTGTCTCAGTCCTTCTATGAAGGCCTCCCTCAGGTCTCTGAGGAGGTCAACGCTGAGCTGGAGGCACAGCTCTCTGCTCACGAGCTGCAGGAGGCCCTGCAGAGCCTGCAGAGTGGAAAGGCTCCTGGAATAGATGGCCTCCCCTGACTTTTATAAAGCCTTCTGGCCTGTTGTTGGTGACGATCTGTTGTGTGTTCTCAGAGACAGTCTGAGTAAAGGGAGGCTGCCTCTGAGCTGTAGGGGGGCCATCCTCATCCTCCTCCCTAAGAAAGGAGACTTACAGAATATCAGGAACTGGCGTCCTGTGTCCTTACTGTGCACAGATTATAAACTTCTATCTAAAGTGTTGGCCACTAGACTGAGGAAGGTGATGGAGCATGTCATCCAAGTAGATCAGACCTACTGTGTACCCAGCAGGTTGATAACTGACAACGTCGCACTAATTCGTGACATTTTGGACCTCTCTGGTTCTTTGGGCAGTGAGCTTGGTCTGATTTCTCTAGACCAAGAAAAAGCTTTTGACCGGGTTGAGCACCAGTACTTGTGGCAGACGCTGCAGGCTTTTGGGTTCAGCTCTGGTCTTATAGCTCAGATCCAGGTCTTGTATAGTGACATTGAGAGTGTACTGAAGATTAACGGTGGTTTAAGTGCTCCTTTTAAAGTTCAGAGGGGTGTTAGGCAGGGCTGCTCTCTGTCAGGTATGCTGTACTCTCTGGCCATAGAGCCATTGTTACACAAACTGAGGGTACAGTTGTCTGGTTTCTCTTTTCCTGGTTCTGTTAATAGTTTTAAATTGTCAGCATATGATGATGATCTCATTTGTTTTGTTAAAAATGAAACTGTGCGTGATTTTGGTAGACTGTCCTCTGCCAAAGTGAACTGGGGGAAAAGTGAAGCCTTAGCCGTGGGTAAAGGACTGATTACTCAACTGGTTTTACCTGGTGGACTGGTGTGGAGGAGAGGAGGATTAAAATGTCTGGGAGTGTACCTGGGAGATGAGTCCTTCCTGTCTAAAAACTGGGACAATGTCCTGGAGAAAGTCGAGGGTCGACTTAATAAATGGAAGTGGATTCTACCCAAGCTGTCTTTTAGAGGTCGAGTCCTGGTTATTAATAATTTAGTGTCTTCTATGTTGTGGCACCGGCCGTCATGTGTGGACCCCCCTCAGAACTTGTTGGCCCGAGTGCAAACATGTTTGGTGGACTTCTTCTGGGACCGTCTACACTGGGTCCCACAGAGCGTCCTCTTACTGCCCAAGGAGTAGGGAGGACAGGGACTTGTCCACCTGGCGAGCAGAGCAGCTGCCTTCAGGCTTCAGTTCATTCAGTGCCTCCTAACTGGACCGGTGGACCTGGTCTGGAGACCTGTTGCCTGTGCGTTGCTGAAACGCTGTGGAGGGCTGGATCTGGCAGAGTCCTGGTTTCTCATGGACCTGAATGGATTTAAACTGGACTATTTTCCTACCTTCTACAAGGGACTGTTTAAAGTGTGGGCACTCTTCAAGAAGGAGAAGCTGAAGGACTGTGGCTCTTTGTTCTGGCTTCTTAAAGAACCTGTCATACACGGGACTCGTCTGCAGTGTGCGGCAGGGCCGTCCCTGATTCAGAGACTCTGTGAGGCTCACATCGTCACTCTGGGCCATCTGATGGAGGTGTGTGGCCCTGATCTGGACAATGCTGCAGCTCTGGTCTCATACCTGGGGATCAGGTCTGTCAGGGTGGCCGGCCTCCTGTTGAGAGGCTGGAAACAGCAGCTCAGTCCTAAAGAGCGCTCCCTGGCTGCTGCATATAGACATGGACTGTTACAGCCTGATAGCTGTGACTCTTTCCTGGGGGAAACATTGTTCCAGAGTTTAAATGTGATGTTAGTTTTCTGCTTAAACTGAATCCAGGTGTTGATTATAAACTGAGTTCTATGGTAGGTAAAACAATGTATTATTTATGTGTTAAAGTGTTAAACCAGAACGAACTTAAAGATCGAGTAGATACTCCATGGAGAGCTTATTTAAACCTGACTGAGGCTCAGAGGCCTGAGTGGAGAGCACTGTACAAACCACCGTTAACCAGAAGGGCTGGGGATTTACAGTGGAGGGTTTTATTTGGTATTGTTGCCGTTCATTCTTTTGTTTCTGTGATAAATCCAAATGTTGCTGACACCTTGTCATGACCCTGCCCTTGTTTAAGTTAAGTTCTTCGTTTTGTCCTTGTGTTGTGTTTTGTTTTGTATTTCCTGTTTTATTTTGAAAATTCACCTGTCTCTCCTTGTTTCCGTAGGTTTTGCTTCCTGTCTGGCGTTGTCACACCTGCTCTCTGATTGTGCTTCCCCGGCTGTTTCCCATCTACCCCAATCACCTCATGTATTTAACCCCCGTGTCTTCCCTTGTCCTGTTGCCAGATTGTAGTGTTTCATGTCACAGTCCAGCGTTCTCATGTCAATTCTTGCTCTAGTGTATGACCTGTTAGTTTTCGACTTTGTCTGTTTGCCTGCTGATTTTGATAACTCTGCCTGGTCTGACTGCCTACTCGTGTACCGAACTCTGGTCAGTAATAAAGACTTGTTTTTTGGAACCTTGAAACTCGTCAGCAGTTGAGTTCTTTGGGCCACAGATTCTGTCACACCTGTCCTTTCTGTTCACAGAGGGAAACAGTTTTTCATTGTTTCTTAGAGTGCAGTAGACTGGTTTCTCTGTTCCAATTTCTGGACCTGGTTTTTGCATCGTTGGGAGAGATTTTCTCTCGACAAATGTTTATTATAGGTTACAGATACAGCCGGAAAAATAGGGCCAAATGTCAATTATGTAATTTCCTACTGGGTCAGGCAAAATGTCTATTTATCTCAGCTGGAAAAACAAACTTGAGAGTTCTTTAGATGTTGATGCAAAGATCATGTTTATTCGCATGATAAAAATCAGACCAAAAACGGATTTCTGCTTCTTTAAACTGACTAACAGTGTGGAGAATTTTACCAACATGAGGGCTCTTAGAAAGGTATTGTGTTCTGTAAACAATGGTGACCTAGTTTTTGGTCAGATTTTGAATTGAACTTGTTTTTGTCTCTCTTCATGGTTAATACTTTCATGAGACATGAGATGTTTGGTGTTTTTTCCTCATATTGAACTTTGATTGAGAAAATAAAAGTGGTTTGAAAAATCAAATCTCTTTGTTTGTCTTCATCTCTCTCAGCTTCATTTCTCCTCTCTCTTTGTTAGTCTTCATCTCTCTCAGCTTCATTTCCCCTCTCTCTCTCTTTGTTAGTCTTCATCTCTCTCAGCTTCATTTCTCCTCTCTCTCTTTATCTTCATCTCTCTCAGCTTCATTTCCCCTCTCTCTCTCTGTTAGTCTTCATCTCTCTCAGCTTCATTTCTCCTATCCCTCTCTTTGTTAGTCTTCATCTCTCTCAGCTTCATTTCTCCTCCCTCTCTCTGTTTGTCTTCATCTCTCTCAGCTTCATTTCTCCTCTCTCTCTCTGTTAGTCTTCATCTCTCTCAGCTTCATTTCTCCTCTCTCTCTCTGTTTGTCTTCATCCCTCTCAGCTTTATTTTCCCTCTCTCTCTCTGTTTGTCTTAATGTCTCTCAGCATCATTTCTCAGGATGTTGCCCCTTATTCTCTACATGTTTCTGACTCTTTCCACGGTCCTATCCTCTTCATTAGAGGCATGAAAAAGCTCAAAAATAACTTTTAAAAAAAGCACTACGCTGACGTTGTGTTTTGACATAAATTTGAAAAATATATAGTAGTTTACTTTTTTTTTTTCCTGCAATATTGTGGAGGCCTGGCTTCTCCTGGCCTCTGTAAAAAAAAAAAAAAAAAAACGCCAATGTTTTTTATAAGGATGTGTTGATGGACCGTGCTGTTTGCACAGTGTACAGTTATGCTGGTAGACGGGTCATGTCATAATGGTAATTGTGTTACCATTATGACATGACACTATGGATAGTTTTGTATCATACTAATCTTTTTTTCAAATACAGTAAAGACTGCTGAGGTAGGAATGGCTGATCAAATACATTCTTTCAAATCCAATTTGAGACGCAAATCAGTAAAATCAGTCTCTAGTTTGCTGCGAGGAATTAACACCCAACCCCATCTTGGAGATGACCATATGAATGATCAAACCGTGCATGACGTAGACTGTGACAACAGTGTTGACTTTGAGCATGACTGGAACCTTGACAGTGACAGTGACATGGGCAGGGACAAGGACGGTGATTGTAGTGATAGAGACGGTCCTTCTGAGCATGGACCTGACCTTGCTGAAGAGTTAGTTAATTGGGCTTTGGAGTTCAATGTCACCATGATTGCACTTACTGCCTTGTTGTCTATCCTACACCTTCACCATGCCAAGTTGCCTAGAGATGGGAGGACTCTCCTCAAAACAGTCATTAAATACAATATCTTGCGTGTAGCAGGAGGTGCCTTCTTTTACTTTGGCATATTGAATGCCATGACAGGCCTTCTTGAAAATGTGTGGATGAAACTCCCAAGCAAGCATTCCCTGCAGTTGCAGTTGAACTTTGATGGGCTCCCACTCTCTAAAATCTAACAAGTTGGCATTACTTAAAAAAAATTTGGAAACCAATTGCCTTAAAAAAGTTAAGTAAATATGATTAATAGTCTTAGATTACATTTACTTTATATTTACTTGTTTTTGTGTACTCGGAACCCTGTTATTTTAGCTTGGATTAAGAAAGTTATGTCAACTTCCTATGTTAGTTATCCACTAGTATCAACTCATACATTCACACTCTTTTATAGCCATTTACACACCAGAAAATTGGGGTTAAGTGTCTTGCCAAAGAACTTCTCACCATTTGTTGCCCAGAGCTGGATTTGAACTTGCAACCTCTTGATTACCGACTAAGCACACTATCCAACTGAGCCACCCACACCTCACATACAAGCAAGCACAACAAAGAATGTTTAGTAGTTAAAAAAACTGGCATTTCACTTCCACTCATAACTCACCTTGAGACTAAGAGAAATTCTGCATCCCCCAACATCGAAATCAGTCTGCAGAGTAGTCTCCCGCCTGGCTTTACTGCACATGTGCAATCCTGAACTCAGTGTTCAGTCACCATGATAAAAAGTTTTGAGTCCAGCTTACACACAGGAATTAAGTTGTAATATTTTTTCAAGCTAAATGGGTTTCTTACTCATATTGATTTAGTTCAGTCAACAGGTTATTAAGATTTAAGTAAAGTGCACAAATGCTATTTAAGTAAGAGTAGCTATTACATTTTAGAGTGCATTGTTCAAGAGTAATAACCAGCAGCTGTGGCCCATTCTGGGTCTAGTGAAGGAAGTAAGTAAATTTCCCTTCATGATTGCTGTTTTTGGAGGAGATTGCAAACCCAAATCACTGACTGAGTATTTGGGGGACCTTGTGAGTGAGTTAAAGAGCCTTCAGTCTGGGTTTTGGTTTAAAGGAAAGCTTTTTTTCCTGCAAGTCTGTTCTGTTGTGTGTGATGCTCCAGCCCGGGCTTTTGTGAAAGGCATAAAGAGTCATACAGGCTGTTCAGCTTGTGATAAATGTGTTCAGACTGGTGTACATCTAAAGAATCGCATGACTTTTCCAGAGACTGACTCCGCCTTGAGGACGGATGCTAGTTTCAGGCAAATGTTGGATGAAGATCATCATGTAGAACAATCTCCCCTGACTGGACTTGGTATGGACATGGTACTTGATTTTCCCCATGATTACATGCATTTGGTGTGTCTGGGAGTGGTGCGTTGGTTGTTTGACCTGTGGTGTAGTGGGCTTTTACCAACTCTCTTGTCTGGTCGGATGGTGAAATCACTATCACAGAACCTACAGGAATTAAGGAAAAGCACTCCATGTGAGTTTGCTAGAAAACCTAGAGCTTTGAAGAAAGAGAGAGATGGAAGGCTACGGAGCTACGCCAGTTCTTGTTGTATACAGGCCCAGTTGTTCTTGTGGATGCTCCAGTCTACAGCAACTTTATGCTGCTCTCGGTTGCTATTTTCCTTTTGGCTAATCCTCAGGTGGATGTCGGGATGTGTGAATGTGCCAGGACACTGCTTTTGTCATTTGTGGAACATTTCTGCAGACTTTATGGTGAGGGCTATCTTGTGTACAACTTGCATGGCCTTGTTCATTTAGTTGATGATGTTAAGAGGCATGGATGTATTGATGAGATATCTGGGTTTCCTTTTGAGAATTCTCTTTGTCATGTGAAGCGTATGGTGAGGGGGCCAAATTTCCCAGTTGCCCAGATTGTCCGTCGTATGTCTGAGCATTCTAACAGAGGAGTCCATGATGGCCATGTAAAAGCTTGGACTGTATTAAGGAAGGAACATGTTGGTGGCCCTTTACCACAGGGAGTTAAAGGGAGAATACAGGAGTTTAAAGAGCTGCACATAAACCACTTTTGTGTTAAAATTGCAGAGGGGGATAATTGTATTAAAATAAATAATGACATTGGCCTGCTTCAAAATATCATTTTGCTTATGTGGTGTATTGTCAGTTCCATGCTGTTGAACTATCTACACATATCCCCTCAGTTCATCTCTCATGGGCGTGTTTCTTCTCTCACAATTGTCGGAAAGTTTGAAGTGTGTAAAAGTTAGTGATGACCTTTGCAAATATGTTCTCCTCCCCTTCCAGAACAAACATGTAGGATTGCCTTTGTTGCATTTACATTAGGCTAGTTGTCTTGAGATTGAGTGTAATATTTCACATGATATAGATAGTTACTTGTGCCACTGATTTCCACTTGGAATGGTTTTTCACGTTTTTACTTAATTTTCTTATTGTCAGACAGGTGTTTTTTTAAGTTTCATTACCTTGACATGTTTTGACCGCTGACCTGCTGCAGTCTTCCTCAGAAGTGTCACATGACATTACTGGGATGTGTCCTCAGCTGATCTTATGCAGGTGTGGTCATCCTTTCTGGTTTAACAGGATGACCACACCTGAGAAACTGTGTAAGCCCCCTCACCCCAGTTTACAGTCTTGTGGGCTCTTACTTGACCTACATTTCCTTTTTCTTCATAGGATGTATCATGTTGTGGAGTTTCTCTGTTCAAAAGAGGTAGAAGTCGTTCACTCTAGTTGGCTGAAAGGAGGCCATTGTTTCTGGCCCCCTTTTAAATCTCTTGCAAAGCTGCATAAGGCAACTAAAGATGGGGCATTGCCAGGTGCTGGATCCGGTACAGTGTCCGAGTGATGTATTCACATGGTAAAGTAATGCTTTATTCTCATTATACAATTCAAGACTTTCTGAAATGAAACCCTATGGCACAAAAGCAAAATAAGGAGGCCTTCCATATAGACCTAATCTGCATTGTGTTGACAGATGTGTATGAGATTGCCTGTGCCAAGGTGCCAGAGGCCACGGTTACCTCTGACTTAAATACTGAAGACGAGGACAACAGGCCAGAGTACATGAAGTAGGGATGGGCGATACCACACTTTTAGGATTCGATACAATACCAATACTTTTTCTTGTATTTTCATCGATATCGATACCGATACCGATACCGTTCATTTCTTACTGGCAATTTTTGTCAGTCAAAATATTATTACATTTAAGACAAATCACAAGACAAATACAGACCATTTATACAAAATGTATTATGGTAAATTGATAATGACATAAATAAGAATGAAATAAATTAAATAATACAAAAACATATACATATTCACTTTGCTTATTTCTCAAAAAAAAAAAGAGGAAAAAGACCAATCTTGATAGAAAAAGTGAAAAGTATTAAAAAAAAAAACAGACAAACAAAAAACTATTATTACTATTATTTTTTGAACCTCTTTGCAGAAGTAAACATTTGTACTTCACTGAAGCAAAAACAAGAGATTTCCTTATCATAATAAACTAGGATTTCCTTATCCTATAAACCTGCATAAGACAGTTGTTCCCTGAGAAAATGAACTAGAACAATGTCCGACACCATCACATCTTTAGTGCACTTGAGATATGTCATCACGCTTTACTGAAGTCTCAGATTGCTGTTCAGAAAAAGTATCATATTCACATTGTCTTCTTTAAGACGATTGCGCCTCTGGCTGATTATTTCTCCGGCCTTCGAGAAGAGTCTCTCTGCTGGAACAGACGTTGCAACAGTTCCAAGGTATTTTTTTGCAACTTTGTTCAGCAGTGGAAATGTGGTTTCATTTTTTTTCCACCAAATCAAAGGGTCCTCACTCCTTGGGATCACCTTTTCCTCCATGTATCATCTCATTTCAATATACGTATCTGTGTTTGCTGTGTGATTGCTCTGAAAAGCCACAACCCGGCTGTCAAACTCCCGCCATAATCCCTTGGATGATGAACACTCAGCAGGTGACCCTTGTGTCACTTGTGTCACAGTTGATGCAGTCGCAGCAGCCTCATGTCTGGTTGACTGTGTTTCAGCGCAGGCCAGGGCTTGCATCTCTGTGATGATCCGTGATTTAATCATTTCCACATTTGTAGAATCACAGAACACAATGTTTTTGAAGCGAATATCCAGAAAGGTGCTGGCTGCAAGTGTGTGGTTGTGTTCTATGTTTTGGAACCGTCACTTGCATTGTGCTGCAAGTTGTGAAGACAGACTGTTACTTTGCGCAGCAGATGTGGTTGCTTGCTGGAGAAGAGACACCAGAGATATGACTTTGGAAATTGTTACATACTGCTCTGCTGAAACCTCCTTAGTGGCCTCTTCAAAAGGCCTGAGGACGTCAATGGCCTGCTTGATGTGGGACCATTCTCCACCACTTAGGCACATGTTGTTTCTTCCCAGAAGAAGTGCTGTTGTGATGGCTTCTTGTTGTACATACAGTCTGTCAATCATGTACAACACCGAGTTCCATCTGGTATCCACTGCTTGGATTAGTTTATGCTGAGGTAAGCTCATCTGATTTTGTACTTCATTCAGTTTATCAGTTGCTCTGGTGCTGTGGTGGAAGAACCGAATGATTGCACTGCATTTCTCTAAGCTGGACTCAAGACTTGTGTCAGCCTTAAGGGAGTCCTTCACAATGACGTTGAGTGTGTGAGAGAAACAAGGAATATGCTTCCAACATGTTTTCCGCACAGCAGAGACCATAGTGGCTCCATTGTCTGTAACAACTGCATGGATCTTACTGGTGATGCCCCATTCATCTGTGATTTTTGTCAGGAGTTCAGCTATACTGTCTGCTGTGTGCTGCACAGCTACATTCATGGTTGCAAGATTGCAAGACTGCATCTGCCAGTTCTTATCGATAAAATGTCCTGACACAGTCAAACAAGATTCCGTGGTTCTTGCAGTCCACATGTCAGTTGTTAAAACCAGACTGCTTGTTGATTGTATAGAGTCCTTTACTGTTTTTTGTGCTTGCTCGTACAGTTTGGGAATTTCACCTGCCATCATGGATTTCCGACTAGGGATCTGGTATCGGGGATCCACCACCTTCATAAAATGCCGGAAACCTTGATCCTCTACCATTGAGATGGGTTGCAAGTCTTTCACAATCATTTTTGCCAGGCTCAATGTGATCTCACGTGCTCTTTGAGACTCATCTGAAAAGGATAAAGTTTTCATGTCACAATAGGGAAGATGAAATGAATTTGTTACAAAAGATACTAAGGATTTTATTAGATATTAGGGTTTTCCAATTAACTGTCAAATCTGAATCGCAAGAGGCTGCAGTTATTTTCTTTAAGTTTGTGATATAATTAATGAAATATGAAATTATGTTTTCTAAATGTAAGAAATCATGTTACAGATTAAAACCCATATCACAACATCATATTTTTTTAATGATTTTCTTTTCAATGGTAAAAATAAAACTGTCATGCAAAGATGAAAAATCCCCAAAATTGTACCTCACATGTTCTTATCTTGTTTCCTACTCTGAGCCAGCAATTTTCAACTTCAGTAGGCTACTTAAACAAAATTTTCAGTAAATATTACTAAAAACCAATGCCTGTTTTAAGTCGGCTAAGCAGCAATTGGACAATACTGGACATAATCCCCTTCACCTGAAGTGTCTGTTAAAATTAGATTGTGATCGGAATATTTATAGACTTTAGCACTACGCTGTCAAAGGTAACTACCTGGATACACTTGGCTTTTTTGCAGACTCTCTTGCAGGGTCTTCTGCCGGACTGCAGGTGGCGCAGGAGACTGGGCTTTCACAGCAGCCTGTCTTTTTTCAAGCTCACTGTGGCTCTCGGGATGCGTCGTCTTCAGATGTTTGAATAAATTACTTGTGTTGCTGCTGTGCAAAACTTGTTTATCACACACCTGGCACCTTGCCGTGGTTTTATCAACTGGTGAAAAATAACACCACACCACGCTTCGTTTTTTGTCTGCCATCGCTTAGCTTCTCAGGTTTCATCCGGCTCCTGTTCGTGCTACTGGCATCCTGGCCTGGCTGACTGTGTCGGCTGGCTGTATCGCATGTTGACGCTCATTCGCTCGTCTCCTGTCAAGTGACATGGGCCAGCTCAATACGCTGCCAGGTACAGGGGTGTCCTGGCACGTATTAATTTAAGTAACTAATCTAAAACGGCGGAAAGTGATGCATACACTCCCAATTCTTATTTTTTTTAGTTTATATCGATATTTATAAAAGAAAATCGATGCCAAATGAGTAGCTTGTGAGTCTCGATATATCAATACCACAGGATCGATCCGCCCATCCTTAACATGAAGAGAAAGAATAGGTATGAGTGGCTCATAATACACTAAACTACACTATACAGAATATCTACTATATACAACCTTGTCATTACAAGTTAAGGACTATGTATTGTGCATGGTATGGAGGAAGATGGGACATGCATCAATTGATGGTGTGAGCAACATACGTCGCTAGATGTTGTCTAACATCAACCGAGACTTGTCCCATCTTCCTCCACATCATGGGCAATATGTAGTCCTCTATTTATACATTTTGTCTTCAAATATTAGGGAGTGGTTTGTGGGGCAGTGCATTGTAAGGCCCTGTAGTAAGCTGTCTAAATTGCTTTTGTATTCTGATGTATTCATAGTTATTTTTAACTGCAATAACAAACTGACACCCCAATTTAATCACTGTCAGAGGCTGTAGAAGAATAAGCAGTAGCAGTGAGGAGGAAGAGGAGCAAGGGATGACTTCAGCACCACGTGCCCGAACAAGACAGAATTCTGGAGCCTGAACCAGCTCCCTGCATCCCATCTTTTGGTGGTGGGCCTGTACATGACAACAGTGATTTCCATTCATCTTTATATACATCTGAATGAAACTAACAGCTGACATTACACTCTCTTGACAGCACTGGGTGAAGGGGGTGTGATGTTTGCAGGTTCCACCCAACAGCCAACTAGTCAAGGTTCGAGGTCCCCAGGCCACATTTCAGGATCCACAATAGAGTGAATATAAGAGCCAGTGGTCCAGCCTCTGGCACTAACAGCTCTGCAGCGGATTCATGGGCTTTTCTCCCTTCAGTTAACATCACAGCTGCTAGTCCACCACCAAGGCCACCAGTCCCTGCTGCCAACAACCCGATAGCTGGTAATTGCCAGTGGGCTACACCTCCAGCTCATTTTCAAGGGAAAGGGGTAAGACAGCTTCTCACAATAACTTGAGGAAAGAAAATGATAGAATAGAATAGAATAGAATAAACCTTTATTTGTCCCACACGGGGAAATTTGCAGTGTTACAGCAGCAAAGGGGGACAGCGTTGATAAAGAATAAGTATAAAATGGTATAAAAAATAGCATGAAAAATAGTAGTATTTACATTATTTTACCAGTATAAATATAAAAAAGGGCTTGAATACAGAAACTAAAAAGCAAATCCTATAAGGATTATTTACACATTCACCAAGTAATTGCAGATGAATGTAAGTGATTGCACATGGATGAATTGCACATTGTCAATAGAGTTAGCACAGTAATTGTACATTGTAATTGCACATTGTTCGATAATTGCTCAGTTTATGGTGACTGGGAGCAGTGCTGGTTGTAAAGTCTAACAGCAGCAGGCAGGAAAGACCTGCGGTAACACTCCTTCACACACTTCGGGTGACGCAGCCTGTCACTGAAGGAGCTGCACAGGGCTGTCAGAGTGTCCTGCAGGGGGTGGGAGTCCCTCTCCAGCATGGATGCCAGCTTCACCAGCATCCTCCTTTCTCCCACCACCTGCACTGAGTCCAGGGGGCACCCCAGGACTGAGCTGGCCTTCCTGATCAGTCTGTCCAGTCTGTTCCTGTCTGCAGCCGAAATGCTGCTGCCCCAGCAGACCACTCCATAAAAGATGGCTGATGCCACCACAGAGTCAAAAAAGGTCCTCAGGAGAGCTCCCTGCACTCCAAAAGACCTCAGTCTCCTCAGCAGGTACAGTCTGCTCTGGCCCTTCCTGTAGAGAGCACTCGTGTGGTCAGACCAGTCCAGTTTATTGTTTAGGTGAACACCCAGGTATTTGTAGGAGTCCACAATCTCAATGTCCGAGCCCTGGATGTTCACCGGTGTTAGGTGGGGGGGTCTACGCCTACGGAAGTCCACCACCAGTTCCTTGGTCTTCCTCGCGTTGATCTGGAGGTGGTTCCATTTGCACCAGTCCACAAAGTCCTGGGTCAGTCCTCTGTACTCCCGGTCATCGTCCTCGGTGATGAGGCCGACAATCGCAGAGTCGTCAGAGAACTTCTGCAGGTGGCAGCTGTCTGACCTGTACATGAAGTCCGCCGTGTACAGGGTGAAGAGGAACGGAGCCAGCACTGTTCCCTGTGGGGCCCCTGTACTGCAGACCACCATGTCAGATACACAGCCCCGTGCCCTCACATACTGCGGTCGGTTTGTGAGGTAATCCTGGATCCAGCCCGATAGGTGGTGGTCCACCCCCGTGTGCTCCAGCTTGTCCCTCAAGAGAAGAGGCTAGATGGTGTTGAACGCACTGGAGAAATCAAAGAACATGATCCTCACAGTGCTCTCTGGCTTCTCCAGGTGAGACAGAGCTCTGTTCAGGAGGAAGATGACAGCATCATCCACCCCGATGCCAGGCTGGTAGGCAAACTGAAGCGGGTCCATTGATGAGTTCACCAGAGGCCGGAGGTGAGAAAGAACCAGCCTCTCCAGAGTCTTCATCAGATGGGACGTCAGTGCCACCGGCCTGTAGCTGTTCAGGTCCTTGGGGTGCGGTGTTTTGGGCACTGGTACCACGCAGGATGTCTTCCACAGCTCTGGTACCCTCCCTAGCATCAGGCTCATGTTAAAGATGTGCTCCACAATCCCACACAGCTGGTCTGCACAGGACTTGAGGAGCCTGGAGCTGATGCCATCTGGACCTGCAGCCTTCTTGGTCTTAAGTTTCCTGAGCTCGTGTCTCACCTGGGTGGACGTGAGGGACAGGTGGGAGGAGGGGGGCTGGGTGCTGGAGGGTGTGGGTTGGGGTGTTGGCCTTCTGTCGGGAGTAGCAGTTGGGGGTGGTGGTTGAGGGCTGGAGGTTGTGGAAAGGGGAGAGGAGGTTAGGGTGGGACAACGACCCGGAGATGTAGATGAGGGGAGTTGCAGCAGGGCTGGCAGGGTGGGGGGAGGGGCAGGTGTCTGGTCAAACCTGTTGAAGAACAGGTTTAGATCGTTCACCCACTTCTGGTCCCCCACAGCTGGAGAGTCTGGCTCCTTGTGGCCTGAGATGGTCTTCAGGCCCCTCCAGACTCCGTTGATGTTTCTTTGCTGCAACTGGTCCTCCATCTTCTTCCTGTAGTTGTCCTTCCCCTCTCGGATCTTCCTCCTCAGCTCCTTCTGCACAGCCTTCAGCTCCTCCTTGTCTCCTGACCTAAAGGCTCTCTTCTTCTCCTTCAGGAGAGCCTTTATGTCTGGATTGATCCAGGGCTTGTTGTTTGAGAAGCACCGTACAGTCCTGGTGGGTACAGTGTTCTCTACACAGAAGTTAATATAGTCAGTGATACAGTCCGTAAGGTTATCTATGTCCTCCCCGTGAGGATCACAGAGCTCCTCCCACACAGTTGACTCGAAACAGTCCCTCAGAGCCTCTTCAGTCTCCTCAGACCATCTCCTCACTGTACGGGTCACAGCTGGCTGCCTGTGGACAAGGGGTTTGTACACAGGCTGGAGATAAACCAAGTTGTGGTCTGATCTCCCCAGGGGAGGGAGGGGTAATGACTTGTATGCATCCTTGGTGTTTGCATACAGTAAGTCCAGTATTTTATTGTCTCTGGTGTGGCAGGTAACATACTGGGTGAAAGTGGGCAGAGTGGAGGATGGAGGGGCATGATTAAAGTCACCAGAGATGAGGAGGAGGGCCTGAGGGTGTTTGGTCTGTAGCCGGCTGACTGCAGAGTGCAGGATCTCACACGCGGCTACGGCATTACCAGACGGCGGGACATATGCAGCTATCGCGATAACATGCGAGAACTCGCGCGGGAGGTAATATGGCCGCATGCTAACAGCTAACAGTTCAATGTCTCTACAGCAGATCTGCTCCGTGACAGTGATGTGCCCCGAGTTACACCATCTATCATTCACAAATACTGCCAGCCCCCCTCCTTTCCTCTTACCGCTCTCCACTGACCTGTCTGCCTGCGAGAGATGGAAGCCGTCCAGTGTAGCGGCCGTGTCCGGGGTTAGCGTGGTTAGCCATGTCTCTGTAAACACCAGGATGCTACACTCCCGATACTCCGATTGATGCCGGGTCAGCGCCGCCAGCTCATCCATCTTATTGAGGAGAGATCTCACATTCCCCATAATAACGGACGGGAGGACGGGTCTGTATCTTCTCCTCCTGGCTCGACGACGGACTCCGGCACGGCACCCCCGTCTCCTCCCCTTCAGCTTGCCGGGTACGTCGGGACTCTCCTGGGGCAGCACCGTTGTGTTACAGAGCGCTAACAGCTGATCCCTACTGTAAACAATAGGACCATGGCTCCTCACGGTATCTCCAGACACGGTGGAAAACAGTGAAAAACACAGCAGAACCACCAGAGTAAGCCCAAACACTCTGGTTTCCATTGTAAAATAATTTACAAAAAGTAACTAAAGTAACTAAAAAAACAAAGGAAAACACTCAAACGAGCAGGAGCTGCTGTAACCAGCTGCCACTCGAGCAGCGCCGGAAGCGGAAATCAGTTTGTTTTGAGTAGTATGAGATAAAACCATCTTTCTTTTTTATTCTGTTTTAGAACACACCACAAGCAGCTCCTTGTCCTGTCCTTGAAGTCTCCTCAGAACACCAGTTTTGTGTGCCAACAGGTAGGAATTCTACGAAGTGATCCTCTGTTTACTCTGACTCATTTCACAATGTTTCACAATTAATTAGGGCCCGACCGACGAGGATTTTTGAGACTTAAAGCTGTTTCACACTGAAAAAAAGTTAAGGCCCACTGATTGAAGCAGTTCAGTGTTTCCTATTAATGAATCAAACTATGGCTGCCCTGTGTCTCAAAGGTCCAAAGTTTCATCCTCACTTCCTCCACTTGTGTCGTTCACTGGCGTCTTAAAAACTTTACCGTGATCCTTGATTTTATGACATTCTTGTTCAGTATTTTGTGCTTCAAACTCACATCAAACACTTTTTAATCCCAGCTTTATGACAGCTTTTCACATCTATACTCAGTGACTGTTTTCAGGTCTGTATTTTTTCTGCTGTCATTAAACTCCGATGATGTGAAGTTTCAGAGAAGTCTGAGCCGCTGCAGCGTCCAATCAGTGATAGAGATCCCGTGTGGGGGTGTGTCTGTCAGTGAGAAAACTTCTGCGAAGCCTGCTCTTGTGTGCGTCTCAATGCGTTAAACTGCAGTCTCCTCTGTCCTCTCTCCTCTGCGACACCGGAACTACTTTCTGAGCAGCCATATTGAAGGATGTCCCAATGTGTTAACTGTGCTCGAAGGAGAGAGGAGACTGATTGGAGGAGAGATAATCGAGGAGACCAGAGAACCGGTTTTGCGAAAGTCTTTTCACTGACTTCACTGACTGTCTTTTCACTCACATTTCCTTCCATCTCTCCCATGCATCTCTGGTGGGCGGGACTAAGACGTAAGTGAACGACGCAAGTGGAGGAAATGGGAATGAAATTTTGGAGCTTTGAGACGCAGCCCCCGTGTCTCCTTGATTATTGCTCCTCCGATCAGTCTCCTCTCTCCTCTGAGCACAATTAACGCTTTGGAACGTTCTCCAATATGGCTGCTCAGAAAGTACTTTCAGTGTCGCAGAGGAGAGAGGAGACTGCAATCTAACACTGTCATCCCATTTCATCACCAAATTAGTTTGATCACATTTTTATTTGAGGTTTTTGATTTAGCTCTCAAAGTGCGCCAGATTGATGCATTTTAATTTAAAATGTTCACAATTTTCTCCTGGGGGGGGGGATGCCCCCAGACCCCCTACAGGGTTGGTGAAATCCCCCCATAGTTTCCCAAAATCCTGTGGGAAACACTGCAGTTTTTTTATTGATATGTTGACAATAGTGGTTCCATGTGCATTTGTATTTTCATTTTTTCTGCTAAATGTTCAAGTCTCTCTGCTGCTTTTGTGACAAGAAATGACTGTCTCACTACTGATTATTTTGTTCCAGCTTCATACATTCACTCTATACTGGCTATTTGCTGTCAAGACACAAATTCGATCTTGAACAAATGGCCACCAATGCACCTATCCAGTAGGTTGTACGCAGTCAATGAGAAAGTTGAATTTCAGTTGGGTTTTATGCTTTGTTTGTTTAATTCAAGCAATGTAATTCAACAACAAAGGGTTTTTCTGCTTCTCCCATTGTTCTGGTAAAAAACCTGTCCCTTCCAGGTGCATCATCCCCCAAATGACACACCTGCACCTGGAAGGGACAGTGTCTAGTGCCCCCTGCTGTCACAAAGAAACAATTACAACAAAAACCCATAACCTGTTGAAATAGCTCTGACACACATTACATTCATTAGTTTACTGCCGTAATGGTCAGACCATCTTGTGTTTCATCACTCATCTATTATTATTTCAGCTGTGGACATCACATGATGTGTGTGCAGGAGCGCAGTGTCATTATCTGGTCGTTTTTTTTCTTCTAAAAATCCCTCTTCCTGCCCAAATACAGATCCCTCAGTTACAATACATCATTATTCTGACTGATTTAACACTTAAAGATGCATCGGTCAAGACCTACTATTAATCTGCTATGCCTGCCTATTGTTGTGTCTCACAGCAGTTGCCAAGGAGATACTTGTTGAACTGAAGTCCATCAGAGAGCAGCAGCTGCACAGACTGGTGCATCTCTAAAAAATCTCCAGCACTCAAACTGTCCTAGACATCCCGTCAGATCCTACACATTTTGGGCTCCCCCTTTCAACTATTGAGGAGCTACACCATTTGGAGAAGATGTTAAGGAACCCAGAGGAGAAGAAGAATTTGGTGAGTTGAATTATGCAGTAATCGGATCAGTCCTAAAAGTCAGTCATTACGATAGAGCACTCCAGTACCGCTTGATTATTTCTGATAAGAGGAGAAATGTCTAATATATGAACTTTTCTTGAGTATTTTTTTTGGTGGAAACATAGTACTTTCACTCCACTATATTCAACAGACAAATATTGTCCTTTTGACTCCACTACATTTCCATGAATGTTCTTGTTACTCAATATTTGCTCTGAAGTCAGCTGATGAATTTTCTGTTCCAAATTCCAAAAATTTTCTTAAAATCTGGTGTATAAGACGTGGATCTTTTACTGGGTCTGTGTCAGTTTACAGATGATAAAACATTTTCAATAGCCAGGACTGCAATCTGGTTGACATACTAATTGATTTCATTACATTTATTTGTGGTCATTTTGTAGCCAGGCCAAGAAGTGCATCACTTGTGCACAATTAGGCACAGATAAACCGGAATGTTGTAATTATTTATACCACCAAACGAGCCGAGAATGAATGAATGTCCTCCATCTCAGCTGTCCAACGCACCCATACACTCTGCTCCTTTGTGGTCGCTATTTACATCTCTGATAACTTCAGACCATTTCCGCTTCCTCGTGTGGTGCAACCTGTTGGTATTACAATCAGTGGCAGCTGGTGCCAAAAATTTTAAGGGGGGCGCAGCTTTGGAGGAAACAAACCAAAGAAGCGCTCCATACTACAGTGAAAAGAAACTAAAACATAATCACAATACAACCTTCTTTGAACAATGCACTATTTGAACAGAAATTTTTCCCTCCTTTCCTTCGGGGCTGCAAATTTCTCAGTGACCCTCTGACTGAAGTCCATCATCTCCGTCACCAGTCTCTCTTCCATTGACAGCATGGCCAGTGCATTCAGCCTGACCTGGTTCATGGTGTTTCTCTGGAAAGTTTTGATTCTTTTTAAGGTTTGAGATGCACCTCAGCTTCTGCAGTGGTCATGGATGTGGTGATGAGGATCTTTAGCAGAGTGACAGTCTCTGAAAATATCTCTCCAAGATTATTTTCCATCAACAACTGGATAAGGTCCACAGCTCCACAGCAGGCCTTGACCTCCTCCTTGCTGTACATAAGGCTGAGCTCTGTCTTCAGCTTTAGTTGAGCACTGGGTCGGCCTTCAAGGAGCTGCTGAGGGCATCCTCAGGAAACATGGCGTGGTACTGTGTGAAACTGTCATTAAGAAATACATAGAAAAGCACATTTTATTACCAAAAGCTAACATCAGTATTTACTGAAAAAAATCAATAAAACAGCCAAAGTTTAACCTGCTCCCATAAAATAAAGCTGTATTTTATGCCAGTTTCACTATTTTATGAACATTTCCTGTGTCACCTGAACAGTGTCTTATTTTATACATGATGTCTCATGGCTCAAGATTGTAAACACAAACAGAATCTTATGTACCACTAAACTGATGCCTTAAAACTATGGGTAAAACTATGTGATACAGTTTTGGTATAGATTAACTGTAAAAAGTATGAACAAAACAAAACAAATAAGAAAAAAAAACAAATAAGTAAAAAAAATCAGATACAAGCATGCAGCACAAAGGGCAGACGGCTCACACCAGCTGACTGATTCTCACAGCTGAAATGGAGGTTGTCAGTGTTTGGATGACATTTATAGTTTTCAGCAAAATTACTTCAAATTTTAAAAAGTCAAAAAAATAAACTTTAAATTACAGGAGTCTGTTTCCATCTGCTGGAGCTTTGAATACTTTTACTTTGTACCATTATGTGCAGTATTCAGTCAGCAAAAACCACCAACAGAATGTATAATTTTTGTATCCAAATAAAACATTTTATTATAGCAACTAAACATATGGTATACAATTATATATAACGACAATACTACATATATTTATATTGGTATTTATTATTTTTTTTATCACATGTTTAGTTGCCATAATAAAACTACAACATTTAAAGACAAGATATACATTTTGTTGGTCTGTTTTCGTTGATTTTATACTGGGCACAATGGTACAAGCTGGAAAGGTACAAGGTAAGTGTCAAATCTAAAAGCTCCAGTAGATTAAAAAATAATTCTGTAATGGACATACACCTAAGAGGTAAAGAATTTGTGACGTTTACACTTTTGGGACTAATAAAACCCCACTGTTTTCACCAGTAAATTGCAACACATAACTTGATAGCATTATCAAGTCTTCTTTTTGTAATTTTTTAAAGGCTTTCACACTACGTGACAGTAATATTTAATGAGCACTGCAATAAAACCTCTGCAATAATCTGCATGCACTTGTGTATTACAATTTCTCCTGTCTTGTTCCTGGTTTGCCATGATTTTTAAAAACATATTTTTATAGGTCCCTTAATATATTATAATCAAAATAATGCATCAATTTTGTCAATTAAATTTAAAATGAACTTCTAGTAGGGTAAAAACAAACTTACCCACCCAATAAAAGCCCCAATTCCTCCTAAAAGTATGTTGTTTTTGTAAAAATATGCAAGAATTAAAAACTATATAGATTTTTTAGAACTTAAGTCTGTAAAAGGATAATGTTCTACTGAACAAAGCATTTATATCCTCTTGGCAAACTCATTTTGTGGCTCCTGATCTATTGTTTAGTGCCATGTGTGACATAAAATGCAAAACTTTGCCCCTTGAATTATGTTATGTCTACTAGGAAAGACACACCCTAATCTAATCTTCAGTGCAGCATAGCCTCTTACTGATTTTCTTCTCCAATGCAATCTCACCTCTTCTGTGATCCTTTGACGGATCTCTGGACTACGCCTCCTCGGTGTATGGGAGCATCGGTCGGACGCGTGAGGATACGTGAGATACTTGCGCATGAGTAAATCATATCTACTGCGGTGACGTGTCCATATGATTGACAGCGCTCGTTGTCCAGTCACACGAGGAAAAGAAACACCAAAACAATACTGATTTGCTGCCAGTCCAAGTGGGAGTGTGCGGGGCGCACCGGTCTGCGCCCTGCAGGCAAAGTTGAAGCGGCCAATCCCAAAGACGCCTCAGGTCACATGCTGAGCAAAAGTTTAAGGACTTGCATAGACACCCATTAGGCCGGCGCCCCTCTGTACGTAAACTATGTATTCACAACACAGTTACTATGTAAAAACATTGTGAAACCCCTTTTATTGAATGGTGACAGGTGCTGCTGACAGACTATTACTATGTGGTAAAAATAAATGTTTTTATCCGTTATTTTTTATAATTTAAAGACAAATTATGTTGTGTTTAAGTGGAATTTCTCTGTTGAATTTTGGAGGGGGCGGCGCCCCAGCGCCCCCTATTGACAAGCCGCCACTGATTACAATGTGCTCTTATTTTGAAGGAGACATGTTCCTAACAGGAAGTGTTGAGTTAACGAGCATACTACAGAGAGATTGCCATGCAGGTGAAGCAGCAATAAACGGCACTCATAAATGTTAAATGACCACTCTGTGGGAATCACAACACCTTGTAGGTGGCTGTCTCTGATTGGCTATTATCATCCTCAGTGAATATGAGTGGCGTAATCATCCCGATAAATATGAAACGTGTTTGAAAATTATCGGGGTGGCTCCGACATGTCTGTGAGACGATCTGGAGCCTTAAGATTGATCCGTCACCTGCTCACACTAGAAGATAATCTGGGCCGAAGGTCGGGGCCGACTTTGGTCCCTGACCAGAATTCTCCCCGATCTTCATCGGAGAACTGAATTGGTCAAATCGGCCCGAGAATCCTGTAGTGGGAGCCAGGCTTTACACTCTTCTCCCCTTCTCTTGCTTCTTGCCTTCTCCCTCTACTTCTCCTTCCCTTTTCTTCCCTCTTTTCCTTCTTCCCCTTTCTTCTTCTTCTTCTTCTTCTCCCCCCCAGCCTCTCTCTTCTTGTCCCCTTCTTTTTCTTCTCACCTTCTTCTTCCCTTCTCTTACTTTTCCTCCACCTTTCCTTATTTCACTCCTTCACTCTTCTTCCAACACTTTTTAATTCACATTTCTTCATTTTCTGATTTGTTTGACTACTTCAGGAATTTTTATATTTGTGTTCCACATTTTCAGCTTTGTTTAACTACTTTCAGCAAATTTATTTTACATTTCCTCATTTTTATTGTTCTCTTCCTCTTCTACCTTTTTCTTCATCTTCTACAATTTCTACTTCTACTACTACTACTACTAATACCACTTCCTCTTCTACTTCTACGTTTTGTTCCACTCCTGTTACTATACTTCTTCTACTTTTTCTCTATCTTTTCATTAGTTTCACATGTTCATGCACATTTCCTCATTTTCATTCTTCAGCTTTAGCATTTCAACACATTTGCTGCAAGGAAATGCAACTTCTCCAGTAATAACGCTGTCAATCAAGGTCGCTAGGCAACGGGTGCAGCTTTTTGGGTAGGGGCAGGAACAGCTTAGTTAGTCAATGGGGAATCCAATGTTGGTCAGGCTGTGAAGCAACACTCTCCACTTTGTGTGGTGCATGGAGCATGCAGCCTGTGTGTGCGTGTGAATTTCTGTTTTGGTCAAGAGAAGGTAAATCAGCTGTTCATAGGTATTGCTGCCTTCATTTGATCATTGGGTCTTTGTCTTACTGTTTGTTACGTTTATGTTCTGATAACCCTTTTCCCTGAACAACAGGTTAAAGGTTTTGTGGAAATGATCATTTTCAGTTCAGTTTTATGTCTGAATGTGTTTTGTGCATGTAAACATGATCAGAAATGAATAAACTAAACTAAACTTGGAATATCCCAGGACTTCTCACTTGGACAGTCAATAGTGGCTTTAACCAGAACCCACACCCTTAGGAATATAGCAACCCCTTGCTTTGTTGTGTAAATACTTAATGAGGTATATGTATTTTGTTTTAGACTGTACTTCTTGCCATCGTCGGAGGCCTATCTCTCAAAGACACTGTGGGGCGGGTCCTTAAGAGAACTATGAAGACGTCACTGGCAAGACAAATTAACTGGAGTGGGGCAAACCAAAAGCCTGCATTCAAAGGCCTCATGTTGAAAGATGTGGTTTTGGGTGAGTGCAATGTGGATGACAACCAAGTGACGTTTTGGTGGTTGCTAAGTTACATCATATGGTTATGTCCTCTGTCTTGTGTTTTCTTAGACGCAGTTCGTAGGAATGCCCTGACAAGGGAAGCAACAGATCGCGAAATAGAGCGACTCCTCACCAGGTGACTGGTGATCGCGATGGTGGCCACAGCCAGAGGGCACACAGGAACCATCAGACACCTTCATAGGCAGTGCCTCATGGAACTTTTTGCATCCTGTGTGTTTATATATGTTGCCATAGTTCTAATGGTTTTGCAGCTGTTAGATTCCATAAAATAACCATTAAATTTGCAGAAAACTGTCCCTGTTTACTTGGTGGTTTCCTTTTTGTTGTATAAAAAAGATGGATTTAAACTTTAATTTAATATTATTGGCTTAATTGTGATTTAATTTAACTTTGACTATAGATTATAATAGTGTTACAGTGTAAAACTCCACCAACACAGAAATGCTTGAGGGTTTTGCATTTGTGTAGGACAGAAAACTGAATGAATGAATGAATGAATGCTTTATTGTGAACATGTGCAAAACAAACAAACAAAACTAATGAGAATAGTTATTAACCCAACATGTCCGAAAAGGAGTAGGATGAAGCATAAGCTTATTTAAACCTACCCCTTCTCCACTACGCAATTAACAGGCAGCCTTTGCCAAACATACATACTTACATATACAGATTTACAAGAACCAGAAAATAAACAGAGTAAAAATAAATAAATACATAAATCATTTATGAAAACACCCAGTTGCTAAAGCTCCTCTTCCTCCCTGTACCTCATGAAAACCATGTTTTTGTACTGCCTTTTAAACTGGGTCATGATTGGACATTGCTTGAGCTCCACACCCAACCTGCTCCACAGCCTCACTCCACAAACAGAAACACAAAAGCTTTTTAATGTTGTACGTACCCACTGATGTTTTAAATTGAGCTCCCCCCTCAGGTTATAACCAACATCTCTGTTAAAAAACAATTTTTGAATATTTCCAGGAAGTAGATTGCTATTGCTTTATACATGATTTGTGCTGTTTGAAAGTAAACCAGGTCAGTGAATTTTAATGTTTTTGACTTTAAGAATAGTGACTTTGTGTGACCTCTATAACCAGTATTGTGAATAATTCTAATGGCTCTTTTCTGCCGTATGGATAGTGAGTGTGTTGTACATTTGTAAGTATTGCCCCAGACCTCTGCACAGTAATGTAAATATGGTAAAATCAGTGAACCGTAGAGAATGTAGAGTGATTTGTAGTCCAGGATGTGTTTTGCTTTGGTCAGTACTGAAATACTTCTGGACAGTTTACTTTGTACATGTTTTATGTGAGACTTCCAGTTTATTTTATCATCAATTATAACCCCAAGAAACTTATTTTCATATACTCTTTCAATATCCACCCCAGCTGCTTGTATCTGTAATTGTGTATTTTTATTATGATTGCCAAATGTCATGAATTTGGTTTTACTTAAGTATAATGATTATTTGTTTCCGTCAAACCACATTTTCAGTTTGCACATTTCAGTACTGATCCTCCCCAGTAGTTTGTGTAAATCCCTCCCAGAACAAAAAATATTTGTGTCATCTGCAAACAATTCTAATTTTAATATTTTTGAAACTTTGCATATGTCATTTATATAAATTACAAATAGTTTTGGACCTAATACTGACCCCTGGGGGACACCACAAGCAATGTCCAAGCATGATGATGAATAGTCCCCCAATTTCACAAATTGTTTCCTGTTGCTTAAACAACTTCTCACCCAGTGCAACACCAAGCCAATAATCCCATACCATTCAAGTTTATTGATTAAAATGTCATGATTGTGTCCAAAGCTTTTTTTAGGTCTATGAATACTCCAATTGAATGCAATTTGTGATCTATAGTGTTTGTGATCTCCTCAATTGACTCTGTTAATGCCAGTGATGTTAAACTGTTAGCTCTAAATCCGCATTGACTGTCAGAAAGAAATTTATGTTTGTCTATGGATTTATCTAATCTGTTATTGAGTAGTTTTTCTAGAATTTGGAGAATTGTGGAAGCAAAGAAACAGGCCTGTAATTTGTGAAGTGGTGTCTATCCCCAGTTTTACAAAGGGGGACAACTTTAGCTATTTTCATTTTATTAGGTAAATTGCTGGTTTGTAATGATAAGTTACAGATGTATGTTAGTGGTTCTGAAATCCCCTCAATGACCTTTTTTACAACTTTCATATCAATTTCGTTAGAATCAGTAGACGTTTTGTTTTTACATTTCAACTAAAGAGGTCCTGACCACTACATGCTGATCCTGAGGATCTCAGATTCATGCCTGCAGTCTCACTCTTCCGGGCTTCCGTACTCGGGCCAAGTGACAGCCAAGCGCATGCACAGCAATCGGACCTAGATTCAAACCGAGTCTCGGCCAAATGTTTTAGCCGTAATCGCGCCGCTTTCAGCCTGCACAATTTTTGCTGACTAGGTATAGGAAAGTTGCCATTGTAGCACTAATGAAGTGTAATAAGTGACTCATTTAGGACAGTTGCCATAGTAACAATGATGAAGTGTAATAAGTGACTCTTTTAGGAAAATTGCCATAGAAACAATAGTGACCCTTTTAGGAAAGTTGCCATAATAACACGAATGAAGTGCAATAATCGACTCTTTTAGGAAAGTTGCCATAGTAACACTGCACCTGCCCTGCGCCGTGCCAACGGGGTGTGTCCAGGGCATTTTGCAAGTTTCGTGCACAGCGCAGTCTGGCGCAGGGAGGCGCACCCACGCCTCCGTCGCTCCCAGTGGCGCAAGTCGCAGAGAGGGAGGAGAGAAGGCGTGAGTGGGTTTAACACAGCCGAGTACAATTTTCACCAATCAAATGAACGCCTCTCCCCGCCTTTAAATGCGCCCCGGGCAAGGCGCAGCGACAATTTCACCTCGGTGGAGAAGAAGGTCAGAGCCGCTGTCACTATTGCAGCAACTAGGAGAGCGCAGAGGCCACCGGGCTGCACATAGGAGGCCACGATGCGCGTCACCGTGTGGACCACCTCGCGGGACAGATGTAATCTGTTCCTGTGTCATGAATAGGAGTACAAAATTAAGTAATAATTACATTTAAACACAGCAGCAGGCTAATCCCTTCATCATGCTTGTGATCCACCTGCATTCCTAGTCTGTCATCGCTAAATAGCAGAACCTTTGGTAAAATATTCCCCCGGATATCTCCTCCTCATCCTCCTTGCAATAATGTACTTCATCTTTTTAGATCAAGTTACGAATAAAGATGAAAACAGAGAAATATAGGAAATCCCAGGTAAATCCTTAAGACACAGAGTGACTTGCATTTATTCAGCGAGCGTCTCTGTCTTTTTTCTTTTCTTTTGAATTTCATGAGATGAGAGAAGCCGGATACTCCGTATCGGATGCTGTGGCTGTTTGTGGTTGGCTTGAGAGATGTGAAGTCATTAGTTATGACAAACGTCTCTGATCTGACATCAGATGTGACGGGACAATTAATATAGATACAAATGTATATGCTGGTTCAGACGGTTACATTAAATAGTGGTTGCTGTGATTGTTTAATGCATTGAAATGTGCCTGACACTGTGGACACCTGCCTGTGAGGTTTTGGTGACGAGTGCGCACAGCGCGCCTGTCAGCCAAATTACAACTGCCCAGGGTGCGTCTCGTCTGCGCCTCGAGAATAGACCAGGTTGGAGCTGGCGGGCTTTCAGCGCACCTTCCGCACAGTTTTTTTGCACGAAATTGTCACTGCGCCAGCTGAATCTTTCGACACCTCCCCCTGGTGCGCTGTCACATGGCGCAGCTGGTCTACCAAATTGCCAAATTGGTTGCGCATGGCGGTGCTCTGGACAAAATTACGACTGCGCGGGGTGCACCAGGCTGCGCCACCCTGCGCCAACCTGAGTTGCGCCAGGAAATTAGAGCCCAAGACGTCATCTGGATGTTGTTTTTTGGGCTAAATGTGGTCGGTCCGTCATTGCCTTGATTTAGCCCAAAAATAAATGTTGAAAATTGGGCCGCATTTTGTCCATCTGACTTGGTTCAAATTTACCCCGAAAACAGACGTTGAATATTGGACAGAGTTTAGTCAGTCTGATTTGGTCCAAATTTAGCCCGAAAACAGACATTGAAAATTGGGCAGAGTTTAGTCCATCAGACTTGGTCCAAATATAGTCCAAAAATAGACATTGAATATTGGGCAGAGTTCAGTCCATCTGACTTGGTCCAAATATAGTCCAAAAATAGATGTTGAATATTGGGCCGCGTTTAGTCAGTCAGACTTGGTCCAAATTTAGCCCAAAAATAAATTGGACTGCATTTAGTTAAAATATATCCCAAAAACAGACGCTGACACACCCGTGTTGTCTGTGTTTGGGCCTGTGCCCCTGTAAAGCTGCAGGCCCCAGCAATGGCCCTGATTCAGCCTGTCTGATTTGGTCTAAATTTAGCCCCAAAATAGACATTGGGATTTGGGCTGTGTTGCATCCGTACATCTGATTTGGACCAACTGAGCATAAGATGGAGATCTTTTTCGGACCACATGTAACACAATTTGGTTTCAGTTCACCATAATACTTCCTCCTGCATAACTTTGACCTACTCTCATAATTTATGAACACTTCCTCGACCATAATAGTAACAAAATCAAAAGACCACTTCTCCTCTGGGTCCAGTGTAGCACTGTATGTAATAGGGGATGTTGCACATTCGTTATTTTTTGGGTCCTAAATAAAATGAATGAGCAACGGTCAAAATGTCTCAGGTTGGAAAATTAATATTGCTTACTAATTTAAGAAAGAACATTGGTCCTACAGAAAGACCACACAAAGGGACAACTCAGATTTCAGGGAAGTAGATGAGGTGTCAAAAAATAGGAGAAAAGTGCTTCACTGACAAGCTCAGCATAAATAACAATCTGTATTTCTCTTTAAACTGCTTCACATGTGTTTTGTCTTTTATCTTATCTTTGTTCTTATATTTCTTTACAATGACCTTGGGTGTCTTGAAAGACACTTTCAAGTAAAATGTATACTATTATTATTATTATTATTATTATTATTATTATTATTTTTATTATTATTATTATCTGTAAATTAAAAACATGATACTTCAGAACTCCATTCCAAGTTAAAAAATCTGACAAAATAGAACAAATTTATTTTGGAAGAATTACCTGCAGAAAGGGGTATGTAATGACATCACATGAATATTGGCCCACAGTCAGCTGTGATCCAGCCCCCCGCAACAGTATGAATGAATTAATACTATGTATACTTTTGCTTAATATCTGCAAACGATTTATACATTTACTTATTTAATATCTTTATATTTTACGTTTTAGTTTTAGATATCGCATATTCAATCTGGTGACGTAGTTTGTCCAAGGGGTGTTGCCGTCTATGATGGCTGACGATGACAGGCACGACTGCGCATGCAACACTCAAATCAGGTAACTCGTCATAAACGAAGTTAACTGGCTCAGAAGAAGCGGGACAGCGACGGATAGAAACGCACTGTAAGTATCAAGTTCTAATAATTTGTAATACAAAACGTGTGCTTGACTGAATTTTTCTATCTTGTTAACCTTAGTGCGCTAATGAATGCTAATCGAGAATGTAACATGCTAAAGTTAAATGCTTTGGAGACTGTTGGTGTGTTTTAGCAGGTTAGCTGCAAGCGCAATATCGTTCATGCTGCAGTGAAATGCAACCCTCCATTTTTTTAAATCTGACCTGGGTGGCTTTCAGAGGTAGTAGCCTATGTGTCTGGTATTTTACCTGCCATATCAACAGTCGCGTTTAATATACTTAAGTCACTCCTGACTCGGGATTAGTATTGTAATGATTATGGTGTTGATGTTCATGTTGTCATGCAAGGGTTAACTGTTCATGAGTAGGGGAGGGGGGGCCAAGGGAGCATGTATGTGTGTGTGAGTAAGAGAGAGGGACGAGACGGCATGGTGCTGGCTGAGAGACGGTGGCTTACTTTACCCTTCCTGCGAGTTCAGTGTGAGTTATAGCTGTGACAATAACTCTTGTTGCCTGTTGCTGCTAAATAAAGGACCTGAAAGAGAATTGAGGCCTCCGGCTTGACTTCCCTGCAGTTAGGGGCATTAGAGTATTTTTTGTTGAGAATGACCTTTTCCCTGGTCCCTGTTCCCTGGCCCTGGTCATTTTAAACAATATTAAGTAAAACTATACAATCACCGCGCGCGCGCAAATTAGAGAGGGGCTCAGGCGGGCTCGCATGTCGGACTGTATGACGTCTTCGATACAATTGTAGAAAACCGTAAATGCTAGCTGAAAAGTAATGATGTGGAGCGACAGATGGAGTTACTGAACATGTACACGGTCTTTTTTTGTTTGTTTTTCCTGAATAGTGACCGAGTTAATTTGAAAATAGCTGTTTAAGCCAGTGAAAGTCAATATTGCCGCTTATGGAGCGGAAAAACGGTTCCCACGTCAATTAAGGGCTGCCATTTCACTTTAGAAGGAGCTTGGTGCTCAATCTTGGATTCATACGAATCCAAAGAAGTGTGGTTACATTCTTGGAAAAGATTGTTCGCCTGCAATGTTTGGGCATGATGGCGAGTTAATCAGAATTAATCAGAAAAATTTCAGGCGGCTTTGCTCCTCTCATCCACTCTAAGCCTCTGACGTCACACACTCTAGCAGGGCATTTCAACCCAGGGGATTTTGAAGACTTCCCTATCGAAAACCGTAAATCCCACCCTCACACCAAACACATTCCTGCAGAGTTCTGTTCTATGCTGTGCTGTAAATGACAGTTTGCACTTAAGTGAAACTTTTTCAAATAGTGAGGCGCATCCTATATTACCTGTGTCGGACCTCCAACCCTCGTAGACTCCCTCCAAGACAGAGAGCTGAATAGAATTGTTGGATTGAGGAATGCAATGGTTAGTGATGTAGCCAGGAAACCTAGATCCTTTTATGACTTGGACAGATGGAAAGCCACAGAGTTTCGGCAATTTTTGCTGTACACTGGACCTGTGGTGCTCCGTGGAATTGTGGACCCAGATTTGTACCACTACTTCCTCTGCCTTACAGTTGGAATGTCGATCCTCCTCACAGCAGATTATGATAGAAGAAACCAGCTTCTGCCTTATGCAGCTGAGATCCTCAACCATTTTGTAGCGCTGAGGTGTATGGAGGCAAATTCACTGTCTACAATGTGCATGCTCTAAAACACCTCCATGAAGATGTTGCAAACTTTGATTGCTCATTAAATGAAATATCTGCTTTTCCCTTTGAGAACCATCTTCAAAGAATCAAAAAGCTTGTGAAGACCAGCCATAACGCATTGCTGCAAGTGGCAAAGCGTATGGCAGAAAGAGAGTGTTCACAAAAAAGTAAGAAACTGAAGCAAAGGCCACTGCCGTCTGTGTCGGTTAATGGGAGAGACAGCTGCTTTCTGCTCAAGGACAACAGTGTTGCATTCGTAAAAGAAAAAAGAGCTGATGGCACATTGGTTTGCAATGTGATTCCAGACTGTCGAACTTCCAACCTCTGTGAGAGACCTTGCCAGTCAAAGCTCCTGAACATTGCATTTATTGGCAGTATCCACAGCATGGCTAAAATACAGCTACTACAAAGCCAGGACTTGAAAAGGAAAGCTGTGTGTCTACCACACAATGGAGGATATGCCATCTTCCCTTTACTGCATGAAATCGAGTGAATCGTTGAACTACTCCCAAATAACACTTCTTTTTCTTTTTTTTTCTTATACACTTGCCGTTCTCCTTGCATATGTTACAGACAATGGTTTATGCAAGAGCTGTTTGGCTTGAGGATGACAAACAGTTTGAAGGTGTCATCCCAATAAACTGGATACAGGAAGAAAGAACTGTTGTGCGATGGCCAAGGAAAAGTGTGCATTTAGCACATAAAAACAAGATGGACCCAGAGGATGACTGGAAAACGTTCCCACTGGTGAAAATAAAGACAATATCAGGTATGGCATTTAAATGTTTTATGAAGCATAAAAAACTACTGCTGGAAAACAGACGATTCAAAGTTTGTTTTTGCATTTGGTGTCTTAACTTTGGTCATGTCTTTTTTTAGACAATGTGAAAGATTGTGAAGATTATAACTACACTTCATCAGCTCAAACTGACCATGAGGGTTCCACCATTGTTCCAGAAGAAATCAGGAAGAGACATGTAAAGAAGAGGACATATGATGATTTTGTCAATGGTAAATGTTCTCAATTAAAAATATGTTATATATTGTTTCTTTTGCAAAAAGTAGGCTAATTTAAAATGTCATAATTTATAACATAATTTAACAATTTTAGGACAATTTCTGTCAGAAGATGACGTCTCAGCGGCTAAGAAAAAAGAAAGTGAGTAGATATACACTGCTTGAATCTTGTGGAAATCCAATTTTCCTGTGTTTTTTTTTTCCCCAAAAAATTTTTATCAGAAAATATTGCAAACAGTGATGTTTGACTTCTATTTTAACTATTTTATATCTAGATAACAATACAGGTTTGCCTGCATATCCAAAGCCTCCTGAAATCCAGTCGAACGAAGCTTCTTCTACTATTGATCAAACCACTCCTAAGGTTAAGTCGAGTGGGCTACCACAACAGACCGACAGGATAGATAGATTATTTTTATAACATTTTCTTAAAAATGTCAATAATTTGACCTGGAGTAGACGGCTGCCAGATTCATCCACAGAGGATACTGAAAGTGGACATGATAGTGGACATGGTAAGATGCGTTGTTGTAGCAATCATCAGGCTTGTGTCACATATACAAATATACCAGTGCCAAATATGTACCTCCAGTCCACCTCCATCCAAAGCGAGCGAATTGGTAAAAAGAACATTTGCTTCCGGTGGCAAATCAAATCACCTCCCAGTTTCGCAGTGAAATTGCAGCCATAACCAAATCATGGATGTTTGTGTGCTTGACCCCTCAAGTGTACCACAAACCATTACAATGATCAGGGTTTGTGCTGGAAATCCTTGGAAACACTTGAATTTTAATGTGGTCTTTTTAAGGTTTGAAAGTGCTTGGATTCTGTATTAAGTGCTTGTATTTTTAATTGCATTATGCACATAATAAATTGCTAATTTGACTTGATAGTTTGCTTTTTAGATAAAGAAAATAAATAAATAAATCAGAGAGGATGGTGCCTTTCACTCAAAATGATTCTCAAAGATTCCACTGTAAACTCTTTGGGGATCATAGCCAGCATGATGTGTGTTTTAGGTTAGTCTGCTATTCACATTCTTGTGTATGTCATCATTAGGAAGAAATAAAGCGATAAAGATTTTAGTGAAATTGAAATATTTGTCTAGTGACTCATTTCCATCAGCTCAGTCAGGTTTCTTTTTCTTTCTTCTTTACCACTCGTAAGACTAACCTAAAACACACAAACATTCTGCTTGCTACGATCCACAGAGGTCATGCCATGCCATGTCGGTGTTGCAGGACAGATGAACTCTAGGAGGGAGGGTTCCAGCTCTAGCAGTCAACATTTGAGTGATGGAAGTGATGGAGGATGCTCCACTTCTATATCACCAGTGGGCTCACCTCCTGGATATTATTTTCCCAGACGTGGTATGATAATCAACTTGTTAGAAAACATTGTTGGCTACGATTTTTTGTGGGGGTTGACAATTTCAGTGTGTACCTGACTGCTGTGACTATCCAGTTTTCAAAAACATTTATGATGGGCTGGTGATTATGATGATTTGTGGTGGAAACCAAATGCACTGTTATATCGTTCCAAAGCATTTCCTGTCTTCCTGTTCTACATATGTCATGTTGGTGTTATAGGAATGTCAAGCTCGAAGGAGCGTTCAAACTCCCGCAATCACCAATCGAGTCATGAAAGTGATGGAGGATGCTCCACTTCTCAATCACCAATTGGCTCAGCTCCCAGACGTTCATCTTCCAGATATGGTAGGATAATCAACTTAGAAAACTTTGTTGGCAACCTATTTTTGGGGAAGGGGGTAGAAACAAAGTGCACTAATAAAGGAATCCTACATACATGAAAACACTGGAAAAGTCATAGAATTAGAAAATTGTCATTTCCATGCCTTGAAAAAGGCAATTGATTTCATGCATGGCTTTTCCCCAGTTCAGCATTTAATCATTCAAAGCATGTTACAGGGCAGTCCAGCTCTAGAAGGGAGCCTCCTAAATCATCAAATCACCGATCAAGTCATGGAAGTGCTAGACCTTCTACCCCAGGACACTCAACAACAAGACATGGTAAGATTGAACAGTTGGAGGAGGTGTTGTGAGCCTTGATTGATATAACATCAGTGAAGGAAGGTGCCCACTTCATCATCCTGGTGATGTGCTCTCACTGTCATTTCATCTATCTACTAAAATAAAAACAATGGCCATCAGGGTCATTTCCAGGCCTTGAAAAAGTCATGGCAATTGATTTCATGCATTGCTTTTCCCCAGTTCAGCACTTAATCATTCAAAGCATTTTCCTGTCTCCCTGTCCCACATGTGCCATGTTGGTGTTACAGGGCAGTCCAGCTCTAGAAGGGAGCCTCCTAACTCTTCAAATCACCGATCAAGCAATGGAAGTGTTACACCTTCCAATCCAGGACACCCAACATCCAGACATGGTAAGATTGAACAGTTCTAATATCATCATGATCATTATGTCATTTCCAGGCCTTGAAAAAGTCATTGAATTAAGCAAAATTACAAAAAAGAAGAAAGATCTAATCACAAAAAATCCATATTTAGCTAGTGTTATACCTGTTTCCCTGGTAACACATGGGGTCTGACTAATAACTGGAAAGTTATCAGCTGCACCATTAGAACTCCTGTAATGAAACCTAATTTACTACTCCAGCAAGTAAGGATCGACCAATATGTTTTTTTTAGGTAGACTGAATACAGTGTGGTGCTTCTTGGTTTTTGTACATTGTGAAAATATATGATAAAAAAAGGATAACCTCTTGACACAAAAAGGTTTTAACAATTTTTTATTATATAAAAACAAGAAATATAGAAGTTCTTAAAGCTTACTGAAGCAAATGAATAAAATGGCTCCCATGCTGACTTTGTTTGCTGGTGTTACGCACTCCTCTTTGATCCATCCATCTGTAATGTGTATTTTGAAAAAGACAGACATAAAGAGAATGAGTTAAAAAGTGAAATATATATATATATATATATATATATATATATATATATATATATATATATATATATATATATATATATATATAAATGAAAAAGAATAAATTAAATTATTATGTATTAATATTATATGTGATAGGATGGAACCTGTCATTCAAAACTAGGCACAATACATTACTAATAACTACTAACATACGTGTGAAATTCATCAGGTGTATCTCTTTTAATCCCCAGGCTTCTTGTTGTACGTTACTATGTCTTCTTATGAAATAAAGCGTATTCCAGGGCATGTTCACTTAATGATTAGCAAACTTTTGGGGGACCGTGGTGCCATTTATTTTGAGAGACGTAATCATTTAGGATATTTGTAAAATCGTGTCACACTTAATGTAAACATAGGCTTGCGGGCACGTAGGTCCAAATTTCGCCTGTGGGCATGCTTAATAAAGCAAGGCTAAAATAAAGCAAGGTTGTGTTGTCTGTAACACTTCAGCACATAAGATTTTATTGCAACTTCGACATTTTCTGTTGCCTTACCTTCAATAATGACAGTCCTGCTTCACATATGGCCCTTTTCCACCAGCCCGCCTTAGCCCTACTCTACTCTACTCGGCTCTACCCAGTTTGCGTTGCGTTTCCACCGGCACAGTACCTCCTAAAACAAACCAGTTTTAGTACCTACTCTGCTCTGGTTCTAAGCGAGCTGAGTCGATACTAAAAGGTGACATCGACCGACTGCCGGCTACTGATTGGTCAGAAAATGTCGTCACCGATGGGTCATGAGCGCGATGCCCAAAACAGGACTGCAGTACATACGCTTTGTTACTTTATGGCAATAACTTGCTGCCATCACAATGTTAAACACGGGACTTTATCATTACCAGCTAGCTAATAAGCTAGCGGTAGCTTCCATTAGCTTACCCTCATACGTCTTTTCTTTGCAGCCCGATTGCTCTCGTCCTCGGCTTCAAACTGTTGTATAGCTTCCAAAACTCTCCTGTACTTCTCAAGGGTATTTCTTCTCGCTGGCTGCAGCCTTCTTCTGCTTTCCTCTTTGTAACAAAAAGCCACAGACCGAGCAGCAAGTATACTATTGCCTCCAAGTCCTCCATTGTTTTGGTTGTTGTGTCGCGCTCAAAATGACATGAACGCAGTGTTGCCCAGCTGTTTCACTGCGACCCCACCCCCGCTGGGCAGGGGACCGGGCTGGTGGAAAAGTAGCACAATGCCAGTAGAGTAGAGCTGGGTAGAGTCGGGGAAAGGCGAGCCGAGTAGAGTAGGGCTAATGGAAAAGGGCCAATAGCGTCCTCTCCTCTCCTCTGTGTCTGTGGAGTTGCATCTAGAAGTTTCAGTGTTGATTGGCTACACAGCAAGTGACAGCCAATCTGTGGGCCCTTTAGGTGGGACATTGTTACACAGCCAAGACTGGTGATAAGAGTGTAAACATAAGTTTATTTTAAAACACGCTGCAGGAGAGCCGGCGGAGCGTGTTTTAAAATAAACTTATGTTATCGGCTATCGGCAGAAAAAACAGCCGATACCAATTATTGGAAAAATGCAGAATATCAGCCAATATTATCGGCCGAGACGATTATTGGTCGATCCTTACCAGCAAGTAGGATGGTCCTTATTAATGACGTAACAACAGAGACAATATCTAGTCAGGGTTTCCCCTACATGTAATTGATTGTGCCACACCGGCAAAATAAAATGTGCCATGCCTGAAGAACATTTTTTTTTAATTTTTAATGTGAAAACAATAATATACTATATAATATATTGCCTAAATGGGTATATATAGCCTTTTATTTGCGCATGATTGACCATAATTCGTCTGAAAAAAACGTCTCGAATATTATAAAAATGTTCCTCTATGCTTTTTTGAAATTTATTTTGATTGTTTCATTGCATAAATTTCTCCTCTCATTTGTGGCGGGTGGGGCTTCCCCTTCACTCGTCTCTCACAACCAGGGCTCAAGGGTGCGACCAAAATGGTCGCAAATGCGACCTAATTTCGCCATAGTGCGACTGAAAAAACTCTTAGGTCACACCGGTGCAAACAAACAGACCACCTTAAACGATAGAGGTCTGAACCAATCAGAGCTACTGAAAGGCGGGACCTCCCCCTTATTGGCCATGGTCCACGTGTATGTAACGCATGTGCTTCAATGTGCGTCTGTAAACAGGATTTTGAGTGGATGCAGCGATAGCATGAAGAAAAGAACAACTGACCATTTTTGTGTGAAGGCAAGGCATGACCCGTCTGACAAACGGCAGTGGTCTGACACGGAGCCATCAACCTCCCAGGTTATGTCAAACCCAAGTCCCGAGACGCCAACAGATAATGAGCCGCATTGACAAGATGAAGCAGCACAGTTTAAAAACAGTCTCATGACTTCAGTCATCACAGTAAGATGAATCCTTTAACAACTTTTGTTGATTAGGTCCTGTTATGTCATCTGTTAAATGGACAAGTCTAAATATTTTGTGGTTTTGGAGAAGATAATGTTTAAGCGAAGTCAGTATTTTACTTTATACATAGCCTGATATCAGAAAAATGGGGCAATACTGCCTTCTACTGGCTGTAAGTGGGCAGTAACTTTGAGGGATTTATGGAGGTTCAATGGATATCAAACTTTAAGTGCTCATAAAACAAAAACTGGAATAGGGAGGAATTTGTCTTTGATAACTTTTCTTCTTTAGGTCCTTCTCTCTCATATACTACATGTTGAAAAAAAAATCTTTTACGGTTTCAGAGGAGATATGTCTGAGGCGAGATAAGTATTTATATGAGTCTTTAACTTTTGCGTCAAATATGCAGCCTTCTGGTGAAAATAAGTCAGCGGCTTAAGTACATATTTTAAAGGTCTTGAAGAGACAAATAAGTCAAATTTATCTGAGGCCTCTATGACCTTCCTGTGATTTTTTGAAAATGTGTTTAAATTTATTTTATTTTGTATATAGTTTATTATATCTTGAGATGTTTGAGGTTTAAATTTCAGCTTGGTGAAGCACTATAGGCACCTTTTTTTCAGTCACATTTCTTGTGCAGATGTTCAAATAAAGAACATTATGTGGATCAGACTGTTAGTTCATTATATACAAGTCAGTATTAGACAGCTATTTAAAAAAAAAAAAAAAGTGAACCAAAAAACTGTGGTGTGGAATGCGATTGAAAATATCGGTGCATCCAACTTTTGTGCTGGTGCACCTAAGAAAAAAAGTTAGGCGCACCGGTGCAACCAGTGAAAAAAGTTAGTCTAGAGTCCTGACAACATGCGATCAGGTCAGTTTTATTTCATAGGCCATAGCGTCAGATCATAACAGTCAGGATAATCTACAGTCTATGAAACAAATACCTGTGCTTTCATTAAACAAGCTAAAGCTTACGTTATAACCATGGACTGTAAAAAATAATGGACAGAGCCTCCGTGACGTCACCCATTCGTTTCTATTATCCGTTTTTGAAGCCTAAAAAATCTCTGGCTGTGTGCTGCCATCTTCACGACGGTTGGCTCCGCCCAGGCTCCTCAAAACTCTCAGCCAATCACAAATAGGCGTGACATAGCGGGGGTGATGCCCTGGACTGCTACGGAGCTCAGAATGAGCTGTCAATCAAGTGAAATATGCAAAACTTTAAGCCTTAATATAGATTAATCCAGCACGTTATAAAAAAATCACCCCCCATAGAGTTGACATGGAGGGGGAAACTCAACATTGAGACCAAAACCGTTTTTTGTACCAGGCTGTAAACATGTTTTTTTCTGCTGTAAAGTTGGGCATCAGTGAATTGGTTCTTATGGGGGTTCTCTGCTTTTTGGAGCCAGCCTCAAGCGGCCACTCGAGGAACTGAAGTTTTTTTGCACTTCCGCATTGGCTTCATGTCTGGACCGCGGAGGTTGCCGCTTGGTTATTACATGGATGTGGGTTAGAGTTCTCCTCCACTCTATGTCGCACAAGGCGGAGTTTGGACCCGATGCGCGTACACACACACACACACACATACAGACACACACAGGTGCGTGCGCAGTTGAACACAGTCCATAAACGGAGAGCAGCATAGCAGCGTCCCAAACCATGTCACATCCACCAGATAACGCTAAGAAATCACAGCGGGATCTGTGATTGAGTTCAATAAAACACATGAATACACCGAATTACCAACCCCCCCCCCCCCCCCCGCCTAAGTCGAAGACCTAGGGGAAACACTGCTAGTTCCTCCTAAGTCTGCAGCCAGTGTGGCATTAATTGTACATATTTAATAGAGTCAGTGTGTTCAATTTACATCTTATTTAGGATAGTTTTGCTCTCCTAATCCACATTTGTTGGCATTAAATTCTCAAAAAAATGTTAGTTGACCAATCAGGTTGCATGGCTGGAACTACTTGTTGTATAAATTGAATTCATGCATGGCATTTTCCTGTCTCCCTGTCCCACATGTGCCATGTTGGTGTTACAGGGCAGTCCAGCTCTAGGAGGGAGCGTCCCAACTCTTCCAATCAATGATCGAACCATGGAAGTGCTAGACCTTCCTCCCCAGGACACTCAACATCCAGACATGGTAAGATTGAACAGTTCTAATCTCATCATAACACAAGGAAGTACTGCATGTGGGCATCATGGACAATAAGTGCTAGCATGGAGGCGGTAGCTCTGGTACACTAGAACTAACTGTTGAGCCTTCCCAAGGTGTTGTGGGTCGACATAACATCAGTGAAGGAAGGTGCCCACTTCATCATTCTGATGATATACTCACACTGTCATTCTATCTATCTACTGGAATACTACCAGTGGTCATTAAGGGCAATTGTCAATAACTGGAGAGCACATCAAAGAGCAGTTGGTGGTTGTGTACATTTGTACAGTAATGTGTAGTGCAATTATTTATCTGTATGCTAGTTTCTTTTGGCAAATGGTTTGAGTTTCCTTATTGAGTACTTATCCTTTTCATTGGGGCAAAAGTGTCTTTTTTCTGGCCATGTACGTGGTTGAAAACTCAGATCTTTCTCAAAGTCATCTAATTCAGAAGGTAATACAATATTTAAGAACTGAATGTCGTCCAATTGGTTGAAGTCATTAATTCCTGTCTCGTGAAGTGCAGTATTTCCAGATAGAATATTGAGTTCAAAATGTTTGTTTCAGAAACACCAAGAGCTCCAAAGAACAGCGTGGATATATTTCCAATGCCCATGGCCAGTAAGTAATTTGTTTTGTTTACTGCTGCATTTGGATTTTAAATATGCCCATTTGGTGCATGATCATAGTCATTTTGTTTTCATACAATGGAATTATTATTCTTATGAAATGTCTCCATACCATTTAAGAATTCCAGAAATGTGTCCTGAGAAAGCTTGTGGAGCTTACAGAGGAGGTAAGGCGCATTGGGTGTGCAGAACCTAGTACTTCAACTTACCATGTTCAAAGAATGGAGAAGATGGAGGAACTTGATAAGTTGGAGGACAAACTTCAAAATAATGAAGCAAGAGATCTTCTGGTAAAATATAATTTCATGAAACAGTCATTTCTGTTGGATATGTGCTAGACCAAAGGTGGGCAACCATGTCTTTTTAATTTACAGAAAAATCTCAAATGGGGTCTGAGTACATCTCTGGATTAGCTGGAAAACCCAGACAAAGACATCTCTCTTTGTCACTCAAGAAATCAAACTCAAGCTTATTGGTTTAAATCTCAAAACTCAGTTGCCATGATTTTATTTATTATTACCATTGGCTTATACAGAAGGGTCTATAAGGAAACTGAAGCAAGTCCAGGGTTTCCCCTACATGTAACTGATTGTGCCGCACCGGCAAAATAAAAGCCGCCACGCCTGAAAAAAAAGTTGTTTTTTTAATGTGAAAACAATAATATAATATATTGCCTAAATGGGTATATATTGCCTATTATTTACGCACTTTTGACCATAATTCGTTTGAAATAACATCTCAAATATTATAAAAATGTTCCTCTACGCTTTATTTTGAAAAATGCACGCTGTGCGTTGCTATCATTTCATTGCATTCTTTGTCCCTTCATTTGCAACAGGCGGGGCTTCCCCTCACTCCTCTCTCACAAATGCGGTCAGGTCCGTTTTATTTCAATGACATTAATAAAACACATAATTACACCGATTGATTTATGTTTTTGACCGCACCATTATTATAATTATAGTATTATTTATATAGAAATATGGACCAATATTATGTTTGCATATTATTATGTAAGCTATGATTGGACTTTAAAATGTTGGTGATTTTCACTTTGCCCTTTTCCGAGGCTGCACAGATCTACCAACCCCAACACAGATAAAGTAGATCTTATGACCAAAAAGGTTGCCCACCCCTGTGCTAGCTGGAATGGTGCTGAGTTTTAAAAGTCTACCATTCAGGGGCTGTAAAAAGTCAGTTACAAATATAGTGATATACTTAAAATATGAACTCTTTTCATACAGATTGCACAGTTAAGTAAGGTTGGCGGGAAGAGCATCAAGGACTGTACAACAAAGATCTTGGACAGGTATTGAGATTCGAAATGCAAACATCACATTCAAATCGCAATAATTCCTTTCATTATAAAAGCTAAGATTATCTGATGGTCAAAGAAATGCCTGTTGGTGAAATGCTCCCTGTACCTTCCTCTATCCCTCCTTCCATCCCCATTTCAATATTCCTTTCTCCTTTATTTCCCTCACTTCCTTATTTTCATCTTCTATCCTCCCTCTCTCCAGCTCCATACTCCGTCAGCACACAATCTCTTTCTCCCTCAATTTCCTTACCTCCCTCCATTTCCCTCCCTATCTCCCTCACATCTCTTTCCCTTCTTCTATCCCTTCCCCGATGTCCAACTTCCTCTCTACTCTCCTTGTCCCTCCCTGCTCAATATCTCTAGCTCCGTCGCTTATTCAGTCCCTCTATGTACCTTTACCTCCCTATCAACTAAGGATCGACCAATATGTTTGTTTTTTTTTGGGGGGGGGGTATTTGTAATCAAAGAATCCGATCCGATGACCGATATTTAGAACGTATATTCATTTGCTGTAAAAAATGTCAATTTTGGTGTCAAAATTTAGAATAACACACCTGGGTCTACACTGAATACAGTGCACTGTTTTTGTTCTTTGTACACTGAAAAGCTGTGGAAAAAAAGACCTTAAACTGCTGAAGAATAACACAAACTGACGGAAATCTTGGTTGAAAAGGTTCAAGAAATTGTTTTTAATTTTATAAAAACATGAAGGGCAGAAATCTCTTGAAGTTCACTGAAATAAATTAAATAACTCCATGATTTTTTTATATGATCAAAGTAAAAACTGAGCTCTATACAGATAGAAGGAAATTCTGTTACGTATTAGTATGTTATAGGAACCTGTCATTTAAAACTAGGCACAGTGCATTGCTAATCATTACTAACACAGGTGAATAGTGACTATTAACGCTTGTTGACAAGGCTACACAATCTATGCAGCTCGTGAGTGGATGGATGGACCTCGTCACACCATTTTTACGTGTGAATAATTTTATACGTTTATGATTCATTCTGTAAATATCCAGTGCATCTAATGAGTTTCACCTCCTACTAAAACATATCGGAGCAGCGTTGTTGTTGACATCACGTTAAAAATATTCAACATAGAGGATCACGTTTCATGCATGTGCCACCAAACTCCGTAAAGTGCTTGAAAAAATGACAGAAATAGCGATTTCTCCGACGGCATGAAAGGAACAGACACTGTGCTACAGTATGAAGATGGCGTGTTTAGCGTATTGAGCTAACTGTTACACATAACACTTAAATTGTTAACAAACTACATGGAACTTACTGTGAAATTCAAAATGTCTTTTAATGAGCTACTTGCTGTACCTGTGTATTATTTTTCATTTATTGTTAGAGGCGTAATCATTTCGGCTATTTGAAAAATGGCTTGTCACTTGATGTGAATATAGATGTGCAGGTAGGTAGGCCCAGATTTCACCTGTGGGCAGCATGTCATTGACACTGATCATAATAAGGTTGTGGTGTCAGCACAGAGGATTGTTTTTGCAACTGCGCTATTTTCTGTTTACATATTCTGCCTTACTTTCAATCGTCTCACCCCTGCTTCACAGCGCATCCTCTCCTCTCTCTCTGTGGAACTTCTTCTAGAAGCTTCAGTGTTGATTGGCTACACAACATGTAACAACCAATCAGAGGGCGCTGTTGGCCGGACATTGTTACACAGCCAAGAGGGTTGACTTTAGGCAGAGAGACGACTGTATGAGAGCCAGAGGAGCGCGTTTCAAAATAAACTTATGTAATCGGCTATCAGTGAAAAAACAGCCGATACCGATTATTATAAAAGTGCCGATTTTACCAGCCATACCGATAATTGGTCGATCCTTACTATCAACTGTCTATCCTCCAAACCTCACCTCTCATCGTCCCTTCCTAGCTCTTAAATAGCACAAGAAGCTAACCGATTAAGTGTAGACACCTCATGTGCTAATTTTTCAGGCTGATGACAAACTCCCTCATGTCTGCCTTCAATATGAAGGGCCACGGTCCCAAAAGGGCATTTCAACTGACAGAGCTGTACACAATTGTGACAGGTATATATCAGGAGTTGCACAGCTTTAGATTTTTTTAATGGATTTTTATGTCTATAAAGTTGAAATTCTACAACGTCGTTGATGTCAGTATGTGTACACAATTTTTTTTTTCATTTTATTGTTTTGTGTAATTAAGAATAAACAAATGTTGATTTCATGTTTTTCTTTGTCATTGCAGCTGCTGTCAAGAAGTGGGACAGCAAAGCCACAGATTATGAAATACGGCATACCATGACAGAGCATTTCAAACATGCTCCTGGGCAGTCTAGTGGTGGAGGCTATCTTAATAAAAATAAAACAGGTATGTGTAGGGCTGGGTGATTTTGCAAAAATTAAATTTAATATTTTTATTATATTTATTATTATTATTACTGTTGTTATTAAACTTAAGTAAGGCCTTTTTGCCATAATTCACAAAAGTTTCAATGATCTTTTAAAAGTTAAAACTGTGTTACAGTGCACTACATAGAACTGAACAAGGAGTTTTTTTCTTTTTTTCAATAGAAAAATCTAGATTTTCATTTTTAAAATCTTCATGAACAAAAAATTTGAATTAATCGATTAAATCGATTTATTTATTTTTTTTACTCAGCTCTAGGTGTGTCCACAACTAGTATTGGGCATTTGTTGGGTGACAAATACAACTCCAGATAAATAATAATGTTGTGCTGGATGTGTAAATAACTGCTTGCAAATGTTGGTTAGAAAAAATATGAGCAGAGATTTTAAATACACAATACGTGCAGTTCATGTCAAAATGTGATGAATTAAACTTAACCTGCCTTATGTTCACAGTGCAGCAGTGAAGAGGAAGATGGTTCATCAGTTCAGAAGTTTCCGCCCTCAGTTGGATGGAAACATTTAACATCCTTGTTCCTCTGGATGTATAAGATTTGTTGTTTTTTGGGGCTTTTTGTGACAAAGATGTTAGATTTATTGCTATGCTACAAATTTGTCAATGTGACAACAATAAATGTTTTGATACTTTTTTGTTTAATCGTCTCATTTTTTTAGGTTAAAAATTCAGTCATGAATTTGTGATTCTAATTGTTAATTCATGGTTGAAATTAGGTTTACTTTTCAACCTAATTTAGACAGGAAAGAGACATCTTGTTGGAGACATCTTTTCAATAACTTGAAAACGATGGCTTTTCACCTTTCACTTTTCAACCAAATTTAGACAGCAAAATGACGTCTTCATGAAGATGTCTTTTCAACGACCTGAAAACGAAGGCTTTTTACCTTTCACTTTTCAACCAAATCTAAACGTTGTTTCAACGTAAGGAAATGACGTCTTTTCAACGTCTTTTCAACCAATTTTTGCTGGGTGGGTAGTGTGTTATAAGGCTCTGCTGTGTGCCAATCTGACACCGGGTGCAACAGAAACCTTTTTTATAAACAGACTAGCAGACATGACTTTAGCACGGTAGTGTACATTTCCAGCAGCCATTAGACAGAATTCATCTTTTGCCCGTATGAATTTCAAAGCAATATCAACACCGTTTAGCAAAAGTTTTTCCTGAAAAAACAAATCAGCATGCATAGGGGCAATTAACTCCACAGTGCGACTGTTTCGTGTATATCTCCCCCTTGTTGTTCGTCCATGATTATCTCCATCTAAAGCAACAGCGTTATTCATCAGATGCCCCGCAGTATCTTTAAAAAATAACCCAGGGCTAAACTGGGTATCCAGTGTGTCCTTGCCATAGTTTATCAAACACTCGATTATACCCCTATAGGGATATGTGTTGGAGGATTGGGTAATGAGTCTGTCTCCTAGTGTAATATCAACCTGTGAGAAAAGTGTGCATCCAGGATAATTTATGAATTCCACATCAACATCATTAGCCAAGTTTGTACCATCTGCATTTGTAATTTTCACACGCGTAAACAGATAAGAGTCATTGAGATCGAGATAATCCTCTCCACTTGCAGACACGTAAAACTCCACAGGTCCTGTATCAGTTATGGCTGACACAGGTGGTATTTCCACATATGTTGACTTTTCAATGGATGTCTGGGTGAATGCCACAGCAAAAAGATCCAGCTCTGTCTTCACACATTCCTGTGACTGATCATGAATGAGGGACATGGTTTCTTCAGTATATTATTTTGTCTTGACTAGAATATATCCTTGGACAAAAATCTTCTTCGTATGGCAGGAGCTCTGTTAACCTTGGTGGTACACTTCTTTTTGACAGTTTTCCGAGTTTTGCAAACCGTTTTATGTTTTTTAGACACAGTGCGCACATGCATTGTGGATGGAGGTCTTTTTATAGGTCTACGGGTGTACACAATCATACCATTTCCTTCCTGTTTTCTAGTCACACTGTTTTTGGCTATATTAGACACCACATCCCCCATTATACCTGTAGCTGCTGTTATTAGATGAGGTTTTGCAATGTTAAACCCTCTTTTCAACAATGGCACAGCCATCCTGAACAATGTGCAAAATATGCCTCCCAGTCCCTGACCATACTGTGTGCTGGCACCAATAAATCCTGGCAAATCACCACCTGCCTGATTCATGTATTATGACGTGTATCTGTTATCATCACATTGTGCCATTTTTGAAAATCTTATCTCTCAGAAACCACGGCTCACAGGTCAGAAGTGTAGTTTAACAATTACTTCACCGTATTGAAATGGTATATGTTTGTTTTGGTCGTTTTTTAGGGAGATTTCAATGTCATCTATAACTGTCTTGGACAGCGATGTGTAATGAGGCTTGTCGTAAGTTAAAGTGGGCATATGTCGTTCTTCATCAGAGACATTTATACACCTCAGCAGGGGTACATGACTGTCACCCACTAGTTGGTAATCCACAATATCAGTATAAACAAAAATATTATAGCTTCCTCCGTAAATGTCTGCTGGGTGAGGTGCTGTAGAACGCTTTTTAAAATTGACTATATCTTGCACAATGAAAGGGGTTCCAGGGATAAATCCCAAAATCTCAGCAAGTCTGCCTCTAAATGTTATGGCTGACCCTTCAGTACCAGCGACGAAAATATGATTTGTTATATGATTGTAGTGTATACTCATACATGATGTTCTGTTCGTGACAGTGCATTTTGAATTAAATTCTTTCACTATTCTTTGTACTGTATCATAATGTCCTGGAGCTAACGTTAATACGGTGTCCTTACTTGTTTTCAGATTGACAACAGTCACCTCTCCATCACTAGGTGGAAATGTTAACCAATTCCTTGGATATTGAACCTCTATCAGTCCTACCTCATATGGTTCATTCAAAACTATTGGTTTTGCAAGTTTTGTCCGATAGTTCCATATTTTGTTATTTGGGTAAACATTTGTTGAAGCATTACTTGGCAATGTCACATAAAACCCATTTTTCTTATCCATGATATGCGGTCTTGACTTTGGCGTAGGGTTTTACATATGATGTGAAAAACTGATTAAACTCTCCTTTTTAAACATCAATAATGTCGTCTTCACATACCAATGAACTGAATTTCTCAGGCCAGCCCAGCCATTTAACCAAGACATGGTTTTTGCCAGAAACTTTTTTTCTTGACAATATTGATTCTATTTTAAATATTTCGTTTTTATCAATGATGACTCGTTGTAATTCATGTTCGTAAAATGACCCTTTTAACAACTCACCCCCACAGTCTTTTAGTTTGTATACAGGAGGATCTCTTCCTATACTTCCTATACGGCTTGTTATTGTAAAATATTCATCTGTGAAAGTTTGTTCATATCCTTTTCTAAACACTCCACCAAGTTTTGATATTCTCACAGTCTCACCTAAATTAAATTTAAATGACAGAGCTTTCTGCCGTTTCCTTTTGTACAAATTGTAAAAAATAGTCTTCTCGTTGTCCTTGTTAACTTCCCAATATGGTGAGAATTATTATATGCATGTACAAGATCTTTAACTACATCTATGTATCTCCTCGAGTTGACAGATGTTAAATATCTCCACATCCGAGTCTTAAAAGTTCTGTTGAAACGCTCCACTACACAGGCTTTTGTTTCATTAGATGTAGAAAAGTGGTCAATATTACACTCCGTCTCTAACTTCTGAAACACTTTGTTATAAAACTCTTTACCCTCATCTGCTTGGAGTTTCTCTGGCACACGCCCTTCCCTCCAAATATCTTTAAAAGCATTTGTAACAACTATGGCCGACTTGTTTTTAAGACATCTAACCCAGGCATATTTAGAAAATACGTCAATGCATGTTAGAAGGTACCTTACATTGTCATTTTCTGATGCATATTCACTCATGTCAACTAAATCTGCCTGAAACTGTTTATCTATCCCATTAAACAAAACTCTGTTCCTTGGGAAATTCAAAACAGCCTTAGCATGTAAAGTGTACACATCCTGACCCAGTAAAAACTTTTTCACCTCAGGTAAAGATGGTGTAACCCCTGCAACCTCTTTAACAGCCTTGTAAAGGTTATACACACCCCCAAGACCTCCGGGGTGTGCTGGATCATAATAAATTTTCTTGAGAGTTGTTTCCATGATAACATTAAAGTAAAAATGAACACATGATAGTTTTAACAATGTCTTTTTATTGCAAAAATTTCTTAAAAATTCATTGACAAAAACAATGAAACATTTTTTTTAATACATACAAATATAAAAAAGAAGAAGAACATTAGTTTTCCTACTAATTTAACAAATCAATTATAACACAATTACATTTCATCAAACACATCACCATATTCAAAATAAAATATGAAAAAAAACATACATGTCAAAAAACTACATCTAAAAAAAACAAAAAAAACAAAGTCATTCATTCATTCTCCTTATGCCCCCTCCAGAGATCAAGAACCATGAAGTGTAGCTGAGGGGAAATCCCCCATTCTAACGCTTCCAACAGTCCTTTTAATTGAGCAGTACGTTTTAGCTCTTAAAGAAGTGTATCTATGGCCCCCAGAACATGATCTTCACTTACCTGAAACATTTTTGAGTACAGACAATGCATGATGGCTGGAAGAAACCGGTCGTTGCAAACAATCTCCACAACATCATCGAAATGTAGCACATAAAAGTCTTCAGGAATTGGGAACAAACACGGGTGTTGCATTTGACTTGGATGATCTGTCTGACATCCATAGCACTCATTCTCCCAACACTTTTGAAACCCCGCATTAATCAAACTCGCAACACAGTCCTGGATAACACCTGCATAGGCGTATGAAGCTGCTGGTGGAACTCCATCACCTTCCTGCGAGTCCATAGAAAGTGATGTCTGAGACAGCAGGGAAGGGGTTTGTGGAGAATTGGGATACACCAGCGAAAGATAAAGTGGGGACAATGGTGGTGTCTGGAGTAGTTGAGACGGTGGGAGTGGAGGACAAATCGCTGACATTGGTGGAGTCTGGAGTAGTTGAGAAGGCGGGTTTGATGTTGGTGATGGTGGCGGTGGTGATGGTTATAAGTTGTAGAAGTTCTGGGCCCGTCGAAACATAGGAATCGGTGAATATGATGGACTCCATGGTGATTCTAGAGCGATGGGTATCCCCCAGATAGAATCAAATAGATCAGAACATATCCCCCACAGTGATTAACTGCCTGCCCCAGAAACACCTTCCATACATGATCCCCCTTTCTCTTTATGTATCTGCCCATCAATTTCACTCTCAGCGCTCTCTTCATAAGATCTAAGTTAATTAATTTAAGTCCTCCATCCTCATACTCATTCTCTAACACCTCTTTGGCTATCCTAACCCCCTTCCCATCCCACAGAAACTCTTTCACTATCCCATCCACCTCTTTCAACACTTTCTCAGGCACATCCAGCACAGTCATCACATACACAAGCTTACTGACCACCAAAGCATTCACAACAACTACTTTCCCCCTCAAAGTTAATCCTCTCCTTTTCCAAAACCTTAACGTCTTCCTAATGCTATTCACTGTCCCTTCATACTGCATGTCTCTCCCTTCTCTATCCTCTATCCCTAAATTCACTCCTAGCACCCTAAAATAATCCTTCCTCTCTTTCAGCCCTATGTCTAACCTGTCTGCTTCACCTGACCCTACGTACATTATTTCTGATTTCTCTATGTTTACCCTCGCCCCTGACGCCCTGCCATACATCTCTACACTATCTAATACCTCAACTACACTCTCCCTATCTCTTACTGTTACTGTAGTGTCATCTGCGTACTGATATAACAAACTAACCTGTCCTCCTGGTATCTCTATGCCTCTAATCTTCCTGTTGTGCTGCAAAAGCGCCGCTAAGGGCTCTGCTGACAGTGAGTACAGCAGCGGGCATCCCTGTCTTACTGACCTCTCTAATCTAAACGTGCTCGTGACTATCCCGTTGATTTTAACACAGCTAACTGCCCTTTCATACATTCTTCTTATCCAGCCTATCAACCTGTGCCCAAAGCCCACTCTGTCTAACACCCTGTACAAATATGTGTGATCTACTCTATCAAAAGCCTTATTTAAATCTAAACTTAATACCATCCCCCCCTTACCCCCCTTCATATAACCTATAGTGTCCCTGATGCTGCTTATTGTGTCTGCTATGTCTCTGCCTGGTATGCTATATGCCTGTGTGCCCCCCACCACTGTCCCTATGACTCTCTTAATCCTACCTGCTAACACCCTGGCTAATATTTTATAATCTCCATTTAACATGCTGAGTGGTCTGTAGTTTTCTAGTCTGTCCCTGCTCCCTTTCTTGTGAATGATTGTGACTAACCCGATTGTCATGCTAACTGGCATCTGTCCCTGCTCTTCTATCGTCCTGAATAACTTCTCTAACACTGGCACTAGTTCCTCCCTAAACTCCATATAAAACTCTCCTATTATCCCGTCTATCCCTGGACTCTTATTCCTCCCTAACTCTGCTATCGCTGCCTCTATTTCTCCTGTCCCTATCTGTCCCTCACACATCTCCCTCTGCTCTTCACTCAACCTACCTGTCACCTGCTCTAACACCTGTTCTAAGCTCTCCTCATCTATCTCTTCTTTCATAAATAGTTCCCTATAAAATTCCTCTACTCTTTCAACTATCCCTACAAAATCTGTGATCTTCTCTCCCTCCTTTCCCTCAACTTGCTCTAAGTAATTCTTCTTCTGCTTCACCTTCTCTAGCCCTAAGAAATACCCTGTTGCTTTCTCTCCCTCAGTAACATATCTGGCCCTGCTCCTAACTATTGCTCCAGCACATCTCTTCAGTTCTACCTCCCTCAGCTCATGATTAATTCTCATACTCTCCTACATCTCTTCCTACCTCCCTGTCCACTCTCTCTGCCTCCCTTTTTAATTCTTCTTTTAATCTCCTCTCCCTGTCTCTCTCTCTGATTCCTATTCTTACTATATCTAATACTGATTCTCTTTATTTCCTCTTTTAGTTCCTCCCACCACCTCCCAATATCCTCCTCATACATACTCTCTTTCATTCTCACCCGTACACATTCTCTCACTCTTTCCTTATATTTCTCCTCTTTCAGCATCGCTCCATTCATACACCACACTCCTCCCCCTCTCCTCTCATGTCCCTGCCCTAAGCTAAACCCTAACACCCTGTGGTCACTAAGTGTGGTTGTTTTATATTCAATATGTCCTATTTTCCCAGCTATGCCCCTCGTGCTCAAGACTAAATCCATCCTACTTTGTTTTAACACCCCCCTCACCACTTGTCTTCTTGAAAACTCCCTCCCCTCTGGGTTCCTCTCTCTCCACACATCTATCAAATCATTGGCTCTCATCACCTCCTTCAGAACTCCCCTCGACATATCACTCCTGTAGTTCACATTTGCAGACGCATCCAGTCTTCCACGCCACACATTGAAATCTCCAACAATCAGACAGTTCTCACCACACATTCCTCCCATTCTCTCAAAAAACTCTTTCCTCTCTCTCTCTTCATTCGGCGCATACACATTCAACAGTTTGTACTCCCTCCCATGTGCTCAAAAATAATACCAATCACTCTCCCGTCACCATCGTCAGCACACTTTCTCACTTTCTCAATCACTCCCCTCTTCACTAGAACAGCCACCCCTTTTGTTTTATCTCCCCCATTATTTGCAAACATGTCTCCCATCCATTCTCTCTCTGCTTCATTCATACAACTTTCATCCCAGTGTGTCTCCTGAATACACATGATGTCAGCCTCACATATCTGTATAGCAGCTTGTCTCCTTTCCTTACTCCTCAGCCCATTAGAATTAAAGGAGGAGACAGTTACCATAGTGATCAAATGAAGTAAAATAAAACAAAAACATTATTATTTCGGTTTACATTTTGCTTTGGTCTCTCTTTTTTCCTTTCTACCAAGGGGTCTTTTCCTATTTTTTATGATATCCTGGATGTTTTCCCCCTCGCTCTCTGTTAAATCAGAGCACACAGACTCATTACTTAGCCCCTTGTCCCCCTCTTTTTTACCTTCTCTCTGGGGCAGTCTTTGCTCTTGTCTTTATCCCTTCTCCTCGACTTGCTTCCTCTTCTCTTCCCGTCTTCGTCTTCATCTCCTGCACGCTGCAGCTCTCCTCGCTCTCCTCCTCTCTCCCCTCCATCTCCTCTTCTCCCTCACACGCGTCTCTGTCTTCCTCCATCCTTTCCTCGTCTTCCCCCTCTCCTTTTTCGCGTTCCTCAGCTCCAACATGCGCTCGTTCCTCTCCTTCCCCGTCCTCCCGTCCTCCAGTCCCTTCTCCTCCTCTCTCCTGCTCCTCCGTCACCACACACTCCCGTGCGTAATGGCTCTGCTCGCCGCAGCGGAAACACCTGAATTCAGGGCAATCCCTAAAGATGTGTCCAGGCTTTATGCACAGTCTGCACACTCTGACCTGCCGGTCATGTATAACCCTGAAGTACTCAGATCCCTCCAAAGTGTTGAACCTCGTGGAGTACGGCAAGGATCGCACCTCCTCATTAAACCTCACGCACAGGAAGCGCGTCCCGTCAGCCACTTCAGTCCCCGGCCACATTCTCCTTTTTATTTTAGAAATCGGTTTCACTCCCCAATCACTTAACTTTTCACAAATATCTTCATCACTGATGTAGACAGGTAAATTAAGAAATGAAACCACTATTTCATTGCAGTTAATTTCTTCACTTGTTATCAGTAAGTTTCCAATTTTGAACCCGTCTAAAAGTTTCAGTTTCCCGACATCAGTCTCCATTGTTATTTCCAACTTTTGGGTCCTCTTTGCCGACATCCAACAACAACTCCACGCTCCTTTTTTATTGCTTTCAACACGTCCATCATGCTGATTTTCTCCTCACCTTCCACTGTTGTAAGCACCGTTCTGTTTTTCAAAAAGTTTTCTTCTGCTTCATCATTTCTTTGTCCGTTTGCTCTCTCATCATCTTTGTCCGTTCCTGTTCCAGCCATGTTTTCCATCCAAAGGGTTTTGTAAGTCCTCCCCTAACAACTTCTGGTGCCAGGGGGGTTGAAACAAAAGCAAAAAAGTCTCTAAATAGACACAAAATCAGGTAACACTTGAGGATCAGAGTCTCTCAGCGTGTCTCCTCTACTTCTGCGGAACACTCACAGTCACACAGGTCCGCGCATGCGCAATCGGGCATGCTCAGGGTGGTATGGCCGTAAGCGATGACAGAAGTGACTAATGGCTCATTTAAGTGTGCCTCCAGGATTAAAGTCAGCAGGGGCGTAGAATTGGGTAGGGACGCTAGGGACACGTCCCTATCAATATTTTGCCACTACCCAGCGCCACCCCTCCCTATACGCAAAACACGCGTTGTGGGTAAGGCCCAATCTTGCGCAAGAGGATGCATTCCCCGCCGTCTGATGCGATCCGGTCTGTGGACTACAGGCCTGATATTTCCCATTAAAATGTTATCGTTGTTGTCTATCAGTAATGTCATTTTGCAGTGCAGCCGGTGTCTATGTCAGCATTTTATCTAAATGCCTCCCGAATTGCTCAGCGTTTGGGAGCTCGCTCCTCCGTCTGCCGGTGAGCGTAAAGATGCAGACAGACGCGCATCGCAGGAACAGTGAGGGATCATCAGTCAATTTGTGTGATTTTCTAATTCAAAAGGTGTCTTGATAGCTCGGTTTCAGCGCTCTGTTTAAGTGAACAGAAAGACTTACAAAAGTGAGTCAGCCTTTTGTTGAATCAAAACTCAACATTCTTCATCAGTCCAGCTCTGAGCTGCTGTTTTCACTCACTCACTGTTTGCTAAATGATAAATTCATCCTGAGGTATCCTCCATCACATATTGTCCATGATATAAAAACAATCTTTGAAGGATCAAGCTTCAAATACAATGTACTGCAGCGGTTCCCAACTTATGGGTGGGTCTCATGCAATCATGAGACAGAAGAGATAATTCTGTCTAGATGTTGATTAGAGATTAAAATTCTCTACAGCCCTCATTATCATTTATTGAATGTCTAGTTAACTGCCTATACATTCATCTCTGTTGAAAAAGGAGTGGTTAATAATTGATCAGTTGGTGATAGTATGTTGGGCCGGGGGGGGGGGGGGGGGGGGGGGGCTACATACCAAAATGAAATACCAAAATACCAAAATGAAATTCTGGAGCACTTTTATGTCCCCACCAATGTCAAAATCAAACCTACGCCCTTGAAAGTCAGCATTATGAGGATACAGTCAGAATTCTGGAAATAAAGCCACAATTCTAAGATCAAATCAAAGTACCGAGTTTAAAATCAGATTTCTGAAATAAAAAAAAGAATCCCGAGATTTCTGTCAGGACTCTAAGATTACAGACAAAATCCTGAGATTAAAGCCGACAACCTGAGATGAAAGTCACAATTCCTAAAAGGCAGAATTCTGACATTAAAGTCAGAATTCTAGGATTCAAATCAAAATCCTGAGATCAAAGTCAAGATTTTTGGATGAAAGACAAAATCAGAATCAGAATCAGAATCAGATTTTTTTTGCCAAGTAGGTTTTTACCCTTACAAGGAATTTGCTCTGGTGACCTTGGTGCTAAGTACGAACAGACAATAAGTAAAAAGATAACAATAAAAATAAAAGTAAGGTGCAAACATTGTAATAAGAATAATCAGATATAGAAATATAGAATAAAATAAAAAAGTTTGTGTCCAGGGTGAGAGGGGTCGGCCAAGATCTTGTCTGCACGCCTCAGAGTCCTAGAGGTGTACAGATCCTGGAGAGATGGCAGGTAACATCCGATCACCTTCTCTGCAGAGGGGATGATGCGCTGCAGCCTGCTCTTGTCCCGAGCGGTGGCTGCAGGGTACCGGACGGTGATGGAGGAGGAGAGGATGGACTCTATGATGGCCGTGTAGAAGTGCACCATCATAGTCTTTGGCAGGTTGAATTTCTTCAGCTGCCTCAGGAAGTACATCCTCTGCTGTGCCTTCTTGATTAGGGAGGTGATGTTCAGCTCCCACTTCAGGTCCTGGGAGATGATGGATCCCAGGAAGCAGAAAGACTCCACGGTGAGTACTGTGGAGTCAGAGAGTATGATGGGAGCAGGGGGGGCTGTGTTTCTCCTTAAGTCCACCACCATCTCCACTGTCTTCAGGGCGTGGAGCTCCAGGTTGTTCCTGCTGCACCAGGTCACCAGATGGTCCACCTCCAGTCTGTAAGCAGACTCATCCCCATCAGAGATGAGACCAATGAGGGTGGTGTCGTCTGCAAACTTCAGGAGTTTGACAGACTGGTGACTGGAGGTGCAGCTGTTGGTGTACAGGGAGAACAGCAGTGGGAAAGAACATAGCCTTGGGGGGAGCCGGTGCTGATGGTCCTGGTTTCAGAGACGTGCTTCCCAAGCTTCACGTGCTGCCTCCTGTCAGACAGAAAGTCTGTGATCCATCTGCAGGTGGAGGCAGGCACACTCAGCTGGGAGAGCTTGTCCTGGAGCAGGGCAGGGATGACTGTGTTGAAGGCAGAACTGAAATCCACAAACAGGATCCTGGCGTAGGTCCCTGCTGAGTCCAGCTGCTGCAGGATGGTGTGGAGGGCTAGATTGACAGCATCGTCTACAGACCTGTTGGCTCTGTAGGCGAACTGCAGGGGGTCCAGGAGTGGGTCTGTGATGGCCTGAGATTAAAGCCAGAATTCTTAGAATGAAGTCAAAATTCAGGCTTTAATCTAAAAATTCTGACTAGTTTTCCAGAATTCTGATATTTCTAACCATTATTTTTTTCATCATCTGATTTTTTTTTTAAACTTAAAAGAAATTATCCTCACTTTCTTTCAGCCGTAACTCTCAAATTATGACTGCTTTTTATCATTGTAATGAATCATCAGCCTTTTTTGTATTGTTTTTTTTTTTTTAAGATGTTTATGTCATCATTTTTATGACATGCTCTGGCAATAAATTCCCTATGTCCATGCCAATACAGCTATTTGAACTAGATTGAATTTGATGGAATTGAAAATGTGTTTTAGGAGCTGGGGCAGTTGATTGGTTGGGCTCAGGTATTGGGTTGGTGTTGGGGGGGTGAAAGGGGGTTTGTCGAATGTGGACAAAGTGGCATAACTCCAAACCTGAAGGTGCTACAGAGTTGAGACCAATATGTTCCCCCACTAAATCAGACATGCCCTTTCCCATGGTGCCAATTTGAAGTCTTTTTGACGGCTAGAAGTGCCATTTTCCTATTGGTCAAGAGGGTTTTTCGAGTTTAACTCTTGAACACAAGGTTGTAGAGACTCGGGACCAAGACTGGCATCTTCAGAAGGGTTGAATTATGGCAGACGGATCGAGATTGCAAGTCCATCCGACACATGGTTGATTTTTTATGAATTTTTCAAGATCTGAAGCTTGTCTAAAATAGGGCACAAGTGTCCGATGCAAACAAAGTAAAATAACTCGAGAACTGAATGTGCTAAAGAGTGGAAACCAAGATGTGCCCCCACTAAATAAGACATGCCCTTTCCTATGGTGCCAACTTGAAGTCTTTACAACGACTGGAAGTGCCTGTTTCCTATTGGTCAAGAGAGTTTTTCGAGTGTATCTCGGGAACGGAAGGTTGTAGAGACTCATGACCAAGACGACCGTAAGTTTGTCTAAATTGGGCCACAAGTGTCTGATGTGGATGAAACATGTTTTTTCTCGGGAATGGACAGTCATAGAGACTCAAGACCAAGACTGGCGTGTTCAGAAGATGTACCCCCACTAATTCACACATGTCCTTTCCTATGGTGCCAACTTGAAGTCTGTACTACGACAGGAAGTGCCTGTTTCCCATGGGTCAAGAGGGTTTTTTGAGTGACCCTTGGGAACGGAAGGTCGCAGAGACTCGGGACCTAGACTGGTGTGTTCAGAAGAGTCGAATTATATCAGACGGATCAAGGTTACAGTTCTTTCTCTTAAAAAATCCTTTATCCAATTAAACATTCGTTCCCTTACTCCTAGATCAAAGATTTTAATTTGCAGTCCCTTCTTCCACAGAGAGTCATACGCTTTCTCAATATCCAAGAACACACTCACCACTGCCTCTTTATTATTGGATAGATAGATAGATAGATACATAGATAGATAGATATAACTTTATTGTCTGTTTCAGTTAAAAAACAGAAGTTTTTCTTCTGTCACGGCTTCATTAAATTAAAGACAACATCTACAATTGGGCACCGAAGGCAACCCGACACATGTACAATGTTAAAAACACACACACACAAAACAGCAGGTAAAATAAACATATAAGAACGTATAAAAACATGTGAGAAAAGCTAAAAAAAAAACAAACAAAAAAAAAAAAACAGAACAGCTATTGCAAAGGGGATGAAGGATTTTGCATATATGTTTTTCCTGGCCAGAGGTGCTCTGTAGCGTTTGCCTGACGGCAGCAGCCTGAAGGAGTGGTGGAGTGGATGAGAGGGGTCCTCAGTGATAAGGGTGGCTTTCCTCATCACTGAGCGATGGTACAGTTCAGACAGGGGGGCTTGGGCTGTTTGAGTGATTTTGCTGGCCTGGTTTATTATTTGGGAGAGTTTTGTTTTGTGTTTGATGGTTAGAAAATTGAACCAGGTTGAAATGTTATAGGTGATGAAGGATTCAATGAGTGATTTGTAAACGAGAGTTAAAATGTTTTTGCAGATGTTAAAAGACCTGAGCTTCCTGAACAGGTGGAGGCGCTGTTGGGCCTTTTTATTAACAGCATCCACATGAGGTCCAAAGGACAGGCAGGTGTCCATCTCCATCCCTAGGTACGTAAAAGTCTTCACCTGCTCCACACCCAGACCATGGATTTGTAGGGGTTCAAACAAGTCTGTTTTTTTCCTTGAAGGCCCACAGCAGAGCTCCTTATGTAAATGTTGTTGTTATCCTTTGTAAAGTGTCTTTGAGTCTTTTTGAAAAGCACTATAAAAATTTGATGCATTATTATTATTATTATTATTATTATTATTATTATTATTATCATTATGCCCTTTTGATATTATAGTCTAACATTGCAACAGACTCTGTCATGGACCGTTCATTCCTAAAACCACATTTTTGGCCGCTCTGTTGATGCCGTAAACCCATATTCTGGAAATGCCGTTCGAGAATGGTGCAAGTTTGTCCAATCAGAAACAAATACTATGGTCCCACCCTTTCTGGTTTCTTGAAATGTATTTCATGATCCCTGAAATGTTTTTGTGTTCTGTGAAATGTTTTTGCGTATTGTGAAATGTTTTTTCGTATTGTGATATGTATTTGTGTTTTGTTAAGATGTGTTTTGTGTTTTCTTGAATGTATTTGTGTTTTTTGAAATGTTTTTTTTTTTTAAATGTTTTTGTGTTTTATGAAATGTTTGTGTTTTGTGAAATGCATTTGTGTTTTTTTTATTTTTATGTGTTCTGTGAAATGTTTTTTGCACTTTTTGAAATGTTTTTGTGTTTTGGGAAATGTATTTGCGCTTTTTGAAATGTTTATTCCCATTGGCCTTCAGGGCCACCGTACCTAACATTTTCAAAAGCCTCCTGACATCATAAGCCTCAACCAAATTTAGCCTCAACTTTAAGGAGTTCAGTAAGGGGAAACACAACAGTTAAAAAGTTCCTACAACACAACAGTTAAAAAGTTCCTACAAAAACTCCAATAGTACCCCACTAACCCCAAAATACAAGGAGAAGCCCAACTCGATGACGAGGGTTCAGCAATGCCCTTTCCAAGATCTCCAAGGGGAATGATTTCTTCGTTGATAAAAAACTCAATGGTCTCTTCCTCCCAGTACAGCATGTACACAACCTCAGAATCCAAAAGATCCCGCCTAGTTGGTGGCACATGGTAAAATTGTTGTTTAATTGGGTCAGAGTCCCCGACATCACTGTCATGTTCAGCCCAATCAGTTTGTAAAGGAATGTCCCCAGACAAACAAGGATATTTACTGACCAACTGCACCAACTGTGCACGATTGGATTCAGGCAGATGAGCAAACAATTTATCCAAATTTCAAAGGGTTTCAGAGTTTTTCATATGCCCATACAAAAGACTATCATCGGGCTCAGGCATCCCATCTACTTCCTGTACTAGAGTCCCTGGTGACACAGCTAGGGCTGGGTGAACATCACCGCTCACATCCTCACCTGACTCTCCCTTAATCACACGCTGATAATATGGCTTCAGGAAATTGACATGACACAGACGTTGAGTCGTCTTGCGGCCTGGTGTCGCCACAATGTAATTCAAATATGATTGCTTTTCAATGACAGTGTATGGACCAGAATATTTGGCTCCAAATGGTGAACTAAACAACAGGCATGAGCACAAGAACCTGGTCACCAGGACAGAATTCATATCGGTCTGCACAACAGTCATACCACCTCTTCATCTTGCTCTGGGATCAAGACAATTTTTCACGAGCCATACAAGCAGCAACAAACAACTGATGTCTGAACCCACCGACAAAATCAATAAGATTCCCTGGCGGTTCAGCATCAACACAACCATCTTTCAGCACTGACAGGGGACCTTGTACAGTGTGACTAAAAACCAACTTATTATGTTGAAATGCTGAGTCAGCATTTCAACATATTGTTATCCAACTTTATTCTTCTTCTTCTTTTTCTTCTTCTTATTCTTCCCTCAACTATTTGGACCTTTTCACAGCTTTCAAATTTGCACAGATTTTCACAGAAAAAAATTGAGCAGTGCAGCATGTTCAGGAGATTTGGGCTTGTATTTTTCACATGTTTAACTGTTACAGTTTTTACAGTAAAAATGATTTTCTGCAGATTTTTTCCCATTGAAATGAATGGGAGACTTATGCAGTTCTGCTGAAAAGTGCTTCAACTTTCAGGCTGTACAGCTTCGGCATACTTCCACCTACAGACTTCATTCTTGCTTTGACAGATTCACTGATCTCTCAACTATTTTTACATGTGTTCAGCTTTTTGCTGTCTTGTACAGTTTTTGAGATATCACCGTTTAAGCAACACTAAGTTTTGAGGATTTCTCTGTTCTTAGAGCGTGTCACGTGACCTGTTAGACCGTGAGCTTCGCTTAAAAATTCCAAAATTCCTAGCGGATAAACTGCAAAAAAAGATTCAAACTTTGTTCCACAGATATGATTTATACATCAAAATAAAGGTACACTTCTCCTCTTTCAGCTGAAATTTGTTTCAACCTCGACATTGACATCGTTTTGTCTCAGTGAGCTTCAGAGCCACGGGTATCCCGCAAAGTCCCTCATATGCTCCAATTGAAACTGTCTTCCGCAGAGAGCTGATTGCTTCACTTTTAAGCCCGTTTTTAAACTGCTCTCCCGTCAACATTTTCTACAGTACAGACATGAAACTTACATCAATCTTTTCAGGAGATTCTTGGGATGCTCACGGTGCAGTCCTTTTTTTGATAGCTATCACGGTTTTGGCACAGCATTAGCCTGTATACCCGGAAGTACCCAGCTAAACTTCACCGCTCTGTACAAGCTGACAGTATCATTACATAGTCTGCTACACTATGGGTGGGTGTGTCATAATGAATTAGCTGAGCGGTTAGCGCAGTTGTAATTTTATCCGGAGGCTGGGGTTCGATTCCTGATATAGACTATTTTATACTATCATGCATATTTCAGAAAATACATAAACACGCATGCTACTCATTACAGTCTTTGCCATTTTACTCCTCAAAAATTCACGCCTTCCAGCTGTCACGCATTGCTCGTCAGACACACACATTTCATTGGTGTAACACCACCTTCGTCTCCTCATCTTCTCAGTGTACAGCGTCATGACACAGACATGCGAAAAGGATTCTGGGAAATGTAGGCGGATGTACGCCGACACCATACGACAGCGCCGAGTCCGTTCTAAGCACTGCTGTCACACAAAACACTGCTCGCCATGTATTTTCACATCGATATTAAATGTGACACGGGCTCCGTTTCTTCATGTTACTGCTTTGCAAAGTCAGCTGGCCCCCGTCCTCACTTTGCAGTGTAATAACACAGACATGCGCAAAGGATTGTGGGAAATGTAGGCTGGTGTACGCCGACAGCTTCACTTTCAAGCCCGTTTTTAAACTCCTCTCGTGTCAACATTTTCTACAGTACAGACACGAAGCTTACATCAATCGTTTCAGCTGATTCTTGTGATGCTCACGGTGCAGTCCTTTTTTTGATAGCTATTACGGTTTTGGTACAGCTTTAGATCGTTCACCCGGAAGTCCCCAGCTTAACTTCGCTACTCGGTACAACTATACAGCATTATTACATAGGCTGCTTCTGCATTTTTGAATACGTGTGGGGTTGATAGTTGAGCGGTTAGTGTGATGGATGATTCATTTGAAAACGGGGATGCGATTCTCGGTTTCAGTTATGTTTTACTCTCATGCATATTTCAGAACACACGTAAACACGCATGCTGCTCATTACAGTCTTTGCCATTTTAGCCCTCAAAAATTCACGCCTGCCAGCTGTCACGCATTGCTCGTGAGACCCACTCATTTCATTGGTGTAACACCACCTCCATCTCCTTATCTTCTCAGTGTACAGCGTCATGACACAGACATGCGAAAAGGATTCTGGGAAATGTAGGCTGATGTACGCCGACACTTTACGAGCACATTGCCGCTGTGTGTCACAGCGGTAGAGCAGCGGACTGTGCTGCAGGTGTTTTCGGTTTACGTCCGGAGCAGGCTCGATCACTTTTCAACTGCTTTGTCCACGACAGACTGTTGATTATCAAAGCATCTGAATGCTTTCCTTTTCAGTCTGGATGTTGCAGCTTTTCACTGATTCAAGCTCTCACTTCCGTTCGATTTTCACTGTACCCCCCTTTACAATGCACATATAATAATGATAACAATAATAATAAAAAGAAGAATGATAATAATGATAACATACGATAACATAGTTTACACTTCTGTTACTCATTACAGTTTCGACAAAATCTGCATATACAGCTGAACTGCTTCTGTCTTTTTCAACAGTTTTTACTGTTACACTTTTCTAAATATTAACTTTTTCAAACATTTGTTTTACATTTAAATTAATAGGACACTTTTGCAGTTCTGCTGAAAACTGCTTCAGCTTTGACATTCTACAGATTCTGCAGACTTCGACTTACAGACTCCACTCTTGCTTTACAATATTCAAAAATCTTTCCACAATTTTTAGGCTTGTCCACTTTCCTGTTATTATATCATCTATGATGACAGCATACGTGATGCCTGCGGGAGAGAGACAGACACGTTGATGTAGACTGACATCTTCAGCGAGTCGGCATTGTACATAACTTTATAAGCATGTGTTGTGCTCATCTGAGCCATTTAATGGATACACATTTTTAACATGTACGGGACATTTCACAATCAGTGCAGTCCTATAGTACTGTGTGCAGAATATGCACAATCCTGTATCAATATCAACACTCAGATGAAGTGCTGGTTGTACGTGCTTCATTCCATCTATACATAAGGTTGGAGCAACATTAATGGACACTTTTTACTTTTTCTGAATTCCTGAAAGCCAGCATTTCTGTGGTTCTGACATTCATGTGCGGACATGACACAACACGTGTATCAGTCTATTGCTCACGACAGTGGGGTCCAGTTGTCCGACCGGCCCTGAACGCCTCACTAAAGTCTCATGCTGTGGCTTCGCGAGATTTTGTCTCATTCTGAACTCCGTTCTTGAAGGTGAGTTGGATTACTTTTGTGTCTCCCTCTTGCTTTCCTACAAAGTCATTTTATTACAGTGTGATGTTGTTCATTACGACTACAAGTCTGCCCGGGAGGCTCGATATAGTTTTGCTGCTTGTCAGTCTGTAGCTATGTTTAGCCGACGCTCACTGTTGCTGATCATCACTTTAGACGGACGTTTGCAGTCACGGCAGTTGAACTAAACCAAGCTAAATGTCCTTCTTCATGTGTAACACTTAACTACAATACGTTTCAGCGGATCAGGTATTATAAACAAAAACCTACTCTTATTGTCTACGTTGATACATGCAGTGATAATCAAAGCATGGTGTTGATGGTGTTAGCTGCACTGCACAATCAAACACGCCATAGACACATTTAGGTTGATATCGCAGTGGTTGTGTGTTCCCACCATAGCTGCCTACTACCGCCGCTGTCGGACGTCAGCGTGTCCGCCTTATTGATAGCGAGTGTCAACCACTGTAGAACATGTGACGTTTTTGTATAGAAACTTAGATGCAATTCAAGTTGATCCACTGTTTTCATATAATGTACGTGGTCATGCTGTCGAAAATTAGGACAAAAATGACATCTCAGCAGATAATGCTACACTAGCAATGACTGTACTAACTTAAATATGAGCAGATACAGTTCAGCTCCTAACTTTACATACTTTTGCAGGACTTCTAACATATCGACTATTGGAAAATATGATACTAGGCCATTTCATCATGTGCAAAACTTTTGCCTTATTTACAGCTAGTGTTCACATGAAGCCATTTCATGCCCTTTTCAAATCTCAATGTTAACCACAATCACCAAAATTGCCCTAATGTACAGCTTATTGAACCTTGACTGTTTGGCTTAATAATAATTACAAAGGTTGATATACATATCTTTACATAGTTATTTGGGTAACTGTAAATACTTGTGACTGTCTGATTCTAATAACTCTCCTTCTTTCAAAAGTAACAGACTTTCACAGTTGTAGAGAGAGCTCTACATAATTACATTTCTAATGTGCAGTTGTACAGATTTACAGGAAAGTGAGCAGTGGGTGAAGCCAGCACTGTGCAAAGACCTGCTGGAAAACATTGTTGCACTTACAAATGACAAAGAGGGATATAAACACATCCATGGATATGAAAATTTCTATCTGTTGTGTTCAGCCTGTGTTAACAAGTGGACAGTTTCTGATTCTGCTGAGACATTCTCCAGGGTATGTAAAATTAGGAGCACAACTGTATATGACACAAAACTTTTGACTTCCTTGTCATTGTTTGCTGCTGGAGAACAAGCTGAGCTAATAGTGTGCTAATGTTACAACTATGCACAATATATTAACTCAGCTTTTCCTTATTTTCTATCATCATCTTACACATCATGTATTAACTCAGAGCATGACACATTTTCACTTATTAAACAGGAAAATTGACTTTTCCTTCCTCTAAAGACATTTTAGATGATTCTATTACACACACAAGACTGCTTCAACATGTAGGCATTATATTGCATGTAATACATTCTTTTATGATATTAATAAGCATGTCTGTCTTGGCCACAGTCACCACCATGGTTGACTGTTGACACACTTTGTTACACACACTCACACAGCTCTATTAACATGTGTTACCCATCTTTCACAACAAGAAAACTGCAAGTCCTGATTTTTCTGTACTACGGATACATTATGTCAATACAATAGAAATTCAACACAGTACTTGATGAATAGACGTTTACTTAGTAAATTACAGTGTTCTGCATGACCATAACAACCTCTGTATTGTTGCACAACTGTAATGGTTTCTCCTTTTCTTTCCATCCACCTGCCAACCACTTCATGATACCTTACCGTTTTCTCCATCTTCTTCAATTGGGCTGATCATCATGGGTTCCTTGTCCAAAACGAAGTAAGAACGTCAACCTGAATAATACTTCTGCTTTTGCCACAGTGATCTGTACTTTTCCTCATTTTTACTGAATCATGTTTGACACAATGAACACTCTTGCTGAATATAGTTGAACACAACAGTAGCTGTACATTTCATGCGTGTCATAAAATGCACACATTGTTTTTTTACAAACTTGGTTGTTGGGTTTTTCTTTTTAACAGGGTCTTTCCAGGGGTGTGGGGTAGTTTTATTTATCTGGAGGTACTTGTATTACAAATAACCACAAGGTCTTTGTAGCCGAAATTTCTGCCTGAGAAGAATATACAAAATCAATATATGTTTTACACAACAAACACTGAAGACTGAACAAAGTGCTGTGAGATTTCTGGAATTAACACTGCATTTGTTTTGCTCTGTCTCCTTGACCTTTGTGTTTTCTACCCTAAATCAACACTGCAGAGTTGGAAGTGTAAGTCACATACTTAGACTCACTGTATTTTCCCCTGTGTTTCAAATGTACCATTTCGCTGTAATTTATTGTTCCTTCAGCTGTCTCAAAGTACCACTTGCTATTCACATTGTTTAACTTGGAGTACATGGCTGCTTTCAGTTTGTCTCAGTCTGTATCTCACACTAACTGATCTAAGTTGTTGCTACACCCACTGTTTAGTGAAACTTCACAGCAACATAGTCTTCTGCTGCACAACAACAAAATACTAGGATATTGGAGTTTTGTTGGGCAGATGCTGTGCAGCAGTATTCATGACAGTCATATGTCAGCTTTTGTTCTGTACATACAAATGCAGTCTTCCTTTAAAACCATGAGGACTGGGGATGCCAAGGTGACAATGTCTTTCTGCTAACATGGGGAGGATTTACCATAGCAACATATCAATGCTTATTTTTTACAGCTTAATAGCATTGTACTTTACCATAAATGAGCCTATATCCTAAGTTTTACTTGTGGAATAAGTGAAATGAAGACTTCACTGCTGACCTTTGGAAAGAACGCAATTGAACAATGTATAAGCTTTGCTTTTGAAACAGCTGTTACTTGGTCATGAACAACAATACATTTCGGAGTCTTGTACAACAGATTTTGTATTACCAGCACTGTCTTATATCTGTTTCCTCTTTCTCTTACAGCTTTTCTACTACCTTGGCGACCTGGATGACTGGCTACCTGGCTCATCATCTGCACTTCTCTACTCTATCCATTTTGGGTCTTTTCTCCAATCTTTCTTCACACCTTTCTTGCATCTCTCCCTTATCTCTGTATCTCCCATCAATTATATCATTTTTTGAGGTTTTCTGTCTGGCTTTCTCTATCCACCTGCTCTATCTAGGCCTGTAATCGGGCAGGCCTTTATTCAGTACTCTTTTTTGGGTGAACTTTTTAAGGTCCAGTCTGTACTCGGTCAACTCCTGTTTCAGAACACTGTATCACGGGACTATTTGGTTTACAGGATATCACTTCCTGTTTTGGGTTAGATCACTTTCAGGATATTGGTTCCTGATCTGTTTTGGGTCTGAGCTTTTCTGCTCCATTCTGTCCTTTGCTCTCTCTCCTGACAGCAATTAATTGCATCTTTCACACTGACAATAACATCTTGTAGACGAATCATAATTTTACTCTATAATAATTGGAATATTCTTGTAAATATAACATACATTCTCAAGACTTTCTCAGTGCACTTTAACTGTAGTCAGAATTGTTACATAGTCTGAGCTTAACTTACACACCTGAAACATACATAGCAGATACATTTCATTTCACACTTACCACTTTTTAAGGACGTTTCAGTTCAAGCTAAACTCTGTTTGGAATCTATCACAAAAACAGTTTCTTTCCAAACCAAATTCAATCATTTCCCATATAGCTATATCTTCTTTATATACACAACTATTGACATTCAAGTCCAAATTTATTTACATCCAAAATTTACTCTCAAGCCTTTTTTTGGAAGGACAACTTCTGAAAAGTTCTTACAATTACTGTTTTCTTTTTCTGATACTTGCACAGAATTGACAAACTGAAACTAATTCATACAGTGCTAATTTGACTGATTCCTCATTTATTTGTCCACAATTCACTGAAAACACTGTCATTTGTACTGTTGCACCTCTTCATTTAAAATAAACATCTAGCAGAAGGATCTTTGTGTGGCTGTTCTGTTTCTGCAGATTCTGTCTAACCAGAAGAAGTACATCCAGAGTACAGAAAAACCTGCATTCCTCATTGTGAATTTAACTTTCATATGTAAGATAGTGTCCACCATAACTGTTATATACAAGTAGTGTTAGAGGACAGTCTTGGTAACTTCAGAGAGTTCAGGTTCAACACAGCTCAGCCACAATTTTTACTAGTCAGTAAAAACCATACTTGTGGTAACGCTACAATGCCAAGGAAGAGCAAGAAATCACAGGCAGCAAGCCAGTGCTGGAAAAACAGAAACAACATTGACTCTGTTACAACTGGTCAGCTTCGTCATAGCAGTGGAGACATCAAGCCTGTATTGTCTGATGCTGACAATATGACAGAAGGAGGTCCAACGTCACTGTGTGTATCACAGGTATTGTATGCAGACAAGGTACAGCATACTGAAACCACTTTTGCGGGTACTACGTCTCACCAGGTAGACCCCACAGCTCAAAGTAACTTCACAGGTGTACCACAACTATCCTATGCAGACATGCTTAAAAGAATGTGTCAGTGATTGTAACTTTGCAGCAGGCCCACCTCAAGCACAAATCAGAAATCCCACAGATCAGCTTGATGAAGTAAACATCTGTGCATCGCGCAGCCAGGCTTCCCTCAAATATGGTGAATCGAGGAACCAGCAGTGCACCTGTAACTCTCTGACCTTCTTAGCATTCCTGTATGAGAATGAACACCTTACTAGAGCAGACCTGGACCTTGTCTTAGATAAAGGTAATGTTATGTACAGACAGGTGAGAAAAAATGTTCGTAACCACAGCCATCTGACAACTGATGAACTTCCTGATGTAGTTCCTGCTCGCAGATACACACACATTGTGGACATGTCACAGCTTTCCAGATACGGCACGTTTGGAGATCCATTACCTGGAGCAGTAGACACCTATCTAGACCTTGAGTCAGGACTCAGCTGTTTGTTATCAGATGTACAGTATGCACTACTGCTAATGACTTCATTGTGCATTGCAGTCTTCAGAACCAGGTCAGGCAGATATGGTTTCTTTGATCCACATTCTCGTACAGTCCAAGGTTTGCCTGTGATTCAACCAAGACTCAGCTCTGGTACTGCTGTCATGGTGACATTTACACGTCTCAGTGACATGATTGACAGACTAACCAAATATCACAAGATGTTGGGCACAGCAGCGACATGTAATTATGAGTTAAAGCCAGTCGTCTTTCACGATGTGAACAACGTGAGTCATGTCATCCCAGACACAGAGAGGCAGCCACTAACTTACATTGTCCCAAACACTGTGTCTGATGATCCACCTCGAGGTGAGCTTAACAGAACTATACCACAAATCCAGGCTGATGCCTCTCAAAAGCCTGTGTTAGCAGACATGGAAACTGAAGTTGTGACAGAACAAGAAATCAACGTACTGCATGTGTTAGCTGACACACACACTGATCCAGAACCACTACATAAATTGGGAATACCAGACTATCCCCAGAGTGAGTTATTCTTAACTGTGCCATTTATTAATAATCATGACATTTTCAGTAAACTGTCAAAAATGGGCAAAAAGCAAAAGAAGAAATTCATAAGGAGACTTCAGCAACATGGAAAATTATCACGAAGTAAAGACAATCAAAACAGAAATGCAAGGTTGAAGTATGTGTCGGATAAAACCTACAGAGCAAAGAAAATGTTGTACTTGAAACACAGATATTCTACCAACCCTCAAGTACAGGAAAAGAAAAGAAAAAAAATTACAATCAGATACAGGGAAAGCGCAAATTTCAGACTGAAGCAAAAGACATATTTTTCAAGAAAATATCAGGAAAATGTGGAATTAAGAGCCAAGAGAAAAGCAGACTTCAACAGAAAATATCAGGAAAATGTGGAATTCAAGGCCAAGAAAAAAGCAGACTTCAACAGAAAATATCAGGGAAATCTGGAATTCAAGGCCAAGAAAAAAGCAGACATTAACAGAAAATATCAGGGAAAACTGGAATTCAAGGCAAAGAAAAAAGCAGACGCTAACAGAAAATATCAGGGAAATCTGGAATTCAAGGCAAAGAAAAAAGCAGACGCTAACAGAAAATATCAGGGAAATCTGGAATTTAAGGCCAAGAAAAAAGCAGACGCTAACAGAAAATATGAAAGTCTTGAATTCAGACAGAAAAAAAAAACAGATGTTAAGAGGAAATATCAGGACAATCTGGAATTCAGACAGAAGAAGAAAACATATATCACTCAAAGATATGCACAGGATGAAAAGTTCAATGTTCGCAACAAACAGCTGATGAGACAAAAAATGCATGATAGGACTAAAGACAGTCTCCAAAAGATTACTTGTGCTTTGAAAATAACAAAGAAATACAGACACATAAGTCGACATACTTGTGAGCCTGACAGACAAACAGATAATACTTTGATCAGAGAAGCCATAGCTACTTTCAGATCACACATAAAGGATGGTCTCACCTATGTTTGCACTGTTTGTCACAAAGCCTCATTTCCAAACCAGGTGAAACCTTGTAACAGGTCCAGCTATGAGAAAAATCCCACAGTGGTAGGAGCATGTCTGACAGGGCAGTATGTTCATGTTTGTGACGATGACTGCATAAATGATAACTGTTCTGTTCCTCACGAGAGAAGGACAGAGTGGATCTGTCACACCTGCCATGATCACCTGAAAAATGGAGCCATGCCAAAACTGGCTGTAGCAAACAACCTGGGTCTGTGTGATATTCCACCTGAGCTGTGTGACCTCAACATACTGGAGAGACATCTGATAGCAGAGTGCATAGCGTTTGCAAAGATCATTCCTCTTCCTAAAGGCAGACAGAGAGCTATACATGGCAATGTGGTGTGTGTTCCCTCTGAAGTCCAAGAGACTATTGATGCTCTTCCCAGATTGAGAAGTGAGTCTCAGGTGATGAGAGTGAAACTGAAGAGACAACTGAGCTACAGAGGACATCATATGTTTCAGAACGTCACCTGGTCCAAACTCATTCAGGCTCTGCAGACACTGAAAGACATCCACCCACAGTACAAAGACATCACTATTAGAGATGAGGAGGAGCTATGTGACCCCACAGTACCTGATGATGATGATGTTTCCATGGATGATGAAGAGTATGATAAAGATGATCTGATGCAGATTGACAAGTTTGAGACAGATGCAATGTGTGAACCAGACAGTGATGGCGAGAAAGGAAACACTCAGCTGTGTGATGACAATCAGACTGAGGAGAATGATGGTAATGATCGCGATGAACATGATGATGATGCTGATGATGAACCACAGCAGGATGAAGACATGCCTAACAGTGGTGGTGTTGTTCTTGAATCATGCCTTCAGCCCTGTGATGTTTCAGAAGACATATTGTGTTTCAGTGAATCGACTTACTCAGTAGCTCCTGAAGAGAGAAACAGCCCAGTCAGTTTCTTTAAAACACCAAAACTTGAGGCCATGGCTTTCCCTGTTCAGTTTCCTACTGGTGAAAACACACTGGATGAGAACAGAGCCATGAAGTTAACACCCAGTAGTTATTTCAAAGCAAGGCTCTTTGGTGTTGACAATTGCTTTGCCAGAGAAACAAACTACCTGTTCTTTGCACAGTTTGTGACTGAGATACACCAAGCCAGTTCCAGCATGACCATCCAGCTACGTAAAGGCAAACCTTTAACCAGAGATGGACGCAAAATAACATCAACAATGTTGAGAAACAAGTATGAGGTGGAGAGACTGGTGAGAAATAGAGATGCAATCAGATTCATGCAGCCGCTTCGAGGAACTCCAGCCTATTGGGACAAAACAACTAGAGATCTCTTTGCCATGATCAGACAGCTGGGAAGTCCTACTTTCTTTGTCACGTTTTCTGCAGCAGAAATGCGTTGGCCAGAGGTGATCACTGCTATTAAAATACAACAAGGTGAGGACGTGAACTTTGATGAGCTCGATTGGTCTACCAAGTGTGACATCCTGAGAGCAAACCCTGTAACTGTGATGAGAGTTTTTGATAAGAGAGTTGAAGCACTGTTCAGAGACCTGATTCTGTCTCCTGCACAACCCCTGGGCAATGTCTACGACTACTTTTGGCGACTTGAGTTTCAGCACAGAGGTAGTCCTCACATACATGGTCTCCTGTGGGTTGCCGGTGCACCTGTGTTTGAGCAAGCCAGTGACATGACTGTGTGTGACTTTGTGTCCAAATACATCTCAGCTCAGCTACCTGATCCAGAGAAACAGCCGGACCTATACAAAAAAGTCACAGAGGTGCAGATACACAGCAAAAACCACACCAAGACATGTTTCAAAAGTGCAAGTTCAGGATGTCGCTTTGGATTTCCCAAGCCACCCTGCAGACAGACAATGATAACCAGAAATGTCCATAATGCCAACTCAGACAGTCTTAAAACAGCCAAAGAAAAACTAGCTCCTCTGTATCAGCTGCTAAGTCAACCTGAGAGTGCTTCCCTGACTTTTGAGCAGCTCCTGTCTCGGTGTGACCTGACCCGTGCTGAATATGAGACACACCTGCACCTGATGAGTCAGTCAGACAGTATCATACTGAAGCGTGACCCCAAAGACTACTGGGTAAACACCTACAACCCTCATCTGCTAGAAGCCTGGGACGCAAACATTGATGTGCAGTTCATTCTGAACTACCCGAGTCTGATCCGTTACATCTGTACATACATGTGCAAAAGTGAGAACTCTGTGAGTCAGTATCTTCAGAACCTGATCCAGAACTCAGACAGAGACTGTGTCAATGAACGTGATGAAATGAAAGCCATTATGCAGGCATATTCAAAGAAGAGAGAAATATCAGCTCAAGAAGCTGTGGCTCGAGTGACTTCACTGAACATGAAAAAGAGTTCACGCAGTGTCGTTTTCATCCCCACTGATGACAACCCTGTGAAAATGAGTCTCCCTGTCTCAAGCCTCCACAACACAACACCAGACAGTGTCAATGTGTGGATGACGTCTTTAACTGACAAATACAAAGGCCGACCTGAAACACCAGAGTTTGAGGAGATGTGCATGGCAGACTTTGCTTCCACCTACAGACTTGTATATGGACAACAGACTAAGGGAAAACGTGTGGTACCTCTGCTGAATGAGCTTGGCTTTGTACAGAAGAGAGAAAGTGACAAAGGTGCAGTCATCAGATATCGCCGCATATCAAAACAGAAATACCCTGAACAGTTTTATGGCACATTGCTTTGACTGTATCTACCTTACAGATCAGACCAAGAACTGAAAAGACCATCTCTACCCACGTACCAGTCCTTCTATGAAAGAGGTGTCATACAGCTGCTATGCTCTGACCATCCCCAGTTAGTGAAAGAAATCGTGAATACAAACAGAAAGAGGTATGAAAAAAACAGTGAAGAAATTGACAGCGCTAGCGAAGACTTTGAGCAGAACAGAGGAGCGATTGATGAGTGGTGTAACTGGCCCCAGAAAGTGAAGTGGTCAGATTGGACTGTATCGATGAACTTGCTGCCATGCCAGTCAATCCTGAAAATGAACAAGACGACGTGCCAGACTACAGCAAACAAGCTGATGCTGCAACAGAAGCAAGAGTCATGCAACAGCCACCTGCTATCGACCCAACCCACTTACGTCACATGTATCAGAGTCTGAATCAGAAACAAGCGTGTGTTTTTTACGCTGTGAGACAGTGGTGCATAAAGCGTGTTTGTGGACTACATCCAGAGCAGTTCTTCTATTACATAAATGGTGGAGCTGGGACAGGAAAGTCACATCTCATTAAATGCATGTACTCAGAGACCTCAAAAATACTGAGCAAACTGCCCATACGTGCTGAGGACGATGACATATCTAAACCCACTGTGCTTTTGACAACTTTCACTGGAACTGCAGCCTTTAACATCTCTGGAACAACTCTGCACTCACTGCTCAAACTGCCCAGAAGCCTCAAACCTCCTTTTCAAGGTCTTGGGAACCAGCTGGATGAATCAGGTGTGAGCTTTTAAATGCTGAAATCCTCATCATTGATGAAATCTCCATGGTGTCTAAGGCTCTATTTGCCTATGTGGATGTAAGACTAAAACAGATCAAAGGCAGCCACAAACCCTTTGGAGGAATGTCAGTGATAGCTGTGGGAGACTTTTATCAGTTACCGCCTGTACGACAGTCCAAGCCTCTTTGCGTTTATGATCCACATGAGATTGACCTTTGGAAAGAGCACTTTCAGATGATCACTCTGAATGAGATTATGCGACAGAAAGATGACATGGTGTTTGCTGAGATGTTGAACCAGCTACGGATCAAGAGCAAATCAGATGAGCTTTCTGAAGCAGACAGAGCTTTGCTTTCACAGTGTATCACTAGGCCAGAACATTGTCCCACTGACGCGCTGCACATTTATGCCACCAACAAACAAGTCAGTGCTCACAACTCTGCTACACTATCTCTGCTTCATTCTGACATCACCAACATTGATGCAGATGATTTCAAGAAAGACCAGCACACTGGACACATGAAAAGACAAGTTGCACCATGTCAAGGAGGCAGAAACGATCTACCTGACACCCTAAACATTGCTGTAGGTGTTCGAGTCATGCTTACCAGAAACATCAACATGTCTGAAGGTTTGGTGAATGGCTCATTTGCTACAGTATGCAGAGTGATCAGCTCTGAAAGCAATGATTCCATACATGTCACTAGGCTTGGTCTCAAGATGGATGATGAAACAGCTGGCAGAAGCTATCGCACCACAGCAGATGACCTTGTGTACATTGAGAGATCAGAGGAGACTCTAAAACACAAAGGAGTGGTACGTAGACAGTTTCCTCTTAAACTGGCCTTTGCATGCACGATCCACAAGGTTCAAGGCATGACAAAGCCATCAGCTGTAGTGTCTTTGAAACACATCTTTGAACCTGGCATGGCCTATGTAGCTATCAGCAGAGTGACCTGTCTGAGTGGACTGCACTTGCTTGACCTGGACAAGGGTAAGATCTATACTAACCCTGAAGTCACTGTATCCTTACAGACCATGAGACAAGCTAACATGGAGCATGTGATGCCTCTTCTGCAGCTCCAACAAACACTCAGCAGACCTGACACCATGACCATAGTTCATCACAACACAGAGGGACTAGCATGTCATTTCAACGACTTGAAAAGCCATCATGAACTCTGTCTTGCAGATGTTTTGTGTCTAACAGAAAGTCACCTACAGGGCTCCTTTGTTGCAGACTTTCTCAATCTTGATGGCTACACCATGTTCAAGCGTAACAGACACTTGTCCTACTCTAATATTCCACAGATGGCCAGCAGAGGTGGCGGTGGAGTTGCTGTTTATGTGAAGAACCATTTACAAGTCTTGGAGAAACACTACTTCTGTAATGTCACTGACCTTGAGTTTGTAGTTTTGAAGGTTGAAGCTCCACTACCTGCTGTGATTGCAGCTGTGTACAGACCTCCAGACTACAGTGTGGCATCTTTCCTGTCCAATCTCAGAAGCCTTCTGGATTCTCTGGAGATCATGGACCATCATCACATTGTTGTGTGTGGCGATTTCAATGAGAACCTCTCCTCAAACGCAAGTAAACCGATTCTTGACTTCTTTCTGTCCAAAGGATATGCACAGCTGGTCACCACAACTACTACAGACAAGAACACACTGCTGGACCTCATTTTCACCTCACGACCACAGCTATGTCTCCATTCAGGTGTCCTGCAGACTTACTACAGCTACCACAATGCTGTTTACTGCGTTATATCATCCAACAGGTTGTAAACAACACAGCTGGCCTTTAAACAGAAACACAAGTTCAATAACTTGTAACTCAATTTTGCTTCATGTTTTCCTGCAGACTGTATGAATCATGCAATAACAATTCTAGAAATTCAAAAGTATAAAATAAGTGTTTCATCATAAGCTGCTTTGGACTGATGTAAAGGTTTTACTAATCTAAAGGAAATCAATTCTGACAAATCTAGTACTTTTACTAGTAATGCTTTGCTTTATGAGACTGAAGAATGGAAAGTGTTGCAAATTATTATTGTGGTAATAGAGACTGTTTTAACAGTAAACAACTGTAACATTATCACAACTACTTCAATCATAAATGTACTGGTCCAACATGATGAAGGCTACAAAAAGGTGCAGCCTGGCTTTAACATATGTCCAGGCTGTAGGGTGGGAGGGTGGACCATTGTAGCCTTCTTCAGCTGATTATGACTGCTGTAATCTTCTGTGTAAAACAGAATTGACAAAAAAAATAAGTTATAGCCCTTACTCTGCATGAGTACAGTCATTAGATATCACCTTTTGTAACCTTGATTCTTTTCCTCCATCAAATCCTAACTGCTGAAGACAACTGCTCCACACACAGCTTCGTGTGTACAAGTAAACACACTCTCCCAAAGGTTTTTGTGTAACAACTGTGACTATCTTATTCAACAGATGATTCTCTCAGATACTGTGTTTTGCATTATGTTGTTCTGGTGATTGGAAATGGTTCTCCTCCACAATTCTTTTCAGCTTCATATTTGTACAACACATTTTCGGCCTTGTGCATTGATCAAATCCAGTAAACTCAAGTTCAACACTTTCACTTCACTTGCTTTGTCAAGGAAGGTGGGTCTGGACTGATAAATGCCCGTGGCAAAATTCTTTGAGCAAATGTGTACAACAGCTGCTAACAGTAATGACATTACAAAGTTTGTGTGCTTGATTTCAACCCCTTTTGTCATGTTTTTTTTATACCTATAAGCTGAACCCCAATTTTGTTTGACCTTCTTTTTTTCACCACTCTGATCCACCTCTGTGCCAGTCTGACTGGTGTTGTACCAACTTTACAACATGTTTATTTACTTTTCTCGTGGATTCGACTTTGGATTACTGTCTTATATGTTCCATATCTACCAAGACCTCAATAAAGTCTTTGTGGCTCTACTGTAATTGCCAACAAAACAGTAAAAACTAGGTAACAACAGCAGATTCAAACACACAATGTATCTGCTGTTCAATCTGACCCTCTGCAGAGCAGAGGAACCAACACATCTTCCACACTTCTCTTCACGACTTCTCTCTATCGGACCTCCAGGTGCAACTAACAACAACCACAATGCACCAAACTGGAGCACAACAGACAGCGCAGCACATCTAACTGAACACTGACACCTTGTCTGCTGAAGGGCTCATGGACATATGCCCTGCTGTGAAGTCCCGAGTTTCTACACAACTAAATATGATGTAAGGTTTTATTGAACAAACACCATCTGTGAAACTTTGTTGCATTTTACAATGGTTTTGATGGTTACTGTCAATAACAACACTGTCTTCTCATGTCAAGGGCTGAGGCCAGCCAAAGCCAGGTGGAACTGCTCAGACATCTAAACATGTTGGCATGGTGGCTTCCTGCTGGAGCCTTCAGAGACTCTCCGTAAAGTCTCACTGATCACAGTTGTCTGCTGGACAGCACTTTCAAAGGTATTCAAATACAGTCTAATGTGCAACTTTTAGATGTTTTTACTTTGGTTGATAATGAGCACAACCTCCTGTTTCCTTGTGTGTCAACCTGCCTCCTCCTCCAGATCACCTGCACATCACCACCTGGCCGTTCACGGTGAAGACAGTGCAGCTCAGCAGACTTTAACTGATGTAGATCCTTCCAAAACTGGTGAGCTGCAGACAATCACAGACAAGATTGTCTGTCATCACTGTCACACTGACAGTACATCAAAAGCAACGGCTAAAGTATATCCAGCACCAATGTCACACAGATAAAATCTGAATACAGAACAACACATCTGGCTGCTGTCCTCTCAGTCTGGATGTCACAGGCTGTCAGTGATTCAACCTTTCACTTCCATACAACTTCATTCTTTTCCTGTCTTTACAATGCAAATTTGATAACATATTTCACACTTCTGCTACTGATTACCATCTTTGTCATTTTAGCACCAACAAATTTTACTCTTTTAATCGTAGTTTACAACTTCTTCATGGTGGCCAAACATTTATTCAGCTTTCTGCAATTTCCTTTCACATTTATTCATTTTCAGCTTTTTTTCACAACTGTAACCATTTTTATTACACATTTCCCACATTTGTAGCTGTACTTTACTGCTTCCAACTATTTTATGTCACATTTACACATTTTCAGCTTTGTTCGCATTGCTTTTAGCCATTTCATTTCACAGTTCCAGCATTCAGACTCAGCATTTCAACGCATTTGCTGCAAGGAAATGCAATTTTTCTAGTTCTTCTTCTTCTTTTTCTTCATCTTCTTCTTCTTCCCTCAACTATTTGGACCTTTTCACAGCTTTCAAATTTGCACAGATTTTCACAGAAAAAAATTGAGCAGTGCAGCATGTTCAGGAGAGGTGTGCTTGTATTTTTCACGTTTAACTGTTACAGTTTTTACAGTAAAAATGATTTTCTGCAGATTTTTTGCATTGAAGTCAATGGGAGATTTTTGCAGGTCTGCTGAAAAGTGCTTCAACTTTCAGGCTGTACAGCTTCGGCATACTTCCACCTACAGACTTCATTCTTGCTTTGACAGATTCACTGATCTCTCAACTATTTTTACATGTATTCAGCTTTTTGCTGTCTTGTACAGTTTTTGAGATATCACTGTTTAAGCAACAGTAAGTTTGGAGGATTTCTCTGTTCTTAGAGCGTGTCACGTGACCTGTTAGAGCGTGAGCTTTGTCTAAAGATTCCAAAATTTCTAGCGGATAAACTGCAATAAAAGATTCAAACTTTGTTCCACAGATATGATTTATACATCAAAATAAAGGTACACTTCTCCTCTTTCAGCTGAAATTTGTTTCAACCTCGACATTGACATCGTTTTGTCTCAGTGAGCTTCAGAGCTACGGGTATCCCGCAAAGTCCCTCATATGCTCCAGTTGAAACTGTCTTCCGCAGAGAGCTGATCGCTTCACTTTTAAGCCCGTTTTTAAACTGCTCTCCCGTCAACATTTTCTACAGTACAGACATGAAACTTACATCAATCTTTTCAGGAGATTCTTGGGATGCTCACAGCGCAGTCCTTTTTTTGATAGCTATCACGGTTTTGGCACAGCATTAGCCCGTATACCCGGAAGTACCCAGCTAAACTTTACCGCTCTGTACAAGCTGACAGCATCATTACATAGTATGCTGCTGTATTGGCGGGTGTATCACTGTAAATTATCTGAGCTGTTGGTTGAGCGGTTAGCAGACTTGCGCAAGGTTAGTGGGAAATGTAGGCTATCACATTCATTTCACAAGAAAATAGTATGCGGCAGTGCGCTCGACTCTGACAGCTCTGACGCTCGCGGACATTGCTCTCTGCTCACAGTCCTCCAGACTCTGGCTGCATACGCAGGTATACGCCATATACCCACTAGAAAACGTCCCGAAATACCATATAACCACTACAAAATGCGCAAGGATACGTATAGCAGCATGCTTGTGTGACTTTCACTTTCTCTCAGCGTCTGTGCACTGTAAAAAATGACTGTGAAATACACAGTAATTTGCTGTGTTTCTGTAACATAAGTTACTGTGAATGTTTTTAAAGTAAATTACTGTATAATAAGCAGGAATTGGCAAAAATACTGTATAAATCACAGTAATAAACAAAATGCTGTAATAATTCACAGCAGACCAAGTTCTACCATAGAAATTCACAGTAATATCATCACTACTGTAAAAATCAAAGCAAGCATTACAGTGGTGTGAAATTTCACAGTAACATATTGTGAATTGTAGGAAATCACAGCAAACATTACTGTACTGTAGAAATTTCCAATAATTAATTGAAATTTGCAGTAACATATTTTGTATGGTAGGGAATTGCAGTAGCTAGTATAGTACTGTAGAAATTCACAATAATATATTGAAATTTACAGTAACATTTTATTTACTGTAGGAAATGGCAGTAACCTTTACAGTACTGTAAAAGTTCACAGTAACCATTACAGTACTGTAGAAATTCACAATAATTAACTGAAATTTGCAGTAACATATTGTGTATGGTATGAAATGGCGGTAGCTAGTATTGTACTGTAGAAATTCACTATAATATATTGGAATTTACAGTAACATATTATTTACTGTAGGAAATGGCAGTAACCTGTACAGTACTGTAAAAGTTCACAGCAACCATTGCAGTACTGTAGAAATTCACAGTTATACATTGTGTATTATAGAAACCCTAACAAGTATAGTACTGTAAAAATTCACAGTAACGTACAGTGGAAAAATTACATCAAGCAATAAAAATTTCAGAGTAATATCGTGTACTCTGGGAAATCACAGCAACCACCATGGTATTGTAGAAATTCACAGTAATATATCAAAGTTTACAATAACATGTACTTTTAGGAAATGACAGCAACCAGTACAGTATTGAAAAAATTCACAGTGACATATTGTGTAGCCTGCTCTGGGGATTACAGTAACCTGTATTGTACTGTAGAAATTCATAGTAATATAAGTGAAATTTACAGTGACATATTGTGTACTTTAGGAAATGACAGCAAGGGTCAGAAATGGCCTCCTTTGTCTCAGCCAAACATTAAAGGAGACGTCGTTAAACAGGTTTTTCTTAATACCGCTCAAACGCTTTGAGCTAGGAGGTTAAATTTTGAGTATGTTTATGGGGGGGGGGGGCTAGAGCCATCCCCTGTGCCGCGTTTGGGGTCAGTGGGGTCAACAGCGGCTGAAAAGGCACTTTTTGAAATTTGAAATTACAAAATGGAGGGAAAATTAATAACTCCCAAACGCTTTGACTTAGGGGGCTGAAATTTTAATTTGTTCATCGTGGGGGTCGAGCCATGCACTGGGCAAAATTTCAGAGCCGCAGCACCTTGGGAAGTGTCAAAGGTCACAGGGGTCAACCATCAGAGTGAATGTGGCCTATTGGCCTGCTATTATTTAACAACTCACACACGCTTTGAGCTATAAACATGAAATCTGAGTATGTTGCTTATAAGAGGGTCCTCTCCCAGAATATTTTGGTCCCGTTGCGATAGAACTCTCAGGGGGCTACTTGGTCATCCAAAGGTCCTACAGAGTTGGGTCTTGGGCTGATTGATAGGGGCCTTGTCACAAGTCCATAGGCAAAGTTTTAAACGATTTGGTCTGTTTCTATGGAAACGGCAGCTGTCGGGAGACAGAGAAATGCGGCCATTCAAAGCCCCGCCTGTCAAAATGTAGGGGCCCGATAGGGACTGAATGCATGTCTATGCGCTCGTCTCGGGGCCCCTGAACAATATATTAGAATTTCAGACCTGTGCGACTTTTGAAAATATGTTTTGTTCATACAGGCTTTTCTAACTCAGAGGGTCTGAAGGGCCATAAGTCTAAGAGCTTCTGATTTTTTGGATTTCAAATGACCAATTTAGAAAACTTCTGGGATTTGGGTATTATTCCACTGGATTATTGTTCAGCGACCCCTGGGGATCATCTGACCCAAGTTTGGGGTCCGTGGGGTCAAAGGTTGCTGCGTGGCAGGCAAAAAGCAATTTTTTTGAAATTTCAATTTGAAAAATGGTGGGAAAATTAGTAACTCCCAAACGGTTTGACATAGCAGGCTGAAATTCAAGCATGTGTATCAGGGAGGGTGGGGTAATGATTGTGCAAACATTCAGACAGGTGCCAAAAAATACATCTCCTACAGCATTTTCTTTCTCTTTATAAAACCCAGATATAAGTGTAAAAATAAGAATCGTTAATACCTAAGAGGAGCGCCATGGTGGCGCAGCAGGTAGTGCACCTGCCTCACAGCAAGAAGGTTGCTGGTTCGATTCCCGGGTCGGGCAGGGCCTTTCTGTGTGAAGTTTGCATGTTCTTCCCGTGCATGCGTGGGTTCTCTCCGGGCACTCCGGCTTCCTCCCACAGACCAAAAAACATGGTCATTAGGCTAATTGGCCACTCTAAATTGCCCTTAGGTATGAGTGTGAGCGTGAATGGTTGTCTGTCTCTATATGTTGCCCTGCAATCGACTGGCGACCGGTTCAGGGTGCACCCCGCCTCTCGCCCAATGACAGCTGGGATAGGCTCCAGCCCCCCCGCAACCCCGAAAGGGATAGTCGGTATAGAAAATGAATGAATGAATGAATACCTAAGAGTATTATTCACTTTATTTTAACCTTTTAACTATATTTAAGTTGTATACATTTCCACTTACGCAGATAATTTATATCGTTCTTCCACCAAGTCTCAGAAGTAGGCTAACTGATATAACGTTAACACAGATCCTGACTTTCAGCGTCCCCATCGCGACCATCCACCTCCCCAACCCTGAGCTCTCACACCTCTGAGACCGCTGCTGCCAGTCAGCTGGTCCCGCATGTGGAGTTTCATTTCTCCGAAAATGTTGGAGCAAACTTCCAAATAGGCATCATTTAGATGAACTAATCGCATACTGGGTATCTAAACTTCTCGCATGAAGAAATATTAAAACTTTAAGTGATGTATTCAGGGAATTAAAACAGCTTTTGGCTGCTTTACAGCTACCATTCTCAGTTGGAGTGAAATGCATTTTGGGAAACAGCATCTGGAAAATAAAGTTTAAAAATTTATATCATATTAATTTAATTCAACTTAATGAAATTTATCAAATTTATAATTTATACAAATAAAATTATCCAAAATAGTTGTTATATTGTACTGTATGCTTTTTTAAACGACTTTTCTATGTGGATTTCTATCTTTAATGTTTTATTTTATTTCATTTATACTATGATTAGTGTTTAAAGGGAGTTAAAAAAAAAAAGGTTGCATGTTCCAGTGTCAAACCTGGGGACCGACAAAAGAAAAGCCTATTGTCATATACGGTAGTCATCTTATTAGAGGAACTACGGTGATCAGAGAGCGGATGCAGACGACGGTTGGTGCAGCTGCGCAGCTCATGCCCGGGCAGCCACCTCGATGACGTCATCACTACCCATGCGCGTTTCACATGCTAGCCTGCAGGTGCGCGGCAAGCAAACCACACAGAGAGACCGACTGGCGCAAACGGATTACTGAGTGTTGTTTTTCAGAAAAGACACATTATTGGTTCTGGCTTTTGTTCTGTATCAAACCCCACCGGATTGTAGAGGAGTCTGCAACCACCTCCAGTCTGCTGCAGGAGGAGGAGGACTGGTGAAAACGACACGACAACACGACGGTTAACGGAAATGCGTGGAGTAGCACACGGTGCATCATTGCATGTAAGTAACTTTTCTCTAGACTGACTTTACTCAATCAAACTTAGTTTGCTCATTTATGTAAGACATTTGTGAAAAAGAAAGTTGCACATTCTTCCAGTTTGAGTTAAATACACTTCAAAATGTCTTACACGTGTACTGTTTGTAAATTCAAAGCTGTGTCAATTCCTTCTTTCATTCGGCATGTTAAAATTCACAGAAATCTTGCAAACATTAGATTTCAGTGTGGATACGCAGAGTGTCCTACAGCCTTTACAACAGTAATTGCACTTCAAAAGCATATGTACAGAGTCCGTATGCCCACAGGTAAATCAGGGGCTCAAACACGAGGACATTCTTTAGCATGCAAATTTGAGGGATGTGTCAGAGCGTGTAGCAACTTTATGGGAGCATCTCCAGCTGCATATTACAAGTGGGACAAAAGTGCCTTGCCCCTATGATAACTGTTCAAGGACTTTTTCTGTCCGTTCATCTTTCACCTCACACATCAGTCTGAAACATAAAGAAAGTACTTGCACCTCCAGTGCTGCTGCTGCCGCCAGCACAGCTAGCTCATTGGACACTGAAATGACCAAAACAGTTCAAACAGGTTTAGATGAAAACCTTGGAGCAGAAGTGTTGGATGGTGGAAATGAAGTAGATGAGAAAGAGTTCATGAATAGTCTGGCCTTGTTCTATCTCCAGATGCAGGCCAAAATGCTGCTACCTGCCAGTGTGATTCAAAAAATAATTGAAGAGTTCCAGCAGGTGCACAGTTCTAGCACAGCCCATCTTTTGTCTAAATTGCATCAAGATTTAACACAGTTAAATGTGCCTGAAAATGACATCAGGGGTCTCATTGATAATCTGTCAAAAAATGACCTGATGAAAAGGTGCAATGAAGGAGTATTTAGAAGTGATCAGACACGGAAAACACTTTTCATGAGTGAATTCAACTATGTTGAGCCAACAGATATTTACCTGGGTATTGATAGACATGGAAAAGAGAGATTTTGCCAGTACGTGTCCATTAAAGATACAGTGAAGGCATTACTTAGCCAGGTATCAGTTCAAGAGCAATATCTCCAAGCAAAATCTGACACACCAACAACTCCTGATGTCATCGAAGATCTGAGAGATGGTAAAATCAAAAAAAAACAATACATTGCTAAATGAATCACCATCCTCAGTAGGCATAATCTTGTATCAAGATTCATTTGAGGTTGCTAACCCCCTTGGTTCTGGCAGAAAGAAGCATAAGATCTTAGCTGTGTATATGACACTAGCAGAGATCACAGCACACAACAGGTCTTCCATTGACCAAATGCAACTAGTTTTGTTGTGCAGGGAGGAGGACTTCAAATTTTTTGGCCAAGAAAAGGTATTCTCTGCTGCAGTTAATGACCTGAAAGAAATAGAAGAGCATGGAATTCATGGTCCTGGAGGGAATATTGTGAGGGGTACTGTTTTGGCCATAACTGGAGATAATCTAGGGTCTCACTGCATTGGAGGTTTTACCGAAAACTTCAGTAAAAGCAGATACTTCTGCAGGTATTGCCTCATAGACAGGGAAACCTGGGAGCAAACTCCCACAAAACTACGTCCTGCTAGATCAGTAGAGGCCTACAACAACTGTGTGGCAGAGGGGGAAATGGCATACGGGATAAAGTCTGACTCGGTGTTCAATCAGCTGAAGTATTTTCATGTTTGCCAGCCAGGCCTCCCTCCATGTCTGGGTCATGACCTGTTCGAAGGGATTGTTTCTGTTGATCTCGTTCTGTACATAAAGCACTTGGTGAAGACTGAGAAACAGTTCACTTACAACCACCTAAACAGGGTAATATCACACTTTCCATACAAAGGCAGTGACGCTAATAACAAACCTTGTGAGGTAAAAGCAGATGAGGAAAAGCTTGGTGGCCATGCTGCACAGAACTGGTGCCTTTTGCGTCTCCTTCCTGTAATGATTGGGAACAGAATAAAAAATCCCCTTGAAAATGATGTTTGGCAGTTGTGTCTCAAGTTGAGGGAGGTTGTTGAGCTAATATGTGCCCCCAAGATCCATGAAAACCAAGTTGCATATCTTCAGATGCTTATTGAGGAGTACCTTGAAATGAGAAGAAAAAAATTCCCAGGAAATTCCCTGCAACCTAAACACCATTACCTTGTTCACTACCCTGAGCTCATCCTCCATTTTGGTCCCTTTATTCGATTATGGACATTGCGGTTTGAGAGCAAGCACAGTTATTTCAAGCAGTGTGCAAGGAAGCTTCATAATTTTAAAAATCTCTGCAGCACTTTAGCTGAAAGACACCAGTTGCTGCAAGCTTACTTGCATGCTGGCAGCTTATTTCCTCCATTGCTTCAAATAGGGGAAGCCACAAAGTTCCATGACCAACTGTACCAGATAGCCATACAGAGAGCTGCCAGTCTCAAGGGCCTTCGTCCAGAGGACACTTTTGAAACACCCTCTGTTACATTTAAAGGGGCGCTGTACCAAAGAGGCATGGCTGTTGTTGTTAACCAAAATGACATAGGCTACAAGTTTGGGAAAATTGTGCTCATACTGTTTAATCAAGCATGTGTGCATTTTGTTGTTGAGCTGTATCAGTCAGTGCGTGTTTTGGATCTTGGTATACACCGTCTACAAAACAGTCATAATGCTTGTTATGAGTGTGTGTCTGTGGACAGTCTACCAGACTACTACCCATTGGCCACATATAATCAGTTTGGTCTCAACTTAATTGCTTTGCACCATTCAGTGTGTTACAGGTAAAAGACTTCATGGACTTCATCGAGCATGCTATACAGAGTGTGCTACCACAGCTACAGAGGGAGAAGGTGGAAGCAGTGGTTCATGAGTTGGAAACCACCTTGGGTGTGGAAGGGCCAGATGATCTTCAGTTTATTAAAGAGGCAGACATCAGCCATCTACTATCACCCATTCAGTGTAGAAGATTGATTAATTCTTTCAAAAGTGGTAAGCGGTGTCATTTACATGTAAATGTCCATTGCAAAATTGTATCTTGATGATAATGGCTCCATTAAGATGAAAATGTAGGAATGAGACATTATTAACTATTGTCTTTTTTGTGCTTATGTCGATTTGTTATGCAGATCCAAAAAAACCCCAGTCGACCACCTCTTCACTTGTTTCTTCCCCTAGTACTGTGTCTTCCCCCTCTCGGTCATTCCCAGATGAACCTTCCACCAGTCAATTAACCAGTCCACATGGACACAGCAATTGGGTGGAAAGATTTCAGGTGCAGTGGGACAAAATGAGGCCCTCTCTCAAAAGAGCCATTGATGCTGGTATAATCGTCCAGAGCCAGGGGATCGCAGACACATGGTGAAAGTCATTGTCGATTCCATGAGAGAACACTGCTTGAACCCGACACGCAAAGACTGCACAACAGTAGCAGAAGCCATAACTCGGATGTATCCTGGCAGCTTTTTAGATAGCACTGAGTAGGGGGAAAAGATTGGATGTGGATACTTCACTTTACTGCAGCAGCTGAAGAACAGAGTTGAATATGTCAATAAAGACAACACACTCTCTTGCCTAAGGAGGCCCAGAAGGTCACACACAAGTGATGATGACCAGCCGCCACCACCTGCCAAATCGACAGTTATGGTTGTATTAACTGGCAGCCACAGGAGTACCCAGAGGGGGAAACAGCTGATTCACTTGAAGAAAAGAGGAAAGAAATGGTGGATATATTTACTCAAGAGGGGCAAAGGGCAGCTGAGAGAGGAAGGGTAATGGAGCTTATGACAATCACATATCTAAAACAGTGAGAGGACATCAATGCAGACCCATCCGCCAGCATTCTGGACATAAGTAAACGGTGGCCGTTTCTCCTGTCTTGGAAGTTCTTACTTTCCCACTTCACCACCCTGACTGGTGTTGACCTGTACACCAGACTGAAAGACGACATGGAAAAAAAGGGGAAGAGGCTCCTGGAGTACTTCAGATGTCAGCTGATGAGTTGGACCAAGGAAGTTAAAACTCTTCTGAAAGATGCTTTGAAGGAAGACCGAGAGGGTACAGATGGTCTTGCAGCACTCCTGGTGATGATGACACATTTCAAAGAAGCAGAGGATGCCCTTCTCATCCTTGCTGATGTAAGTTATCATATTGGTCTTCAATAAGTCTTATTGTAAATAGTTCTTTTTTTTTATTGTGAACAATCGATCAATCAATCAATCAATCTTGATTTGTATAGCGCCAATTCATAACAAGTGTTATCTCAAGACACTTTACAATAGAGCACAAAGCTCTTCATATTATGGATACACATATATGCATAGATACATATATACATATAAAAATACACATATACATATATATACAAATATATACATCCAACACCCAACATGAATCCATATAGCCAATCATGAATCCCTCCATCATGGCGGCAAGAAAAAACCTTCTGTTAAGCAGCAGGAAATCTTGAATGTGGACCCCAGTCTCATGATGAACAGCAAATCCACACGATGCTGTGTTGGGTGTGTGGGCAAAGGGAGGGAGGTAAGTGGAGACAAGTGGACTAAAGTAAGAACTAAAGCTAGTGACAGATCAATGGACCAATCATAGACCTGTCGTCGTCAAATTTGTTTCTGCTGCAAATAAATTTATTAGAGGAGTCTGTGTGGTTGTGGTGAAAAATTCATAGAAGTATAATCAATAAAAGTCTTACTGGAAGTAAGAATTTATGGTAGTAACGAACTCATGGGTGCCCAGACCACAAGTGCATCCCTACCATATTTGTCTCCGTTAAGTAAAAATGTATTAATGGTAGACCTCTTGAGATGTGACACCTCATTTTCAAGAGGGATCTCATGTCCATGTGGAGCTAAAGATAGTTACTATAGATGTATCAACCATGAATAGAAAGATCATGTTAATATCAACATTAACAGCTATAATGATTATGAACTGGAGTGAGATGGCCAAATATGTGTTATGTCTGTAATTGTAGTTTTTGAGGCTTCGTGGCTCCATAGCAGCAGGCAGTCTACACCAAGGATCCCAGGCAACCTAAAAGACAAGAGCCAGAGACGAGTACAGGCTCTTGCAGTATTTCAACCCACTCACAATTTCGTTTTTCTTTACCATGTTGGTGCCTTGTTGGATTTATCAGATGAATGTGCATTAGAATGCTAATCAAAATGTTTAAATGGTTTAATTGCTATCTGTTGCCACTTTCTCATTGAACAAGATTGTCACTACTCACTGCTATACTAGACTCTGGTAGTGTGTTTCATTATCCAAAGCAGATAGTACCCTTTCATTTTACTGTAGCTTGATGTCATAGTGATGTCCACCACTCTACTTAGGAGAGCTTTAAAGAGCAATGACAATGTCAGGGAAACTATCTATTTTACCCCCAGGGTCCATTAAAAATAATTACTGTTAACATGTTAAGTGAGAAATAAATGATACAGTTGCAACATTGATTCAATACACATTTGTAATGGCTATTTTAGAACTTTGTTAATGACATTAAGGATCTTCTATGCAATATGAGACAATGAAAGTACTGTAGTCTGCAGAGTTCTCATATCATCTTTTGGCATCGCCTCTGTTCTCTCTGAACCACAACAGAGGTTAAGCCAAAAAGATACCAGGTACTAGCTACTACTTTTGCCCATTGTAAAACTGAAAAGACGAGTTGGTTTGAGCTGATACTATACAGTGGAAAGCACTCTTTTACTGTGTAGGTATTCTTTCTTTCTGTAATAATTGCGTGAAGTGCTTTTCTGTGCTTTTGTTAATCTAAATTCTAATACTCATAGGTGACAACAACTCCTGCCCATGCAGAGGAACAGTTGGTCCTCCCCAGCACCCCAAGGCTCATTGCACTAGGTAAAACTGTCATTCATTAAAAGCAGATTTGGAGAAGAATAAAACTAAGTGGACATACACAGAGAAAATAGTCAGGTAACTCTTGTGGCAGTTCAACTTTACAAATAAATGCTATTTCAGATGGCATAAATAAAAAAAAAAAAGTTGTTTGGGAGGTATTTGTCATTGTACATTGTGCACATGGTGTACATGATGTATGTGACATTTGTCCTCTGTATTAACTCTATTAAGACTAGTGAGGAAGTGTCATTCCTGCAGTGCCCGGGAAGAACATTACATTCCAACACACTGACTTGGTGGGCCAGGGATGAGCCAATGACCATCTGATCACCAAACACCCTCCTGCCCACTCAGCCACTGCAGCACTGAGCCAGGGAAGAGGGTCTGCAGAGTCAGACATTACTTGGAATTCAATTGTTGTTTTATGTTTGATTATTGCAGGAGACACTGTGTGGTCTGCTAACAAGTGGATGCTGTCCATCGAGGGCCGTGTTATAATCCCGCATTCTCCTCCCATACCGGATTTCACAACTGCCTTGGCTGTCCTCTTTGCCAGTTTCTATGTATTCAACATTGAATATCAGGTGGAAGCAGTCACAACACTGGAATTTGTTCAGAGGTATTGCCAATAACATTCTAACTTAACTTTGAACGACAAATATTTTGAATAATCCCAGAACACTTAATAGTAGTGAAAGAATATTAATTTGTATTCCAAGATGAAAACACAGAATCAGAGAAAATCTAAAAGGATTTGTATGTACAATTATGTTCATTCAGGGCAATTCAAGTCGTATGTTCAAAACTCAAATCGGCATCAAAGAAATTTCCATGTTTTAACAGTTAGGGGGCACCTTGACAAAAAATATTTGACTCTTAAAGTTCATATCCTTTCAGGGTAATTTCTATAAACCTCTTGATCTGTCCTGAGAGGACTTCTGTTAAGATGATGTGCTCATCAAACTGGCTAAGAGATATATTAACTTCCATTTCCATTTCTATTAGGTTCCTTGCCCGGATCAATCTAGATTCCATCAAGTGCACAGCCAAGGTCCAGACAAGCGGGAAAACTGGCAGAACTGTGAAGCAAAAGACATCTGATATAAATCCACGCGTCGTTTCCTTCATGAATGCCTTCTCTGCATTTGACTGTAAAAACAGCTAGATTAAGGTTAGGTTCTGATACTAGCCATTATATCTATGAAGATTTTATTTATTGTTTATTTATTGTTCATTTGACATGGACACACAGTAACATTGATGCTGTGATATTTAAATATACACAGGTCCCAAATGCACTGCTGTAAGTGTTTATAACCAAGTGCTAATTTTCAACACCAACTTGTTAAAGTTAGTCTAAAATCTTAGTCTAAATAATATTTAACTACTTTCCACTGAAGAGATAGTCAGCACTTATTAAATTCCCTTTATTAAATGAATCTTTATTGGATTATGTTGAGGCATATATTGGATACATATTATATATTGAAAACCTCGACATTATTAACTAAAACTATCAGCTGACAGACAAGTATTAACTACAGTGTGCTGTAGCAATGCAGTTAGTAATCACTGCCAGTTTGTCCACTCGTGAAGACAGGAAAGAAGGAAGGAGGGAGGGAAGAAGGAAAGGAAGAAAAGAGGCAGGGCAAGAGAAGAAGGGAAGGAAGGAGGGAGGGAAGAAGGAAAGGAAGAAAAGAGGCAGGGCAAGAGAAGAAGGGAAGGAAGGAGGGAGGGAAGAAGGAAAGGAAGGAAAGAGAGGGGGAGGAGGGAGGGAAGAAGGGAAAGAAAGAAAGAAAGAAAGAAAAGAAATTAAAACACATTTCTCCCTGGGTCTCAACCCTCGTAACTGATGGGTACATTTTTGTCATATCATTCTGTCATTTTCTCCACTAATTTCAAACTGGAAATAGTGGTCCTTGTCATATTTGGTCCAGTTGTGCATTTTTTGACTATTTTTCAAATTTCAAACACACATCATGTACTATGCAATTTTTCATTCTGTTGCTAAAATACTTCTTAATTTCTGAAAAACGACATTTAGTCCGGTGACTTAGTTAAAGAATTGTGCAATTACGGATAAAAGCGCCATTTTTTGCACAACAATCCCTTAGGGTCAGTTATTGAATTTTAGCTTAGGAGCCCTTGGCAGATATCTATTTTAAACATCAAATTGCAAGACTATTAATATCAATTAAATATGTGAAAATCAGCCTAGTATTTTTCAGACTATACGCATCATAAAATGATCACATTACTTCCAAATGTGATAAAGTTGACTTACTTTGACATTATTCAAGTCACATAACATGAAGTATTATCAGTAACACCTTTAATGTAATGAAGAATAAAAATGAATGTGCATCATAAAGTGAAAAAATGTTATAAAGCTGTGCATTCTGTCTGTCTGTCACAATTACTCAGTCTCAGAGGAAAGATGGCAGTGCACTATCGGTAATTCATCACAAAAAATAAGAGCAAAAGAGGCAGAAGATAGGCATAAGAAATATAAAATAAGCTGGTATGGACAATAAGAAAAAACAATGCTATGGTAAATTATTAAATAAATGTAGTAAAAATATTAAGGCTAGATGGGGAATAATACACAGTGTAATAAAGACAGTACAGTACAGACTGATTTTATTTTGTGAAAGATAATAAAGACACGTGTGAAAAATACAATAGTAAATGAATTTAATAAATTCTTTGGAGAAGAAGGTCCTAATCTTGCAAAAAAATATTCCAAAATCAACAGAAAATAAGGCTGAGGGCAACTTAGTCAGAGGTAATGTTAACAGTATTTTTCTTGGTAAAGCAGAGAAGGAAGAAATACTGAATACTGTACAAAAATTGTGCAAGTAAAGGATCAATTTGATTGTGAAAGCACTGACATGATACTCCTAAAGAGTATAATAGAATTTGCTATTGAACCACTTCTGTATAAATATTTTTCAACAGGAATATTTCCTGATGAGATGAAAACTGCGTGATTCCACAACTACAGACCAGTATTCTTGCTTCCACAATTTTCGAAATATTAGAAAAATTATTTGTTGCCAGGTTAGAGGCAGTTCTTGACAAATACAATGTTTTAGTAGCAGCGAGTTAAGATTTAGGGCAAATCAATCTCAGTGGCACAAATTGATTTAACTGATGAAATATACACAGAAACTAACAAGAAAAATCACTTTAAGCATCTTTGTTGATCTCAAAAAAGCATCTGATACCATAAATCAGACTGCACTTCTTTAAAAACTTGGTAATTTCGGTATTTAGCTGCATTCACACCGAACGCAACTTGGCGTCTGAGATTGCGTCAACCCAATCAAGTCGGGTCGCTTTCCCATAAATACCCCATATTGTCACTGTCGCTGTCACTCAGTGATGTCACGCCCGCTCGAGTTTCACTCCGTGATCATATCATATCATATATAATAGGATGTATTAGCTGACATTATTTCAACTGTATCCTTTTCAATCACATACCAATACCATACCAAACACTGAGCTGATGGCCCTGCAGCAGCATCGTCTGAGTTCTCTGCGGTCCCGTTTAGGTGGAACTGATGTACTCACTAAGTAATGTTTCCCACATGGACATGGATTGTAACTCTGTGAACCGGAATAAAACAGTCTGACACAGTGTCGTCATGCACCCACACAACACTGATTGGCTGTTGCCGCACAGCCACATGCGATGTTGCCTGAAGAGTTCAAATTCTTCAACTTTGGCGACCAAGCGACGAGCAACCAGGTCGCCCAGAGTTCGTCCATCACATTGCAGGAGGGTTAACCCCGCCCCATAGCGACTGTACATTGACTTTATATGGAGAGTGGTCGCACAAGTCGCGTTCGGTGTGTAGGCAGATTTATAGGACTGGCACATCAATGACAAACATGTCAATTAGAAAATAGAAAACAGTTTGTCCAGATAAATGATATAAAATTGAATGGAAAAAAAAACATCACCAGTAGGGTACCTCAGGGGTCAGTCCTAGGACCCAAACTATTTTGTTTGTATGTAAATGATATTGTAAATGTATATTAATTGCTTTAATACATTCTTTTTGCAGATGACACTACCTTGTTTTATTTTGGAAAAAAATAAAAACAGGTGTTGGATGTGGTCAAAATAGAGTTAGTATAATAAAAAATGGTTTGATATTAATTAATGATCACTGAATCTTGAAAATATCTACTTTATGTATATATGTATGTATATCTTTCATAATAAAGGGAAAACCTTAATGCTCCAATACATGTAGATGGTATTGAAATTCATAAAGTAAATTAAATTAAGTTTTAAGGAGTCGTGATTGTTTAAAATCTGAACTGGAAATCTCAAATGATATATTTATATAAAATGTAAAATATGAAAAACCAGAGTGAAGGACTGATTAAATGATATGGCACTGTGACTTTTATATAACTCAGTGATTGTTCCATATCTGACCTATTGTGTGGAAGTTTGGGAAAGTGCTTGTAAAACATAAACATATTCAATATTTGTTCCACGAAAAACAGTCATTAGAGCGATCAGTAGTAGATATGGAAATCCATCAAACCTGTTATTTACAAAGTCAAAGTTGTTCAAATTTTATGAATGAGTGGATTTCAGTATTCTTGAAATTGTGTTTAAAGCTCGTAAGAAAACTTTACCAACAAACAAACAGAAAAGATTGAAAAAAGAGAGAGTCAGTATAACTTAAAGGGAACAGAGTGCTTTAAAAAGCCAAGGTGTAGAACCATACTGTTAGGCTTATTTTATTTAGCGCCATCTGTTGGTGTGAATGTATAGTAACAGTATTTGTGAATTTGAACAACATGATGCTTAAATGTAAAACAAAAAATAAAAAGAGGGAACTCTTTACATAGACAGGACATTTTTTTTCACCCTTTTTTAAATTTCGCCTATACTTTGCGGGACTTTATGGAAGATGTGCAGGTACCAGTTGGCCTTATGCTGTATTTCACACATCATTGGTGGGTGGGGAGGGTTAATAATCAGTGGATAAATTAAAATCAGTTTTAAGTTCATTAGTGGACAAAAAACAACAATTTACCATCAATGTTCTTCTCAAGAAAACAACTATATTTACAATGAAAAACAACTTTGGTATTGTATATGGATATTTTCAATATCTGTGTTGGGCTCCTAAGCTAAAATCCTTTAGTTGGTCTTAGAGAAGCCTCATATAAAATTTGGCGCTTTTATCTGCTTTTACACAATCTGCCCAAAAATGTGCACTAAGCCTCTGGACTAATTTTTGTCCCCTTCTAAAATGGCCTAAAAATGTCATTAATTTTTTTCTGCCTTTTTTTCTGCTTTAGTTCTGATCATAACTACCGCATTTTCAATTATTAAAAAAAAAAAAATCATTTAGATGCCAATTTGAACCAGTGTTTCTCCTACCATTGTACAGGCCTGGTGTGCCAGGTCAATAAGAAAAAAAAAATTAGTACGCCAAAACATATATGACAGATCTATTCATTCAGAAATCAATTATCTTTTTTCATTTGGGAGCTTCTGTGCAGCGCTGTTCTGTAACACGAGACAGCCTGCTTTAATGCCTAGTAATGATGCGAGTACTACTGCTGAGCGTTAGGATTGTGATCTCTGCTGTAATATCTACAACAACTTCAGTGTTTCTGAGAGTTATTACTTCACTGTTTTGTCCAATTTTGTTGATGTTAAACATACACTACCAGTCAGAACTTTGCTGTGACCTTCCCTTTCATGTGAATGAGAAAGTGTTCAAACTTTCAACTGGTACTATGGCACAGGTACATGGTGGTTATGTTTATGATTAATTGGTTATGAAATTAAGAACAGTTATTACTGTCTTACCCCGGGTTCACACCGGACGCGGAAGTGCTGCGAATAGCCACGGAATGGGGCTGCTTCCTTTTGGCGCCCCTGTTAAACGATTGTGTCATTCAGACCAGATGCACTGCGGCGCACACCTCCACAGCTGGCTCGTTCCGTGCAGTGATTGTTTCTTGTCTGGTCTGTTTTGTGCGGGGCCCGCGAGTGATTGTGTCAAGTTGGGCAGGAAGTCACGCAAAGAAAAACGAAAGAATCCGGTTAATTTTCGAAATTGAAGCAGTTTTCAAAATAAAATACCGGAAATGACAAATACGATAGGCATATGTGTGCGTTTGTGGTCTATTTGTGTTTATATACCTAAACAGAGAGTTGAACACATGGAGACTACACATACACAGCCACAGTTGACCCACACATACATAGCCACACAGCCACAGACCCGCACAGCCTACACACGGCTGGGGCAGAGGCACTTGTTGACCGGCGCAGAGAAATGCCCTTCTGGGGGGTATTCCAGAAAGCAGGTTATGTGAAAACTCTGAGTTAGTTAACCCTGAGATGAGGGAAACTCTGAGTTTCCAGTTCCAGAATGAGAGGTAACTTAAACTCTGGGACTGTTACTGTGGTAACAGACTCTGTGAACATAACCTGCTCGCTGGCAGGTTTTCCTGAAGAACCCTGAGTCTGACGGAGCTGTGTGACAGCGGCTGTCCTTCACTTCTCAGTCCGATCACGTTTAAATAGAAATAATTCAGTTTTACACCAGGAGGAGAATTTAGATTTGTTTAGATAAGCTCTCACTCCCTGACGAGGACTGACTGAACGGCTTCTCATCAGTCCGTCATTTATCTGAATATTTTTCTCCGGCCGCACAGCGAATATCAAGCTACACATCACAGTTGACGTGCTCTCAAATCTGAACAATGCTCTTCGTTTAATCAGTCGCCTTTCAACAGCCAGAAAGAGAGAAATAACTCACATTTCATTTGTTTTTCTTTGTTTCCCACGTATAGCTGCAAAAGTAACTAGTGGCTACAGCCTATGTATTTTTTCCAACAACGTCATTTCAAAGTCCACATTTATAATTTTCTGCTGCATTGAATGTAAGATATTCTTCTTCTAGTTACCTCCGCCAAGGAGGTTATGTTTGGTTTGTTTGTTTGTTTGTGTTCAAGATAACTTGAAAAGCTATGGACGGATTTGGATGAAATTTTCAGGAAATGTGTGGAATGGGATAAGGAACAAATGATTTGATTTTGGGACTGATCCGGATCACCATCTGGATCCAGGAAATTTTTAAAGGATTCTTTAACATTGCCAGATAGGACCATTTTCACCAAAGTGGACTGAACCTGCTTGGCGGAGGTCAGCGCTCTCTGAGTGCTTTTCTAGTTCAATCTGTAGACCGAACATAAGTGTGTGTCCGCCTCTAATGTCGGTCCTGGGGATGAGTGACGTCCTCAGCCTCTGGTCACCAAGCGACCTGACCCAGGACCAGCTGCTCTTCGGATGTGGTGGAGGTGGAGGTGACCACCGTTCATCTACTCAGCAGGATGTTAGGAGACAGGATGCGTGTTAAACAGCTACCACAAGTTAAAATATCCACTGAATAAACGTATACTTTGTGAGTGAGCCATCATGAGACTGCTTTATATTTTGTTATGAGCACAGCACTTTGATTCAAGTTTTTTTTTAAAGGAAATACTGCTGTAAAGCTGCAGTACAGCATTGTTTTTAGCATACTTGAACAAATATGGGTTGTTTAAACACTTCTTATTCACTATGATTGTTTAATTTTCAGAATGTTGCTGTGGAACAGCACTATGGAACTGGTGGACTGGGTGATGGATCCTAAGAGGCAAGGAGTCTTTGTACTTAAGAGTACAAAAATGTTCACAGCATGTTCTATGCAAAAATAGTGTTTTGTTGACATGTTATTGCCGCAGTTTTTACTGTTTTTATGAATATTATGGTTAGTAATATTGTAATACTGTATTTGTTTACAACATGTTCTAGAAACGTGATGGTGATCCTGTTTTGCTTATGCTATCTCTGGATTTATATAGTGTTTTGTTGACATGTTATTGCCACTGTTTTTATGGATATTATGGCTAGTAATATTGTAATATGGTTTACAACATGTTCTAAAAGGTTGATGGTGATCATACTTTTTGCTAATGTTATGTATGGATATCCATATCCATTGTTTTATTGAGTCTTTGTGCACTTGGAGTACACAAATATTCACAGCATGTCCAATACAAAAATTGTGTTTTGTTGACATGTTATTGCCACTGTTTTTATGGATATTATGGCTAGTAATGTTGTAATATGGTTTACAACATTTTCTAAAAGGTTGATGGTGATCATACTTTTTGCTAATGTTATGTATGGATATCCATATCCATTGTGTTGTGGTTATGCACAAAAATAGTTAGGAAAATTTATCTTTTGTTGTCCCAATTTAATCAGTAAGTTACATCATAACATGAATCATAAGAACAGTTACAATATTAATATTATAACTTTAAAAGACAGTATTACAATTTTAGTATACCGTTAAAATACTATTTTGTAACCAAAGTACAACATTTGGAAATTACTGTTATTATTTTATTTACAGTTAAAACAATAATGATGTAATCACAAATGCAGCAATTGAAAAAATATTGTTTTTATTTTACAGTTAAACAATATTACAGTAACAAAAAATTCAGTATGTAACAATTTTTGTATTTTAGTTTACAGCAAAAAAGAAGACTACCCTAAAATAAAAATACAGTTATTATTTACTGTCTTTTTGGCTCACAATTACAATTACCCTACTGTAGAAAACACATGGTTTATATTGTGCTTTGACTTACAGTTACAATAACAGTACTGTTACATAAAATACAGTAAAGTACTGTGCATAGTTACTTTATTTAATTTTACAGTTACAACAATATTACTGTAATATAAACAACAATACACAAAATTTACTGTGTTATATTTTACAGTTACAAAAATACTACTATAATAAAACATACATTAAATTTTAATTACTGTGGTCAGTTCTACAGCTACAACACTGTAATTTTTTTTTACAGTAACTTACTTGTCAATTGTTGCTAGTTAATTACTGTAATTTTTTTTTTACAGTAACTTACTTGTCAATTGTTGCCAGTTAATTACTGTAATTTTTTTTACAATAACTTACTTGTCAATTGCTGCCAGTTAATTACTGTGAATTTCACAGTTGGTTCCTTACAGTGTGTGTGCGCTCCTCCGTCTGCCGGTGAGCGTAAAGACGCAGATAGACGCTCATCGCAGGGACAGTGAGGGATCATCAGTCACTCTGTGTGATTTTACCATTCACACGGTGTCTTGACAGCTCATGTGCCCGGTTTAAGTGAACACAAAGACTTCAAAAACTGACGAGTCAGCCTTTGATTAATCAAAACTCTACATTCTTCATCAGTCCAGCTCTTGTTTTCACTCACTCACTGTTTTCTAAATAATAAATTCATCCTGAGGGATCCTCCATCACTTATTCTCCATGATATCAGAACAATCTTTGAAGGATCAAGCTTCAAATACAGTCTACTAGTGGAGCGGTTCCCAACCTGTAGGTGGAGGCCCATTGTGGGTCTCAGAGCTGTTTTCAGTGGACGGTGTATTAATCTGGTCAAATTGTGGTAAAAATGTCTTCAGTGTATGGAGGCCCTAAGAGGACAAACATCATCAGAGTATGTCAGATTATACCCACTAGAATAAACCAGACTACACACAATTATAACACTGTTTTACATTGCTCTACTCAGATATTCCTGTCCAGATTTACAAATTCATGTATGTAGGCTATTATTACTTTGAGTTTGATGTTCGAGTATAGATTTGTTGATTTAAAAATGAAGTAGTGATAACTTTGACTTAGATGTTAACTTGAGCAGATCCAGTTTCTAATTGCATTCTAACCATTAATATCCAGTGCTTATTGTCCTCCAATGAAAATCACCACTGTTTACATTAATTTTCAAGTCAGATGCTTTTATACTGGATAGTTCATAGTGTTGTGGATTTGTTGCCTACAAATTGATGCCAAAACATTTTTCATTTACTTAAGGAAAATTTAATCTAGGCTTATTATGCACATTCAATTGCACTTCATAATTTAACCCTTTAAAGCCTGAATGCACAAATAATAGCCAGAACAATCCTTTTTTTGGAGCTGAAATGTTTATTTCACTGTCTACTGAAATCCAACAAAATCACAATTTCCATAACATTTAACATATATATATCTTTAGCGGCAAAGTTGCTGACTCTCCCTCCGGTAGCCCGGGTTCAAATTCTGGCGAAGGCAGTTGTACTTTTCAACTGTGTGTCCAATACAGACTGCTGATTACTACAGCTCCTTGCTGTATGCATCTGGCTGCTGTCCTCTCAGTCTGGATGTCACAGGTTGTCAGTCATTCAACCTTTCACTTCCATACAACTTTATTATTTTCCTTTCTTTAGAATGCACATTTGTTAACATATTTCACACTTCTGCTACTGATTACAGTTTTTGTCATTTTAGCACTAACAAATTTTACTCTTTTGATCATAGTTTACAACTTCTTCATGGTGGCCAAACATTTCTACAGCTTTCTGCAATTTCCTTTCACGTTTATTCATTTTCAGCTTTCTCTCACAACTGTAACCATTTTTATGACACATTTCCCACATTTGCAGCTGTGCTTTACTGCTTCCAACTATTTTATGTCACATTTTCACATTTTCAGCTATGTTTGCATTGCTTTTAGCCATTTCATTTCACAGTTCCAGCATTCAGACTCAGCATTTCAACGCTTTTGCTGTAAGGAAATGCAATTTTTCTAGTTTTAATACCTGACCGAAGATGTGAAATTTGAGCCCTGATCAGACTGAATGACCTTTGGAGTACCAAATATTGAAATAAACTGTGACAAAGCTTTAACCACAGATCAAGCTGTAATGGATCTCAAAGGGTAAGCAGCTGGATACCTGGTACTCTGACACATAACAGTAAGGAGATATTTACACACAGATTTTGCACAAGGCAAGGGACCAACACAATCTACAGTAACGTGTTTAAAGGGCTCACTCACCACTGGAATGGGCTGCAGAGGAGCTGGATGATGGACTGATTGGGTTCTCCAGTTAGCTGACACACATGACAAGTTTTAACTTAAGCTGAAACATCTTTTTTCAAACGAGGCCAAAAGAAATGTTTAAGGATGGTCAAATATGTCTTACGCACACCAAAGTGTCCAATCTCGTCATGTGCCCCCTTCATAACAAGAGGATGAAACTTTTGTGGAACCACCAACTGGAAAACATCACGCTTTACACAACCCTCACCTACAGTCAACCACTTCCTGAACAAGTCATGCAAGAAGTAACCAGACACAGCACTGCTTATCTCAGAGATAGACAAAACATGCTCAAATATTTCCTTTGAAGAATGGTCATCACGTTGCCCCTGCACAGCCTCATCATGTGACAGTGACAACGGCAACTCAGACAGAGACAGGGCCTCTAAAACCAGATCCTCACCAATGTCCAGCCAAATACAGAAGGAGCTCTCCAAACTCTGCACCAACAAAGCCACCAAAAAAAGGATGTCCCAGCGCTCTCAATGACTACAGACCTGTGGCACTGATGTCACACGTCATGAAGACCTTTGAGAGGCCTTTGAGAGAGCACCTGAGGACTCTGCTCACTGCTCACTGCTTTCCAGGATCCCCTGCAGTTTGCATACCAGCAGCACATCGGCGTGGAGGATGCCATCATCTTCCTCACCCACAGGGCCCTGTCACACCTGGAGAGGCCAGGGGGCACTGTGAGAGTCATGTTCTTTGACTTCTCTAGTGCCTTCAACACCATCAGGCCCTCCCTCCTGGGGGAAAAGCTGCTGGACATGCAACTGCACCCCGACACCACAGCCTGGATACTGGATTACCTCACAGGCCGGCCGCAATACGTCAGGGTGGATGGCTGCACCTCTGAGGTGGTTACAAGCAACACCGGAGTACCCCAAGGAACTGTACTGGCACCCTTCCTCTTCACCCTCCTCACTTCAGACTTCCAGTTCAACTCTGGTTCCTGTCATCTCCAGAAGTTTTCCGATGACTCCTCCATTGTTGGATGTATCACCGGTGACGACAAGGGGGAGTACAGAGGACTGTTCGAGAGCTTCATCACATGGGATTTTGGGCGCATGCGCACGCAGCGATCGGCAGTGGGTGAGAGCTTGGCGTCCTGTGTTTGTCTTCTTATGTGTTTTTTATGCCTTTAATGTGTTGGTGCCATGGATTACTTTTATTTCGTCGTGTTTGGACTTTTATTGTGCTGGCTTGTCACCCACGAGGTGAGTGGAGCTGTGGGCCAGCTGAGGACTGTTTACACTCGTGAGGAGCTGATTCAACTTAACTTATCCGGTGGTGGTAGAGACCTTACCTCACGGTTGCAAGATTTTAGTCTGAGAGATTTTAACAGAACGAGGGACAAGAGGGAGAGAAAAAGTGGGAGACGCGGAGGAGTCAAACTATGCCTGAGGAGACGGCAGCTTGGCAGATCCCTCTGCCCTCTGTTATCCTGGGAAACGTCCAGTCCCTGAGGAACAAGATGGACGAACTCCAGGGGAACGCCAGGTTCCAGAAGGACTTCGGGGACTGCTGTGTGATGGCCTTCACCAAGACGTGGCTGACGGAACGGGACCAGGACGCCGACCTATCAGTCGGCGGCTTGGGAGCTCCATTTCGTTTGGATCGGGACTCGGAGGTAACGGGGAAAACTCAGGGAGGTGGAGTGTGTCTGTACGTGAACAAGCGTTACTGTAGCGCTGTGACTGTCAGGGAGCGTATCTGTACGCCTGACGTGGAGCTTCGATCTGTGTCACTGCGCCCATTCTATCTCCCCCGTGAGTTTCCCCAACTTTTTATCACTACAGTCTACATTCACCCGAGGGCTCACCCCCCCCCTGCCTGCAGCACCATCGCAGAGGCAGTGCAGAGGCTGCAGTCCCTCTCCCCCGACGCCCCGAACTTTATTAAAACAACCCTAAAAAACTTTCACCAGTATGTATCCTGTTCGACCAGACGGGATAAAATATTGGACCTTTGTTATGGGTCAGTTAAGGATGCGTATAAATCCCTCCCTCTTCCTCCTTTGGGATCGGCTGACCACAACTGTGTGCATCTCCTGCCCACATACAAGACTGTTTTAAAACGAGAGAAAGCAAGGACCAAGGACATTGAGATGTGGTCAGAGGAATCTGTGCTCTCTCTGCAGGAATGTTTTAAATGTACAGATTGGGACGTTTTTATTCAGTCCTGTGGGGACGATTTGGATGCTCTGGTAGATGTTACCAGCTCTTATGCTGCTTTCTGTAAAGACATGATCATACCCCATAAGCGAGTTAAAGTGTACCCAAACAACAAGCCATGGGTCACAAAAAATATTAAATCCTGTCTGAATAAAAAGAAATTGGCTTTCAAAAAAGGGGCTGTCTCTGACCTTCAGTCAGCCACCAAAGATTTGAAAATTGAGATTCTGACAGCAAAACAACACTATAAAACTGTTCTTGAAAATAAAATGGCAGCAAACAATCTGGGTTCTGCATGGACATGCATGAAAACTATTGCGGGCATTCAGAATCCCCAGAGCAGCATGCAGACCATTTTAGACGGTTTTAATTCAGACAGAGATTTTGCAAATGCTCTTAAGAGTTTTTATGCTCATTTTAATTCACATTGTAGAGCTGAAACAGGAACTGAAGGACACTCAGCACCTTAACATTGAACTGAGCGATGTCAAGAAAGCCTTTAGTACTATGAAGACGAACAAGAGCCATGGTCCTGACAACATCAGCGGTCGTCTTATTAAATCCTGTGCCAGTGAACTCAGTCCGATATTTCAGACTATTTTTAACAAGTCTTTGCAAACACAACATGTGCCCTCTCTCTGGAAAGATGCTGTTGTGGTTCCTGTCCCTAAATCCAACCATCCAAAGACTTTGAATGACTTCAGGCCTGTTGCTCTCACCTCAGTGGTGATGAAAGTCTTTGAAAAAGTGGTTAAGATGAGGATTCTGGAGGACACTGAACATGAGCTGGATCCAATGCAGTTTGCATACAGGCCCAACAGAGGAGCAGAGGACGCCACACTGACTCTTTTAAACATGATTTTTGCACATATTGAGGGTAAAGGGTCATCTGCAAGGCTTTTATTTATAGACTTCTCGTCTGCTTTTAACACAATCCAGCCCCACATTTTAACCAAAAGGCTTTCTGAGCAATTTAACATCAGTAAAAACCTGATGGGCTGGATTTTAGACTTTTTAACTGACAGGTCACAAAGAGTGAGGATGAAATGGGGTTCTGTCTGACCCAGTCTTCTCCTCCACTGGGTCCCCTCAAGGTTGTGTTCTTTCCCCTCTACTTTTTATTCTGTACACAAACGTGTCAGAGTAAACATGAGAACAGGGCCATCATTAAGTATGCTGATGACTCTGTTATCGTCAGCCTGCTTAAAGAGGGTGAGACCAGTCATGGTTCTGTCATTGATGACTTTGTCGAGTGGTGTGAGGAGTCCTATCTTCAACTCAACATACCAAAAACAGCACACCCACTTCCTGTCGAGTGAATGCTGGCGCGTCTGGCTGCCGCTGCTTGCCGGGGGGATGTTGTTTTTTAATGTTTTTAATGTTCTAATTATATTTTACTGCCTATGGACAGTGATCTACGGACTTTGCAACTGATCTCGAGTGCAGTTTATTTGCTCTATGTATTCTGACGTGCTGTCAGTCCTAGCGTTTTTGGACGCCGGCTTCTGCCAAACATGACTGGCTCACCTGGACGTGCCTATACGGCTTACAATGTTCGGTGTTAACTCCTGCCTCTGGTCCAGGATCCTCTGGTTCCTCACAACATCTATCCATCAGCCTGTGACAGGTATTTTACAGTACTCTGCTGCCGAGCTGCTTCGTCTCCGCCTCCACGCGACAGGGCTCTTGCCGGCTGTGCTACACCTCCCGCCGGATGCCGCTGTCCCTCTTCGCCGGAGGTATATCCACCGAGGGTCCCGTCGGTTGTTCCACTTCGACAACTCGGGACAGATCAAGTCCATCTGGTCCACATCTCGACGCCCTCCTCGGAACACCGGTCGGGTTGTCGACCGCAGTGTGTTAGCCAGGCTTGCTAACCCGGCTAACACTACTGGTAACCATGGCAACACCAACGCCAGCGTCAGCTTCAGTCTGCTAAACATCCGCTCACTTACGGGTAAAGGGCATCTCGTTCAGGATCTCCTCGTCGACCGTAAGTTTGACTTTTTGTGTTTATCTGAAACGTGGCAACAGCCAAACGACTACACAACCCTGAATGATTCCACTCCTCCCGGGTTTGTTTACGTCTGTAAACCACGTGACTGTGGCCAGAGAGGTGGCCTCGCGATGATCCATCGCGTGATGTGGAAAGTCTCGCCAGTCACTGTTCCAGCTTCACACTCATTTGAATCCGTTGTCTCGCAGCTTTCTGGTCCTACTCCCACAATCATTGCCACAGTTTATCGGCCTCCAAAGCCCAACAAGGATTTTTTGAATGAATTCTCTTCATTTCTCACCCATATTACCACACTCTCTCCAAATGTAATACTGCTGGGTGACTTCAACATCCACATGGACAATTTTAACAATCCCCTTACCAGAGACTTTACATCCTGTATGGACAGTTTTGGTATTCAACAATTCACCACCTTCCCAACACATTCCAAAGGACATACACTGGATTTAATATGCTGTTCTGGTTCCACTCCCACTGACTGTAAGGCAGATCCTGTCCCCTTCTCTGACCGTATGCTGCTTTCCTTCAGTGTAAGCCTCAATCTTTGCAGGACAATTCCTCCACGCACCATCTCCTTCCGAAAACATAAAAAACATTGACCTTGAATCTCTCACTACTGGCATTGACTGCCTCCCCAGACCTGTTTGTTTGTCCACCACGGACAATCTGGTCTTCCACTACAACAGCAGCCTCCAAACTCTTTTGGATAACCTGGCCCCCCTCAAAACCAGATCTGTCACCTTTACCCACTCTTCACCCTGGTTCACCCCCTCTCTCCGACAGCTTAAAACCAAAGGACGCCAACTGGAACGTCACTACAGGAAAACTGGTCTCACGATTCACAAGGACATATATAACAACCACCTCTCCCATTATAAAAACTGTATTTCTCAAGCAAAATCCACATACTACTCCAGTCTGATCAACAACAATGAAGGGGACTCAAAGGTCTTATTCTCCATACTCAAAAATATCACACAACCCCCGGACTCCCTTCCTCCGCATATTCAACTGCCTCATGTAATAGCCTCATTTCCTTTTTCTCAGACAAAATAACCAACATTCATCAGCAACTTATTCCAACCATTCCAGCAAGTTCACCCTCCTTTCTTCCTGCTGTTTCTCCTTCTCAGTCACTCTCAGTATTCACCCTGCCCCCTGTCACTGAAATTGCTAATCTTATCAAAAAATCAAAAACCTCAACCTGCCAACTGGACCCCCTTCCTACTGTTCTTGTCAAGGCTGCTGCTCCTTCTCTGGCCCCTCTCATCACACTCATAACCCACTCCTCCCTCACCACTGGAGTAGTCCCCTCACCCCTTAAAACAGCTGCTGTCACTCCCATACTTAAGAAACCCGGTGCTGACCCCAACAACCTCAACAATCTCCGTCCTATTTCCAACCTTACATTTCTCTCCAAAGTCCTCGAAAAAACTGTAGCCTCACAACTTCATTCTCATCTGTCTCACGATAATCTCTATGAACAATTTCAATCCACTGAAACAGCATTACTCAAAATCACCAACGATCTCCTTTTAGCTGCTGATTCTGGTCTGTTATCAATTCTCATCCTGCTTGATCTGAGTGTGACCTTTGACACCATTTCCCACACCATCCTCCTGGACAGACTTCACTCTATAGGCCTCACACAGACACCCCTCGCCTGGTTTAAGTCATATCTCTCTGGCCGCACTCAGTTCATTCAGCTCAAATCTTTCACTTCCCACCCACTCCCAGTCATCACAGGTGTGCCCCAGGGCTCGGTCCTGGGGCCCCTGCTCTTCATCATTTACATCCTCCCACTTGGACACATCCTCCGAAAATATAACATTCAGTTTCACTGCTACGCCGATGACACCCAGCTCTACATCTCCACAAAACATGACTCCATCCTCCCACCTTCCTCCTGGTTCACACTCAACTTCCTCAAATTAAACAGTGATAAAACTGAAATGTTACTAATTGGCTCTAAATCCACTCTCAACAAATCCAACAGTTTCACCATTCCATTTGACCACTCCTCCATTTCCCCCTCCCCTCAGGTAAAGAGTCTGGGTGTCATCCTCGACAGCACACTCTCCTTCACCTCACACATCAACAGCATAACCTGGTCAGCCTACTTCCACCTCTGTAATATCAACCGCCTCCGCCCCTCCCTCACCCCTCACACCACTGCCATTCTGGTCCACAGCTTAGTCACCTCCCGACTCGATCACTGCAACTCCCTTCTGTTTGGTCTCCCTCAGAAAATCCCCCATAAACTTCAACTGGTCCAGAATTCAGCAGCTCGTATCATCTCAAGGACTCCATCCACTCACCACATCACAGCCATCCTGCAGCAGCTCCACTGGCTCCCCATCACTCACTGCATCAATACAAAATCCTGCTCCACACCTACAAAGCCATCCACAGCCTCGCCCCTCCATACCTCTCTGACCTCATTCACATCTCTGTACCTGCCCGTACCCTCCGATCCTCTTCATCTGTCCATCTCTCTGTCCCCTCCGCTCGCCTTGTCACCATGGGGGGCCGAGCATTCAGCCGCTCGGCTCCCCAGTTATGGAACTCCCTCCCTCCTGATCTCCGCAACACCAGGTCCTTACCCCTCTTTAAAACCAGACTAAAAACTTATCTGTTCAGACTCTCCTACTCCCTCTGATCGCTGGCACTGTCAGTTGTATTGTATTGCTTGTTTTTACACCTGTTTTTACACCTGTTTTTATGCCTGTTTTTATGCTTGTCTTGATGCACCTCTTATTTGTACTTTTGTAAGGTGACCTTGAGTGTCGTGAAAGGCGCCCTTAAATAAAATGTATTATTATTATTATTATTAAAACAAAAGATATGGTCATCGATTTTAGGAAACAACAGGACGGGCACAGAGTCACTTTAATTAAAGGTCAGACAATAGAGCAAGTGCAATCATACAAATACCTTGGGACTATAATAGATGAAAAATTGAGTTTTAATGAAAACTGCAGATCTGTCTGTAAAAAGGGCCATCAGCGCCTTCACTGCCTTAGGAAACTTGCACACTTCCACATTGACCGAACCATTCTAACCTTGTCTTATCCTTCTTTTATTGAGTCTGTTTTATCCTTTTGCCTGGTGGCATGGTTCGGTCGTACCTGAGTGGCAGAGAAAAGTTCACTGAATCAAATAGTCAGATGGTCCAGTCGTCTGATAAGTGAACCCCAGTCCTGTATCACCTTCCTGTACACTAAACAGATACAGAGGATGGCTTCAGCAATTCTTAACAATGACTCCCATCCTCCACGGGGTGAATTTCGGGTCCTTTCCTCTGGACGGAGGTTTTTAGTCCCAAGGTGCAGGACACAGCGTTATAAAACTAGCTTTGTTCCTGTCACCATCACTGAGCTCAATAAGAAACAGTGACATAGCACTTTATTTACTTATCTAATTTTTAATCCTATTTATTTGTGCTATCTTTTACTGTGACTTTTACTACTGTTATGTTTTTATAGTTATCTTCTTGAGGTTTTTTATTGTGCTTTATTGTTTGTTGTTTTATCTATTTGATCTTATTTATCCTACTGATCCATGCTGCTATAAATGGTGAAACACTGAGCACTTTATGTCTTGTCACTTTGACCAAATACCTGCCTGTTTATTGTTTGTGTGTGGTTTGTGTTGTGGAATGCAATCACTCTGTCTGCAAGACAAGTCTACCCGTGGGTATAAATAAAGTAATCTGAATCTCTGAATCTGGTGTGACAGCAGCAACCTGAAGCTCAACATCAGCAAGACCAAGGGGGTGGTGGTGGACTACCAGAGGAACAGGAGGTCCCCTGCCCCCATCATCATCATCCAGGGGGAGGAAGTGGAGAGGGTGGACTTGTACCAGTACCTTGGGGTCCACATTAATGATAAACTGGACTGGTCACACAACACAGACGTCCTCTTCAGGAAAGGACAGAGCAGGCTGTTCTTCCTGAGGAGACTCACGTCGTTTGGCGTCTGCAGCAGCCTCCTGAAGACCTTCTACCAGTCTGTGGTGGCCAGCGCACTCTTCTTTGCTGTAGTGTGCTGGTGGGGCAGCATCAAGACTGGCGAGGTCAACAGGCTCAACAAACTGGTGACGAAGGCCCGTTCTGTGGTGGGCCTTCAATTGGACAATCTACAGACTGTGGCTGAGAGGAGGATCAAGGACAAAATCATGTCGATCTGTGGAACATGGGAAGCTCGTTCAGCCAACGCATCATCCCCCCCAGAAGCAGGACGGAGCGCTTTAGGCGCTCCTTTGTGCCCACCGCCATCAGACTTTACAACAGCGGCGGAGGCCACAGTATGTTACTGCACTGACCCCCCCCCCCCGAAACAGCAATTCCTTCCAGACTGTACTCAAGCAATATGACACTGGACTGCACTTTGATATATTTATAGTAATCCTCCATATGCTCCAAACCAGCTCTATCCATATCGTTAACTTAACTAATGCACCTTAGTGATTCATATCCCTGATCACGATTTACTACTTACAATTACTCTAGGTAAACAACTTGCATTGTTACTGTATGTTAAATAACTGCTGTTACATTTCACATTGTCACTTTAATATCACTGTCACTATATCTTTACTGTACTGCACAGGAGGCTCAGCTGTCCTGAATGACACTTACTGTGTTAAATTCTTATTTTAGTATGTTAGTTAATTTGATAATTGGACGACACTTACTTTGATACTCTGTTAATTTAGTGATTTAGTATGTTAATTAATTTTGATAATTTTAGATATCTTCTATTCTTTTGAAGAACCTCAGGCAACACCATGGAACTCCCATCTGACACAGATGAATTGGCAGTAACCACTGGCATGGGAGGAGTATCACCCCAAACCCTGCAACCAGCCAAACTATTACCCAAAATAAAATGCACACCTTCAATTGGCAAAGCTGGACGCACACCAACTGCCACCTCACCTTGAACAAGCTCGCAATTCCATCCCTCATTAAAGTCAAACTATAGCTCTCCAAATCAATTTTCACCTTTTCAGACAGCTGACGGATTCTCTCCACCTCAAGCTGCTTTTTCACTTCCAGTTCAAGTTTAATTTTTTCATGTTCCATCTGCAATAACAAAATTTCCTTTTGCTGCTCAAACATTAAAGTGTGAGTCTGCAAAGACGCAGCAGGTGGATTCAGGGACATTTGTGTACCGTCCGACATTATGCCGTCTGCGAGTAATTTAGATTTTATAGACGCTTTAATATTGTCTTTGATCCTTTTGTCTCCAGCAATCTCAACACGATAATGCTCAGCAATTAGGATAAACTGCTCATTTGAACATTGATCAAGATTTTCTACAGAGGGATCTGCAAGAAACGACTTAATATCAGACATCGTCACTGACAGATCACCAGCTTTACGCATGCGCAGATACCAGCTGGCACACAGACGACCTGCGCGCAAGAAGAGGAATGAATCGGCCCACCACGTGTGGATTTTCCCCTCTATCTAAACAAAATGCAAACTAACTAAGCTCCCCGCTAGTCTTCATGCAGCTACTTGCAGTGGGTACTTATGCACCAGAGCTCAGTTGGGCGTCTAGCAGGCTAGCAACCTTCCTGAAACCACGGACATGCTCCCCGAAGCAAAGCTTCTGCCACTTTCACTGCCACAGTAACCACCGCACTGAACCCATATGGGAACGGCGCCAAGCCTACCAGGGAATAATACCACAACAGTACAGACGGGCAAAATTACACACAGGCAACTGTCCAGTGGCCACAGGGCCAATAAAAACTGCGTAAACATAAGACAAAGCTCTCTCAACAAAAGTAAGGTAAGAACAGATTATACAGAGCCACACACAAACAGTTTAAAGGATAAGTTCGGTTTTTTGACACCTGGACCTTATTTTTAGGATTAAATACACTCGTAGACTCACCCAGACAATTTTGGCGGAGCTCCGAGCCGTTTTCGAGCAATTTAGATCCATCCGACGGCATTTTTCCTCATGCCGTAGTAGCAGACGGGGCCAGAAATCGAAGCCCCTAAATTAGACATTATCTGCTGCGAAACTCGCTTTTTTATAAATGAATGGCCAGTGTTATCACCATGTCAGCTCAACTTTGTTGTTATGGTCATCCGGGGCTTTACAAGGACGGGTAACTTTTGGTGACGTCATAGACAAGAACATGAGTAGAGCCGCTGCTGTTGCTAGGCTACACGGCTACACGGCTATTTTTGTGCAACATGGTGGAATATTTTTATCCGATGTAGAAGTGTCTGATGACGACTTTGAGTATAATACAAAACCCAAAACCAGTGAGGTTGGCACGTTGTGTAAATCGTAAATAAAAACAGAATACAGTGATTTGCAAATCCTTTTCAACTTATATTCAATTGAATACACTGCAAAGACAAGATATTTAATGTTCGAACAGAGAAACTTTATTTTCTTTTGCAAATAATCATCAACTTAGAATTTAATGGCAGCAACACATTGCAAAAAAGTTGGCACAGGGGCATTTTTACCACTGTGTTACATCGCCTTTCCTTTTAACAACACTCAGTAAACGTTTGGGAACTGAGGAGACCAATTTTTGAAGCTTTTCGGCTGAAATTCTTTCCCATTCTTGCCTGATGTACAGCTTAAGTTGTTCAACAGTCCGGGGTCTCTGTTGTTGTATTTTACGCTTCATAATGCGCCACACATTTTCAATGGGGGACAGGTCTGGACTACAGGCAGGCCAGTCTAGTACCCGCACTCTTTTACTACGAAGCCACGCTGTTGTAACACGTGCAGAATGTGGCTTGGCATTGTCTTGCTGAAATAAGCAGGGGCGTCCATGAAAAAGACGTTGCTTGGATGGCAACATATGTTGCTCCGAAACCTGTATGTACCTTTCAGCATTAATGGTGCCTTCACAGATGTGTAAGTTACCCATGCCTTGGGCACTAATACACCCCCATACCATCACAGATGCTGGCTTTTGAACTTTGCGCCTATAACAGGCCGGCTGGTTCTTTTCCTCTTTGGTCCGGAGGACACGACGACCACACTTTCCAAAAACAATTTGAAATGTGGACTCGTCAGACCACAGAACACTTTTCCACTTTGCATCAGTCCATCTTAGATGAGCTCGGGCCCAGCGAAGCCGGCGGTGTTTCTGGGTGTTGTTGATAAATGGCTTTGGCTTTGCATAGTAGAATTTTAACTTGCACTTACAGATGTAGCGACGAACTGTAGTTACTGACAGTGGTTTTCTGAAGTGGTCCTGAGCCCATGTGGTGATATCCTTTACACAGTGATGCCGGTTTTTGATGCAGTACCGCCTGAGGGATCGAAGGTCACGGGCATTCAATGTTGGTTTTCGGCCTTGCCGCTTACGTGCAGTAATTTCTCCAGATTCTCTGAACCTTTTGATGATATTACGGACCGTAGATGATGAAATCCCTAAATTCCTTGCAATAGCTCGTTGAGAAATGTTGTTCTTAAACTGTTGGACAATTTGCTCACGCATTTGTTCACAAAGTGGTGACCCTCGCCCCATCCTTGTTTGTGAATGACTGACCATTTCAGGGAAGCTGCTTTTATACCCAATCATGGCACCCACCTGTTCTCAATTAGCCTGTTCACCTGTGGGATGTTCCAAATAAGTGTTTGATGAGCATTCCTCAACTTTCTGTCTTTTTTGCCACTTGTGCCAGCTTTTTTGAAACATGTTGCAGGCATCAAATTCAAAATGAGCTAATATTTGCAAAAAATAACACAGTTTACCAGTTCGAACATTAAGTATCTTGTCTTTGCTGTGTGTTCAATTGAATATAGGTTGAAAGGGATTTGCAAATCATTGTATTCTGTTTTTATTTCCAATTTACACAACGTGCCAACTTCAGTGGTTTTGGGTTTTGTAGATGCCCGAATCGTTTTGAGCCAGAATATACCGACGAGGAGCTATTTGAAAGGAGGATGCAGAGGGAAAGAGCCGAACAGCTGGCCAGAGAACAAGCAACCACTGTACATCCACGAATGGGGGCTAACTTGTGGTGTTGTTGTGGACATTGCACAGCAAACACAACAGAGGAGAAGTGCCTTTGCTGCTCAGAGTAGGACTTGGGACCAGAGGAAACACGTATTGATGCCCCCCAAAATACGATTTCTGGCCCCGTCTGCTACTACGGCATGAAAGAAAAACGCAATAGGATAGATCGAAATTGCTCGAAAACGGCCCTGAGCTCCGCCAAAATTGTCTGGGTGAGTCTACGAGCGTATTTAATCCTAAAAATAAGGTCCAGGTGTCAAAAAACCGAACTTATCCTTTAACTCACCTCTCAAAGTTCTCAGATACGAAGTTCTTCCCTCACAGACGAGACATTAATGCACACGCAAACAAATTTACCGCGGCAGGTAAACAACAGATCAAAGGCTTCTGGCGCACGCATCGACCGCTCCAAACAAATGCGCACCAGACCCACACAGTTTAAAGCAAATTACCGTCTACCCGACAACAGTCAACACATGTGAAGGGTAAATGATTTCAAATGTTAATCGGTTAACAACATCCAAACGTTTTAAACAAACAACCTAATTTTCTCGACTATGCAGCAAGCACCAAACAAGCAAATTCAAACTACCTAATCTTATCTAAAGAGAGGGTATAAGGCGGACAAGTTCCCAATTTGTCAAAACCTCAGGGCCATGACAAATACAAGGAAGAACATGTATTTTGCTTAAAATTGTGTAATTTATTGACAAACAAAAAAACCCCAAAGCTATTAAACTGCAGGAATGGATTGTAATCATTCAGCTAATAAATTAAATTCTAATAAACTAAGACAAAAGGTGCTTCTGATGGTTAAGATGAGTCCAGGGGGAATAAGAGAGAGCGAGCAGCAGAGGGGTAGGGCTTTTATACCCAGCAGGCACCAGGCGATCCAATCATAGCAGCTCATTCAGGTAACTCCAAAGGTGAATACACACCGAACGCGACTTGAGCGTCCTCGGCGACCATTCTCCATATAAAGTCAATGTACAGCAGCGATGAGGTGAGGTTAACCCTCCAGCGACGCGACCGCTGCGATCAAGGCGACCTAGTTGCTTATCGCGCCAAAGTTGAAAAAGTTGATCTATTAAGGCAATGTCGTATGTGGCTGTGCGGCAACAGCCAATCAGCGGTGTGTGGGTGTGTGATGGTACCCGTGACAGACAGTTTTTATTCTGGCCTACAGAGTAACAATCCATGTCCATGTGGGAAACATTAGTCAGTGAGCACATATGTTCCGACGAGACGAACACAGAGAAGTCACAGACGATGCAGCTGCAGGGCCATCAGCTGCAGTGTTTTGTGATTGGTAGGTGAGTGAAAAGGATACAGTTGGAATAATGTCAGCTTATACATCCTATTAAATGATATATGATATGATCGCGGTGAAACTCGAGCAGACATGACGTCACCGAGCAACGACGACGGGGCGACGGTGATCAAAATGCGGTATTTATGGACACACGACGCGACTTCAGTGGGCGACGCGATTATGGTCGCAAAATCACATTCAGTGTGAATGTAGCTAAAGAGAGATGAGAGATGTTAAACCATGTCTGTGGACCAGACAGGGACCGTCACAATACTATGATCTAAAAAGTCCAACAGAGTGTTGTAGGGTACATCACGCCAAAATCAGATATTGAGGCCCATTTTGACCAATTTCAGACATTGAAAAAATTCATTTAAAAATCAAAATAATACTAGGATCTACAAAGTCCAACAGAGTATTGTAGAGTACAACCCCTAGTTCCTCTGTGCTGATTTTCAGACAATTTGACTGTAGCATTATTGATTCAGAGCACTCCAAAATCAGGCATTTGATGACTGTTTTGTTTAACTTCAGATATTAAAAATTCGTAAAAAAAACCCAAAATAATACTATGATCGAGAAATTCCAACAGAGATTTGAAGGGTACATCCCCAGGTACAGTTATGTTCATGATAATAGCAGTGTTTGAAAAGGTGAGTAAATCTCAAAATTCTTCAAATACATTTTATTTTTTATGCACACTAATGCATTGGGGACACTGCACGTTCTATTTCAAAGCAAGAAAAAGTAATTGAATTTGATATTTTACAGAAAGTCAAGAAATATAATGTTCAAAAAAATAGCAGTGTTGACATCGTTATTTACAAACTCAAAAATGTAGTGTATAAACTAAGAATTGCTTGATGATTAAACTTTCCTGAGAATCATAAACTAATATTTAGTTGCATAACCACAGTTTCTGATAACTGCTTCACATCTGTGGTGCATGGAGCCTACAAACCTCTGGCACCGGTCAACAGGTATTGAAGCCCAGGACAATTGTACTACGTTCCACAATTGCTCTGAATTTCTTGGTTTTGCCTCATGAACAGCATTTTTTATGTCAGCCCACAAGTTTTCTATGTGCTGCCCACTCCATTACTTGAATTTTGTTTGTCTGGGACCATGATTTTGCTCGCTTGCTGGTGTGTTTGGGGTCATTGTCTTGTTGAAACACCCATTTCAAGGGCATTTCCTCTTCAGCATATGGCAACATGACTTCTTCCAGTATTCTGATGTACTCAAACTGATCCATGATCCCTGGTATGCCATAAATAGGACCAACACCATAGTAGGAGAAACATCCCCATATCATGATGCTTGCACCACCATGCTTCACTGTCTTCACTGTGTACTGTGGCTTGAATTCAGTGTTTTCAGGTCGTCTGACAAACTGCCTGTGGCCCTTAGACCCAAAAAGAACAATCTTACTCTCATTAGTCCACAAAATATTGTGCCATTTCTTTTTAGGCCAGTCAATGTGTTCTTTGGCAGATTGTAACGGCTTCAGCACATGTCTTTTTTTTAACAATGGGACTTTGCGGGGGCTTCTTGCTGGTAGCTTGGCTTCACATAGACGTGGTCTGATTGTTACAGTACTCACAGGCAACCTTAGATCTTCTCTGATCCTCCTGGAGCTGATCATTGGCTGAGCCTTTGCCATTTTGGTTATTCTCAGAACGACCCATTTTACTCTGTTTTTCAAGGACAAATGCACAGCCAGCATATGCAGCGTCAGTTGCCTTGATCCTTAAATAGGGGCCACCTGTTTAACACCTATTTTTTTCACACAATCAATTACCTCACTAATTGAACTCAGCACTTCCATTTTTTTTAACCAGCCCCTTTCAGTTTCTCAGAATCAGCAGCATGCACATCATGCCTGTTGGGTTTGTTGGTTTTCAATACCTTTACTAATCCTTCTAGAAACTTACTTGCAGTGTAGAAGTTGAAATTCTAACAAAAACAGTGATTTATCTGGCTAGTGATGTGGGACTGCTATTATATTGAAAACAACTGTACCTCTGTGCTAATTTTCAGACACTTTGACTGTAGCATTAATGATTGAGAGCACTCCAAAATCACATTTGAGGCCCATTTTGACAAACTTCAGATTTTGGAAAATTGTAAAAAAAAATTCAAAATTATACTATGATCTGTGAAGACCAACAGAAAATTGGAAATTACATTCCTAAGTACATCTGTGCTAATTTTCAGACAATTTGACTGCAGCATTATTGATTGAGAGCACTCCAACATTAGGCATTGGAGGCCCATTTTCACTAGTTTCAGATATTGAATAAAATTCATAGAAAATCAAAATAACACTAAGATCCACAAGTCCAACAGAATATTGTAAAGTACATTTCCAGGTACCTCTGTGTGGATTTTCAGACAATTTGACTGTAGCATTATTGATTAAGAGCACTTCAAAGTCAGGTATTTGAGGGCCATTTTGACTAATTTCAGATATTAAAAAATTCATAAAATATCAAAATAATACTATGATGTACAACGTCCAACAGAGTATTGTAGGTTACTTTCCCAGGAACCTCTGTGCTGAGTTTCAGACATGTTGGGCTCTAATTTCGTAGACCAGGTGCAGGCGGGGCACACCTGCCCTGCGCCGCGCCTGCGCCACGCCAACGGGGTGTGTCCAGGGCATTTTGCAAGTTTCGTGCACGGCGCAGTGTGGCGCAGGGAGACGCACCCACGCCTCCATCTCTCCCACTGGCGCAAATGGCAGAGAGGGAGGAGAGTAGGCTTGAGTGGGTTTAACACAGCCAGGTACAATCTTCACCAATCAGATGAACGCCTCTCCTCGCCTTTAAATGCGCCGCGGGCGAGGCGCAGTGACAATTTCACCTCGGTGGCGAAGAAGGTCAGAGCCGCTGTCACTTTTGCAATTTTGTAATCTGTTCCTGTCTCAGAAATATGAGTACAAAATTAAGTGATAATTACATTTAAACACAGCAGCAGGTTAATCCATTCATCATGCTTGTGATCCACCCGCATTCCTGGTCGTCATCGCCAAAAAGCAGCGCCTTAGGTGAAAATATATCTCCTCCTTATCCTCCTTGCAATAATGTAGGCTACTCCATCTTTTTAGATCACGTTACGAAAAAAGATTAAAACAGAGAAATATGGGCAATCACTGGTAAATCCTTAAGACACTATTTATTCAGCGAGCGTCTCTCTCTTTTTTCTTTTCTATTTAATTTCATGAGATGACAGAAGCCGGATACTCCATATCGGATGATGTGGCTGTTTGTGGTTGGCTGAGAGATGTGAACTCGTTAGTTATGACAAACGTCTCTGATCTGACATCAGATGTGACGGGACAATTAATATAGATAGAAATGTATATGCTGGCTCAGACGGTTACATTAAATAGTGATTGCTGTGATTGTTTATTGCATTGAAATGTGCCTGACACTCTGGATACCTGCCTGTGAGGTTTTGGTGACGTGTGTGCACTGTGCGCCTGTCAGCCAAATTACCACAGCCTGGGGTGCGCCTCCTCTGCGCCGAGAATAGACCAGGTTGGAGCTGGCGGGCTTTCAGCGCACCTTCCGCACAGTTTTTTGGCATCAAATTGTCACTGCGCCAAGCTGAATCTTTCGACACCTCCCCCTGGTGTGCCGTCACACTCATCTTGGCGCAGCTGGTCTACCAAATTGCCAAATTGGCTGCGCACGGCGGTGCGCAGGACGAAATTACCACTGCGCGGGGTGCGCCAGGCTGTGCCACCCTGCTCCACCCTGAGTTGCGCCAGGAAATTAGAGCCCTATATGTTAAAGCTAGATGGGAGAAAGATGCTGATATAAAACTGACTGAAGAGGAATGGCTAAATATGTGTAGAATGCAGTCGACCACGTCAAGTTCCCCTTGTGGAGAGAATACACATGGAAAAACATATTAAGGTATTTTATCACCCCTAAAATTAAAAAAAATCAAAAAAACAATCCAGAATATGGCCAATGTTGGAGAACGTGTGGTAACAAGTCTGCAGGTCATTTTCATATATATTTTTAGATTTACAATTAACCCTGAGCTTAATTTTTCTTTTAGTGTTGTTTATTTGGGGAATGTGCCAACTGGACTTAAAAAGCATGATAGGTACTTATTACAAATACTACTAGCTGGTAGTAGAAAGGCAATTACCAGGAAATGGTTTAATAAGGAACCTCCAACAATCACCAAGTGGAAAGAAATAATTCAGGACATTAACGGAACAATTGACATTCCCCTGCGGTATGCTACCAAAAAAGGGGAAAAATACTGATAAAACTGTAAATCATATTGTAACCTGAAGTGATGTCACCCCTTGTGAAATCTGTTCTGGAAATTGAGGAGACTTTTGAGCTCAAGAGACATTATTTGACTTGTTAAAGGACACAAAAAGAAATACTTATTAGTAAACCTGATTGTAACCCTATTGTACATTTAAATTAAGTTTTATCTTACTTTGTAAATAATTTAATCTTAATTTTATGAGCTGAAAAAAAGCACTCTGTATGTTATGTGATGACCCCTTTTTTTTATTGTTTTATGTGTTTGTTAAACAAAAATATAAAAATAAAGTATAAAAAATAATAATAATAATAATAATAATACTAGGATCTACAAAGTCCAACACAGTAATGTAGGGTACATCCCCAGCAACCTCTGTGCTAATTTTCAGACAATTTGACCGTAGCATTATTGATTTAGAGCACTCCAAAATTAGGCATTGATTTGACTGTAGCACATTTCTTGTGTAACCTGAACAGTGTCTTATCTTATACATGATGTCTCATGGCTCAAGATGGTAAACACAAAAAGAATCTTATGTACCACCAAACTGATGCTTTAAAAGTAAAGAGTAAAACTATGCGATACAGATTTTGGTATAGATTAACTGTAAAAAGTATGAACATTCATTCATTCATTTTCTATACTGACTATCCCTTTCGGGGTTGCGGGGGCGGGCTGGAGCCTATCCCAGCTGTCATTGGGCGAGAGGCGGGGTACACCCTGAACCGGTTGCCAGTCGACTGCAGGGCAACGTATAGAGACAGACAACCATTCACGCTCACACTCATACGAAAGGGCAATTTAGAGGGACCAATTAACCTAATGAGCATGTTTTTGGTCCGTGGGAGGAAGCCAGAGTGCCTAGAAAGAACATGCAAAATTCACACAGAAAGGCCCTGCCCAACCTGGGAATCGAACCAGCAACCTTCTTGCTGGGAGGCATGTGCACTACCTGCTGTGCCACAGTACCGCCCAAAAGTATGAACAAAACAAACAAAAAAATATCAAAAAAATCAGATACAAGCAATGCAACACAAGAGGGCAGATGGCTCACACCAGCTGATCGATTCTCACAACTGAAGTGGAGGCTGTCAGTGTTTGGATGACATTTATAGTTTCAACTACTTCAAATTTTAAAAAGTAAAAATAATAAACTTTACATTACATGAGTCTGTTTCCATCTGCTGGAGCTTTTGAATACTTTTACTTTGTACTTTAGGTGCAGTATTCAGTCAGCAAAAAACACCAACAGAATGTATAATTTCTGTTTCCAAATAGAACATTTCATTATAGCAACTAAACATATGATATACAATTATATAAAATAACAAAATTGTATATATTTATATTGATATTTATTATTTTATATCACATGTTTAGTTGCCATTATAAAACCACAACATTTAGAGACGAGAGATACATTTTGTTTATCTGTTTTCATTGATTTTATTCTGTGCACAATGGTACAAGCTGGAAAGTTACAAGGTAAGTGTCAAATGTAAAAGCTCCAGTAGATTAAAATAATACTGTAATGGACATACACCTAAGAGCTCAAGAATTTGTGTTGTTTACACTTTTGAGACTAATAAAATCCCAATGTTTTCACCAGTAAATTGCAACACATAACTTGATAGCATTTTCAGTTCTTTTGGTAATTTTTCAAAGGCTTTCACACAATGTAACAGTAATATTTAATGAGCACTGCAATAAACTTCTGCAATAATCTGCATGCACTTGTGTATAATATTAATAATCATACAATTTCTCCTATCTTTAATATGGTTCATTGAACTTCAGACTTTGTGTGTATCTGTTTTTACTCTTCATTAGTGTGCATTGTTCCTGCTTTGCCATGATTTATAAAAATATATTTTTTATAGGTCCCTATATATAATATTTTCATAAAAATAATGATTAATTTTAAATTTGAAATGAACTTCTAGTGGGGTAAAAACAAACTTACCCACCCATTAAAAGCCCCAGTTCCTCCTAAAAGTATGTTGTTTTTGTAAAAATATGCAAGAATTAAAACTACATAGATTTTTTAGAACTTAAGTCTGCAAAAGGATAGGGTTCTACTGATCAAAGAATTTATATCCTGTTGGCTAACTCATTTTGTGGCTCCTAATCTATAGTTTAGTGGCATGTGTGACATTAAATGGATAATTTTGTCCCTGAATTATGTTATGTCTACTAGGTAAATCATATCTGCTGTAGTGCATGTTGATATGACTGACAGCGCTCGTTGTCCAGTGACATGAGGACAAGAAACACCAGAACAATACTAATTCAAAGGCAAAGTTGAAGTGGCCAATCACAAAGACGCCTCAGGCCACGTCCTGGGCAAAAGTTGAAGAACTTATATATAAATGATAACACACACATTATTTATTTGAATGGTTATATTTTATTGAAATGGAATACAAGAATTCATAAATAATAATTATCAAACATATTTATTTTAAATATACAAGTGAGATATTTAAAGTTGCATTCTATTAGTGACTTACCCACCATAATGGAAACCACGTCACAATTTTTTCGTTAGGCATAAAGACATAACAGTAAGTATCTGAGCGATTAGGAAAAGAGAGATTTGAACGACATGCCCGTGCATTGCCTTTGGCTCCCTAGTTCAACTGCCCAGTCGATGGATTAGGCAGGGGGAGCTATCGTGATAGCCTTTAATGACTGACCCTAACCCTACCCTAACCAGCCCCCCCAACCCTACCCTAACCTAAAGCCATGCTGTTTACCATAGACATTACAACAATACTGAGACTAAAACAGGCATCGAATCGGTTCAGAGGTGCTTCAGAATGTTTCCAGATCCCAAAAGACCAGATAACCACTTGATCAAACACTTAGAGATGAACCTGAATAGGAATGATTTTGAATTTAATAATGAGTATTACCTACAAATTAGTGTAACTGCTATGGGCAAAGAATTCGCCCCATCATATGCTAACATTTTCATGGCTTACTGGGAGGAAACAGTCTTAATCAAAGCTAACTTAAAGCCACTTCACTATTATAGGTTCCTTGATTACATTTGGGGTGTGTGGACCCGTTCCAAAGCAGATTTTGATTCATTCATTGACTTATTAAACCGCCATCACCCGTCCATAAAGGTCAAGTACACTTTGGATGATAATTTTGTCAATTCTCTGGATGTCATAACATTTAAAGCACCTACTTTTGAAGCTAATGGAAAATTGGATTTTAAAGTTTACTTCAAAGAAACAGACATGCACACCCTGTTGTGGAAAAAAAGCGATCATCCAAAACACACTTTTAAAGGTTTAAATCTCAACTTTTACAATTTTACAGTATCTGCAGTCTAAAGCAAGACTTTGAACAAGCTACACTATTTCAGGCCCTAAATGACAGAGGATATGCCCGCTCCTTCTTGAGACACATCCTCAAGACATTTTTGTCACACCTGAAACAAAAGAAGAAACAAAAGAAATTATTCCCTTTATTGTAACTTACTCCAACCAGAGTCTTCAACTCAGTCACATTTTGAAGAAAAATTACACTAATTTCTTAGAAAAGGGCAAAAACCTTCAAAAACACAGGATCATCTTGTGGTACAATGCAAACTAAACCAGTTATGGAGCATCCAAAGAGAACATGCTCTGAGTATAAACATGTCAAGTTTCTGACTAGTTTGAGATCCAAAATGAGGATAAAAGTCTGGTCTCCTGTCACTGTTTCCAGCCTCCTTCCCCCTCCTGGCTCATCAGGCAAACTCCACTCGCCTGTGCTCTTGAGCACACCTGTAGCTCATCCCATGCAATCAGCCCAGCATACTTAAGCTCCAGCTCCACACTCACCAGTTGTCAGATCGTCTTCACTCTCATGCAAGCCATTCCAGCCTTTTGTCTTTGACTGATCATCCGTTGCCGACCTGCTTGGTCTCTGTTCCTGCCCTACTCACCTTTCCCTTGGATTGATTACAAGGTCCCGACCTGTTTCTGCTCTGAACCTGCCTCCCCATCTGATCCCCGGCTACCGACCTTTGCCTTCTGTCTCTGACACCGAGTTTTCTGCCCGTAAGTCCAGACTGTGCTGGTTACCTGATCACTCGCCTGTCTCAAACTCTCCCACTGTCTGATCCTGGTCTTCTGTTCATCTGGACTGCAAAACATGTCACTTCCTTGTGGCCTGTAGGTAACGTCTCCAACTCTCCTGTCAGCATCGCGGGTTCTAACCCAAGCAAACCACCCTCTTAAAAAGACTCTGTTCCTGGTATTGACGGGTGCCACTGCCTCGTGGCTCAGGGGTTCTATCGCCAACTCTGCCTCTGGAGACCCAGGTTCGTAACCAGTCAACTGCACTTGCTTTCTCCTGTGTTAAATAAAGACCATTGATTATTATATCTGCTGGCTGCCTCACATCTGGGTTCTTCCTGTGTGTTTGGACGTGACAGTCTCCTATCTCTCCAATAACTACAAACTACAGCTATCTGATTTATTGTATTAAGTGTAACATGAAGTATGTCGACCAAGAGACCAAGAACTCGATTCAAACGAGACTCATTCAACACAGACATAATATTAGATATCAAAAAAGAATGGACACTTTCATTGTTCAGCACATTATTGCAAGCCAGCTGGGGTCGCTAAAGGTCATAGGAATCCAAACCAACCCTCTCTGGCCAGACTCCTTACACAAAAAAGCTGAAAAACAGTGGATTATAAAACTTGGAAAAAGACATCCCTATGGACTCAATGAGCAGTGAGTGATGAGGAACACCCAATACCTTCCCCATGATGGCCAGCGCACTACATTAAACCGGCTAGTCTGTTTTGTGGATTTACTCATTCCCCTAACCCTAACCCCTAACCCTAACCCATTTCAACTACCCAGTCGGAGCCAACATGATATCCCTTAATACCTAACCCTAACTGTTATGTCCACAGCTCTTAAAGGGGTTAAAAGGAGGTAACATAAAACCAGATGGAAAGGTTTAACAGAGGTTTTGGTAACGCTTCCTTTTACGGTACTGTAATTACCATGTATTTACATGGTAATTACAAGGTAAGTACCATGTAATAAGGAGTAGTTACTGTAAAATTACCATGTAATTACAAGGTAACTATATAGGTAATTACCTTGTACTTTTAAAGTAATTACCAAGTCAATTCCAGGCAAATACCAAGTAACTACCTGGTAATAAGTATTAATTACTGGATAATTATAATGTAATTATATACCAACTATTTTGTTAATTGCCAAGTACTTACTAGGTAATTGCCAAGTAATTTCTTAAGAAGTACCTGGTAACAGCCAGGTGATAACAAGTAATTACTCAGTAATTATAAAGTATCTATATGGTAACTATGTGATTAATTACTAGGTACTCACTAAGTAATTATTCTATTATTTCCTAACAACTACATATAATAATTAGTAATTACTGGGCGTTTCTTAAAGTAATTACAAGGTAATTACATAGTAATTAATAATGTACTTATTTCATGAGTACCAAGTAATTTTCTGACAACTACCAAGTAACTACAAGGTCATAAATAGCAATTACCGAGTAATTACTAAGTAATACATGGTAAAAACCTTATTATTCACACTGTACTTACTTAGTAAATATATAATACTTACCTAATAACTACTCATCAAACATCATGTAATAATAATAATAACTACTAGGTATTTATTTAACAATTACAATCTTAATAGCTTGATAATTGCCAACTACTTACTCAGTAATTAGTATTTTCCTAATAACTACATGGAAACTACAATGTATTTTAAACTACTTATCAGCCACTTACCAAATAGGTACCTGGTAACTACCACATAACATACCCAGCAATAACTGCAAAATTATCAGGTTATTGATTGTATTTATTTCGTAACTACACAGTAACTACCCTTTAATTGTACCTGACAACTACCGAGGAAGGGTAGTATTGTATTGGTAAATACACAGTAAGTACTGTGAAATTTACAAAGAAATTATTTTGACACTACCAGTTACTTTCCTATTGACTACCAGGTGTAATTACCAAGAAATTATAAGTTTCTACTAGATACTTACCATGTAATTACTAGGAAATGAAGAGTATTTACTAGGTATTACTAGGTATTTACGCCATGTATTTTTCTAGCAGTCAACTGGTTTTTACTACTTACCTTGTAACTTCCTAGTATTTACCAAGTAACTACAACATTTACCTGGTAATTACGGTTGAACTGTACTGTAAAAGGAAGTGAGGCCTGTTTCCATGTTATTACCTGGTAATTACTCATTCGTTACCCAGGAACTACAAAAATACCTACCTAGAAAGTACCTAGTTATTAAAGTGGATTTGTACTGTAAAAGGAAGTGAGGCCTGTTTCCATGTTATTACCTGGTAATTACTCATTTGTTACCCAGTAAATAGAAAAATATCTACCTGGAAATTACATATTTATTAAAGTGGATTTGTACTGTAAAAGGAAGTGAGGTCTGTTTCCATGTTATTACCTGGTAATTACTCAGTATTTAGCCCGTAACTAGGAAACTATCACATTACCCAAGACACTTGGACCGAAAATGCCACAAAACCGACCAGTGTCTATGATACAGTGTCAGAGTACACTGATACAGATACAGATACAGAGTCTGATTCTCCCCCTGAACAGCACACTGTATCTGTCAGGAGATAAGAGTTCCCATCAAAAACCACCATCACCAGCCATCAAATTACATTAAGATGAATGCATTATTTTTACACTTCCTCATTCAAAACACCTCGCTGTGACAGATATGCAAAAACAAGTGAGCTGCCAAAGATAAACGTTTTTATTGTTACCCAGTAAATTCAAATTTTTATAAAACAATTTCAAAAACAGTGCAAATTTTTAACAGTCAGGCACTTTTTAAAAAAATCAGAATAGACTTCTTTTTCAATAAATAAATAAAAATAAAATAAAAATAACAGTGATAAATAATAAATATAAATAATAATTACTAAGAAAAAGTCCCAGTCTTGGGAATTCACATCATCATGTGTTTTCTGTAGACCGGCCTGGCCCCAAGCACTGGGTAGGCATTCCACTTTTTGGTCTCTGAAAAGTGAAAACACCCACCTAGTGCAAGCATCCACATGGGCCAGACCGGTCTGCAGTAGACACATGATAATTTGATATCACATGGCTGGTGCTTCACCAGGCCCCCTCATTTCGGCTTACACTTTGTGACATGCTCTTATATCTTTAAACAAGCGGCCTAAGATGCCCTCCCTGTGCTCTTTCCCCAGCCACTGGTTCCATTCAATGAACTTCAAGTTCATCTTGAGAGCACTTTCTGATAGGTTCCCCCTGTAGCGGTATATGTTTTCCTTACAGCTCCTCCATGCACGCTCAATGTGTTGTGTATGAGCACCATTTCCAGGGTGAACAAAGTACGGCCGATGATTCACCTGGTAGTGAATATATCCATCCCTGGCCAACCTGTCGTATGCACGCCAACAATCACTGATTATTTGGCTTCCAGGTCTAACGTATTTGAGAATTATCGGATGCAAGATTCTCCTCGATCGGTTTTCTACAAGTTTCAGCACCGGGCGTCTACGGGACCCCTTGACCTCCATCATCCCGAATACCCAGGACCGCCGTCGCCAGGTGTTGCCACGTCGTCCACGTCCATACTGAAAACAAACAAAATGTCATGCTTAATGGCGGCTGTCCACCTAAAATGCACCATTTCTGAATATTTCAATTAAATTTAAATCCATAAAAATACATAAATAAAATACATTTATTTGGGGACTTTTCAACAATTTCGAGGGTCTTCTATTCAAATTAACTGCCCCCACATGGCATAGTTTGAAACATGGATCAAGAGGTGGTATATGAATGTAGTCATGGGTAATGTCAAAGAAAGCCAATAATGCCCCTGATTTCCATACCTCACACGCCCAGTACCTGCAAGACTTTTGTCTGAAGACAATGAAGAACAGACTCACTGTTCTTCACACAACATTTTAGTAGCTAAATTGAAGCACTTTAAAGGATCCATTTATATTTTCATAATGTTCTGGCAGTTACATCACCATGGAGATTAACCTTTTATAGCTTGTAGATGTTTTGTTTTGTTTTTTTCTTCTTTTTAAGATTTGTTTTTGGCCATTTTTGCCTTTATTGGATAGGATAGTAGTCTGACAGGAAAGAGATGGGGGGAGAAGTGTGGCAAATGTCTGGCTCGGGAATCAAACCAGTGACACCGCCTGGGCATCACAGCCCATATAGAATGCGCCTGGACCAGTAACCCAGCAGGCACCCCCCAATCCAACCCTTTGATGCTGAGTGCCTGTGTTTAAAACCTATTGTCCCTGTTTTAGTAGCGTATAAAACCTTACTTTTCTTTTGTGTCGAAACTTGCTCTCGTCTATTGCGACGAACGCTGTTCTCCCTCCGATCCTCATCTTCCGGTTTCTCTCCATCCGCCTCACAGCTTTACAGTATATTTCACGGAGTAGGGTTGTCACCCTGGGGAGAGACTTGGGGCTTCCACACACACCATCTTCTATCATGTCCACATGTCTTCGCCTCAATCCCTGTGCCAAGCTGAGCCAACAAAAAGGAGGACAACTGCTATCAACATATTAGCTACAGGGATAGGATAGTTTTGTAGACAGGGAGGGGTCCTTATAGAAATAGGTTGTTGCTACAATATCCATTGGGCATATTGTAAATGTTGGGATGGATGAACGTGCGTGATTTCTTGAATTTCTTTAGAATGTGTACTCTATGTCAATGGTTCCAAAACAATGGGTCAGGACCCATTTGTGGGTCATGAATAAATACATGGGTCCCCTAATTATTATTATTATTTCAAAACCTTTTCAAAAACATTCTTCGAAAAAGCATATGTAAGTTTTCATGATTTTAAAAAACAAACAAGCACTGATTTCTCATTAACTTCCTTAATACATGAAAGAAAACTAAGACTCCATAAATTAGATAACCAATAGAAGTAGTTAAAATAGCTGATCTACAAGTTCACATTACAGTGCGAACACATTCAGAGCTTGTAAATCTGCTATGTTCATAAGTTTGCGATCTGGGCAACATATAATTTGGCTTATGGATTTTGAGATACAAGGTTTGGGGACCACTGCTCTATGTAATATGTCAGTATGCATTTGGCTATTCATGTTAAGAGACACTGTTTACATGTGGTATTTGCATGTACTGTCTTAGGTCTACCTGATTGGAATGGTCAAAGCTAAAATGAAATGCACAAAATAATCAATTATTGTGTAACAAAATACAATTACACAGCTTATGAGAGAATGAGAGACCATTTGAATTGCAGTGAGGGAGAGAAACATCCAACCTGTGCATAATCTGCATCCATGATTGTAATGGGATGTGTGATCCAGAGAAAATGGATCCATCTCTGATGGACCTTGTTATTGCCCTGCCCCCGTGTGATGACCTTCTGCAGCTCCTGTAACATAACATACCACACCAGTAAACATAATTTTAAGTAGTCACATAGATTCTCAAGAGTAAACCTATATGAGATTGTGGTCATGGTCATGTCCCTTGTTAGGAGGAAAACATTTACCTCTTTCTACATTTGCCCCTTACATCTACATAAATGTTCATATTGAAATATAGAGTGCTTAACCCCCGGCCACAGAATGTTACAATATTGTACGCTCCCACAGGACTACTCGCATCTAAAAGAAATTTAATCTGATGTATGGCCATTTTCTGTTATCCATTTGCTTTCAACAATGAGACTATATTTTGGGAGGTGTATTGCACACTGAAACATTATAGCTTTTTTAGAAAATGGCCAGTTTGGTCACAGACAGGATTATTTAAAATGTGTTATCATTTTAAATAAATGTATAACACACACGTGCACACACACACACACACACACACACATATATATATATATATATATATACATATATATGTATATGTATATATATGTATATAACAATAAACAATAAAGACGATAACTAATAAATCACTTACCACCGATATCCATCTTTGGTTGTGTTTGTTTTTTTGAACTTCATTTGCCTGTGGCAAACTGCGCATCTTTTTTTACTGGCCAACAGCCTCTCCCTCTGAAGCCACCGTATCAGAGGTTTTCCTCCTTGTGCTGTATTTTGCAGGACTTTTCTTATTAAAGTCATGGTTGACTTTTTTTGAAGAAATTGCCTTCTTCTTGGTTAAAAAAAAGGATCTCAATTGAAACAAATAAGCTCAGGCTTAATAGTGTAATCTCCTTCTTAGTTGACCTTTTCCCTATGCAAACTTATAATAAACCTTTCAATCAATCAATTAATTAATAAATCAGTGCCTAGTCTGCCTACACCATACCTTCACAGCTTGAACTGCTCGTGGCGCTTTTTTGCTGGCGCTCCTATCTTCGTGGGCGATTTTGGCTATTGAACATCTCCAGAGCGTAATGACGTATGCACATGCGTATGCAACATCACCAACGTGAAGACGAAACACAGAACCACGAGTTGGAATCAAACAGCCGGTGACAAGCTGTGTGTGACTGTTTATTTCTCCTCCACTCCTACGCCAGTTGTCACAGAAACCCACATTCTCCCGGTGTGTGCTCCACTTTCCCAACCACGGAAGAAAAACACCTTGGTAAGTGACACATTGTACCCGAGAAATAACTGTAACATTAACAGTTAATATAAGCTGACTGTGGTTTGCATGCCATGGTTGCTAACGTGAAAATGGCTAAAGCTAACAACATTGGGGAAAGTTGGTAGGCTAGGCTAGATCTGAGCACTGGGGCGACTGTTCTAGATTGCTGAACGCCTATTAATGCGAGGTTAATTTATTCGTGTGTAGGGTTTTACAATTTAATGTGTTTTACAACCCTGTTAACTCCGCGGGTGCGCCGGCGCCCCCACGCGACAGCGTCGGTATTTTGCAGAATATCTCGGGAACCACACAACAAAACTTAATGGGGAAAATTGCTATCACAAGCCTACTCTTTGGCCGATCTGTCGTGAGCTCGGGGCAGTTCTAGCCTTACGAGAAGGTTTTCAATCCAGCCGTTAAGTGAGGCGTTTTTTCCGGGAACTTCGCACGTGAATTCCACCGTGATAAGTTCAGTATTCATTACATTTTGTGATAAAAACGTGTAAATTTGTTAGCGGACCTCCATATTGATGCTTGAGGTAAACGATGACGACTTCCGGTCGGTCTCGACCAATGAGATGCTCCGATTTCTTCTTTTGTTTTTATGACGGTGACATCCAATCCGAGCAGCCAAAGATCAGCGTGAGGTGAAATAGTTATCTTCCAGTATCAAAAACAAAGGAATAATAATCTCCCATGGCCAAAACAAAGATAAATAAACATTTACTAACAACCTTTGAATGTGGAAATGTACACAAGCTTTACACACAAGCTTTACGCACTATACGGCATGTGTTTAGTGCGCATTTCCTGTGCACACATATGTTTTTTCCTGCATTTACTGTGGTTTATCGTAAACATAAGTTAATAGGCTATTTGTTTTATATAGAGCAAATTTCGCGGGTCATAGTTTCGCGGTGTTTATGGTAGGAGGGGAAAGATTTGGAGAGATAGGTTAGTGAGTTTCAGAGTGGTGAGTGTTATTGATAGAGAGAGTTAGACAGACAAACAAAAAGTTATTTTCAGAACTTATAAGTAAATTCTGTGGCATTCAATTTCCATTTTATTTTTCCTTTTGTTTTTATACTCATAGCTATTGATCCATTCATGTGGCATCATTTTAGCATACATATTATTATTGCCCAGGTTGTTCATTACTTGACTGTGCATGAAAGGGTTGAGATTATACATGTATTAATAGACAGAGAGGCCAGGCGGACAAAAATAGCAATAAATGGGTTGGTTTTAGAAGGGTTAATGAACACATCAAATGTTACCCCATTGCATAGTGAGTTTGGTTAAGCACTACCGAGCTTTACTTTGTTTAGCTTTAAACGTGATAGCCACTTAAACCCTAAACATTTAGATCAGTATTTGTGTCATTTGAATGCTACTTTCTGCATAGTACTGCGTTCTTTCTCTATGTTTCTCAATGTTATGAGTTTAAATCAATCAATCAATCAAGTGGTTCTCAACCTGTGAATCGGACCCCCAGGGGGTTCTCAAAAGTGCTTGGGAGATTTAAGTTAAATGTTTTCTGCAGTTACAATTCAAAACATGCAACATGACCCTTTTTTATTACTTCAGTCTATGTTAATGCCTATTATATATTTTTTGTTTATTGTATTTGAATTGAAGTTCATAATGTTAGCACAGGAATTAATTTAAAAATGAATAAATGTAAATTTTCCCGATTCCAATTCAAAAATAGTAAAAAGAAAATAATTCATGGTTTCAAATTAAAAAATGTCAAAAGAAATAGTGGATCTACAAGCTTAAACGCGTCGACAGTATATGCATTTGAGTGACTGAAAATATTCATGTGGTTAATGTAGATCAAACAAAACATTTGGTGGCCCCCCTGTAGTAACTGTGACGGCCCCCTTGGGGTCCCAGACCACTTTATGAGCCATAAATCAGCTCAGAGTTGATTTATATATCATACTGTATAACAGATACAGCTTTGTAAAATTATCTTAATTTGGTTATTTTTACCCCACAGAGTCATGTCTCAAATTCAAACCCGAAGAGGGAAAAAAAAAAGAAGAAAATAAGAAGAAGACTTTGCCAGTGAAAACAATTTGGAGGAGGTGGCGTCTGATAGCGAAGGTAAGAATTTTATTCAATCATGGTTGTAATATAGAGTGGTCCTCGTATAGCACAAGGGTTCACCTCACACTGGAGGTCTGCAGCCAGACTGTCTTGTGGTATTCTGTGAACCTACAAAGTTCAGTGTCCTTGTGGTTAGTCCGCCCTCAGACTGGGAGGTTGATGTTTGACCCTTGGTCAGAACATAACAAATAAAAATCCTGGGGTTGGATATAGATTGAGTCCCTGCCACATACTAGCATCATGTCCAGGGGGTGGGCTTGCAATGTAAACAAAGCTGCCTCATGCTAAAGAAACAGGAAATAGGCTCCTGCCCTATGTGCCTCGTGGCTCGGCAGGGCTTAGTTACAAAGCTTTGTCTAAATGAAATAGACTGTTAAAACATTGAAACCAATACAGTCCGAAGTATTTAATACATCTTTGTGCATCTTTTTCATTTGAAGACGTTCGAGGCGGTTCTTGTGGAACCATGGAAAAATTCAAGTCGGACTTGAACCAGCTGAAGGGAGAGAACCGGCTCCTCAAAGAGGAGATTCGTCTGCTTAAGGAAGAGAGCCGGCTTCTCAAACAAGAACGGGATCTCCTAAAGGAGAAGTCTCGTTCCCCTGAGGCCGGTTCAAAAGGTAACTAGACTTTTCCTCCCAAAACCTACATGTCAGGCTCAAACTACCATCTAAAGCAGGGGTTTTCAGCTGATTTTGACCCAAGGACCACCATTCTGACTAGGAGCAACCTGGGGACCACCACTACAGTATTGTCTGGTGGGTCCATCATAGACCCACCAGACAATATATTGTCCGTTCTGAAAGCATTTTATTACCAGAAAAGAGCAGTTATATCATTCTATCATGTATTTTATTTTATTCGCCTGCAAACAAGAGAAAGAGTATCAAATTGAACTAAAAGGAAAATTAGAAAAGGAAAAGTAGCTTTTCTTTTCAATGAAAGCATGGCCAGGGACCACCTGCAATGCTTCTGCAGACCATCAGTAGTCCACGGACCACCAGTTGAAAACCCATGATCTAAAGCAATGGTTCCCAAACTGTTAAGCCTGTGAAAACAGGTATTTTACGTTTGCCTGGAATACAAAAATAGTGAAAACGGCAGACCTACAAACTCATAACGTGTCACTTCACGCCGTATTGTGAGCTTGTATATTTGCCTTTTACTCTCTAATTTATGGAATTTCTTCAATTTCTCATAATTATATATTAAATAAAATTGCAATCACTGCATTCTTATTTTTATTTTTTTTCTCTTTGGTTCTGTCTTTATATATTTGCTGACTTTAAGGTTCAAAGAAAAGGAGCCATGACCTTGGTGAGTCCTCCGACTCCTCTGAGTCTGAGTCCTCCTTTGTAACAAAGAAGGATGCCAAGAAGAGAAAATGGAAGCGAGCATCGTCATCGTCATCAAATGAGGACTCCCCAAAGAAAAATCCAAAGAAGGCTTCATTTGGAAAGCGAGGTATCTGGGAAATAAAGATTTTCATATTGCTTCTGTAACAATGCACACACAAACAGTGCTTTTGCTTACATCAGAGGTTATCAAAGTGGATTTCAAGGACTCTGGGTTTACCTTAAGCGTTCTAAATCGACCCCTAAGAGTATGTAACTCTTGACACAAAACTTTGACGTACAGATGGAACCAAATGAGCCCTAACCAGTCCATTTGTGCACTGTCAGAGTTAAGGGGGGGGGAGACCTTGAATCTTTAAATTTTACATCACACTGCAGCATGAAAATGCACTGATTTATTAATTGACCCCAAAATTTGGTAAATGCCCCCTTTTATATTGTCTACATTGGGGAGCTTTCTGACTCTGTTCACCTTAGCGGGTCCTATGGAAGATTTTCATCTTCGTAGGAGCATCTCTGCTAAGAGTACTCTCCTTTCCTCCCTCACACAATCTCTTAACAGCAACATTTAGCATAGTCAGGCTGACACTATTATGAAACTGTTATTTATAGACTATCAATTAAACCCTGAATTGAAAATGAATAGTTTAAACCAACACTAAGTAACTTTTTGACCTTCATAAAATATTTTCATAACTTTTGTGATGAAACATCGAATTACAACTAGTTGAATGACACCTCTGTCATGGCCTGAGGGGGTCTGTATCATTTTCACTGGCACTAAGCAGCTTTGAGGAGGGTGGTAGGAACCCTGCCACTCAAAAAAACTAAAAATGTGCTGACTGCTTTACAGCATATGTCAGATTCATTACCTCATCCCTAAGTGTTGCTTTAAGTACTGATCATCATGTATACTCAGATTGTTCAGTATATTTGTAATTATGAGTGTGTTTTTTTCGCTTTTTTGTTTGATCTGTCTTGTAGTCAGTAGCCCAGAGGATGTGGTCCACCGCTACAAGAAGTTGGTGAGGATGTACAAGAGGACCAGAAGCATCCCAGAAACCTGTAGGGCCTTTGACTTGGACCGCAACACGATCGCGGGGACTGCGGTCATCGCAGATGTCCTCATTGCTGGAGAGGGTGGGGATTTTGGAGAGCTGCCCATAATTGCTGAGAAGCAGAGTTTGGCTAGCTTTGCCAAAGTATGCAAGGCATTTTTGGATGCAAACCACGCCCTACAGGAGAAAGTGGATAAGATGAAGAAGGCCAATGAGCTGCTCACCATCAAATACAAATTTCTGAAATGAGGGGGCCTGGTGAAGCACCAGCCATGTGATATCACATTATCATGTGTCTTCTGCAGACTGGTCTGGCCCATGTGGGTGCTTGTGCTAGGTGAGTGTTTTCAGAAACCAAAAAGTGAAGAATAAACCAGTGTCTGCACTGTCTTAAAGTCATGACAGACACATCACTTTTTGGTTTCTGAAAAATGCCCACCCAGTGCTCTGCAAACCAGTCTGCAGGAAACACATGATGTTGTGAATTCACTCACACACACACACACAGTTGTTTATTTTTTGCTAGTTTTGTGTTCCGGGCAAATGCCAAATACCTGGTTCTTTTTGTCATAAGGTTTAACCGTTTGGGAACCATTGCTGTGAAGAGGGGATTTTACAGATTTTATAATTATTTTTTCCAGAGACCAATAAGTGGAAATGCCCACCCAGTGAAGTATTATTTGTAATATTATTTATCACTGTTAATTTTTTTTTTCATTTATTTTTTGAGAAAGAAGTCCTCTGATTTTTAAAAAAGTTTAAATTGTTTGAATTGTTTTATAAGAATTTGAAATCTATTGAATTAAAATAATTGTCTTTGGCAGCTCACTTGTTTTTGCCTATCTGTCACAGCGAGGTGTTTTGAGTGAGGAAATGTAAAAATAATGCATTTATCTTAATGTAATTTGATGGCTGGTGATGGTGGATTATGATGGGAACTCGTCTCCTGACAGATACAGTGTGCTGTTCAGGGGGAGAATCGGACTCTGTATCTATCAGTGTACTCTGACACTGTATCATAGACACTGGTTAAAGTCGGTCAAAGTGTCTTTGGTAATGTGAAGTGTTTCCTAGTTATAGGCTAAATACTGAGTAATTACCAGGTAATAACATGGAAACAGACCTCACTTCCTTTTACAGTACAAATCCACTTTAATAACTAGGTACTTTGTAGGTAGGTATTTTTTCTAGTTACTGGGTAACAAATGAGTAATTACCAGGTAATAACATGGAAACAGACCTCACTTCCTTTTACAGTACAAATCCACTTTAATAACTATGTAATTTTCAGGTAGACATTTTTCTAGTTACTGGGTAACAAATGAGTAATTACCAGGTAACAGCATGGAAACAGACCTCACTTCCTTTTACAGTACAAATCCACTTTAATAACTATGTAATTTTCAGGTAGACATTTTTCTAGTTACTGCGGTAACAAATGAGTAATTACCAGGTAATAACATGGAAACAGACCTCACTTCCTTTTACAGTACAAATCCACTTTAATAACTATGTAATTTTCAGGTAGACATTTTTCTAGTTACTGGGTAACAAATGAGTAATTACCAGGTAACAACATGTAAACAGACCTCACTTCCTTTTACAGTACAAATCCACTTTAATAACTATGTAATTTTCAGGTAGACATTTTTCTAGTTACTGGGTAACAAATGAGTAATTACCAGGTAACAGCATGGAAACAGACCTCACTTCCTTTTACAGTACAGTTCAACCATAATTACTAGGTAAGTGTTGTAGTTACTAGGTAAATACTAAGAAGTTACCAGGTAAGTAGTAAAAACCATTTGACTACTAGGGAAATACATGGTGTAAATGCCTAGTAGTACCTAGTAATACCTAGAAAATGCTCTTCATTTCCTAGTAATTACATGGTAAGTATCTAGTAGAAACTTATAATTTCTTGGTAATTACACCTGGTAGTCAATAGGAAAGTAATTGGTAGTGTCAAAATAATTTCTTTGTAAATTTCACAGTACTTACTGTGTATTTACCAATACAATACTACCCTTCCTCAGTAGTTGTCAGGTACAATTAAAGGGTAGTTACTGTGTAGTTACGAAATAAATACAATCAATAACCTGATAATTGCATGGTAATTTTGCAGTTATTGCTGGGTATGTTATGTGGTAGTTACCAGGTACCTATTTGGTAAGTGGCTGATAAGTAGTTTAAAATACATTGTAGTTTCCATGTAGTTATTAGGAAAATACTAATTACTGAGTAAGTAATTGGCAATTATCAAGCTATTAAGATTGTAATTGTTAAATAAATACCTAGTAGTTATTATTATTATTACATGGTGTTTGATGAGTAGTTATTAGGTAAGTATTATATATTTACTAAGTAAGTACAGTGTGAATAATTAGGTTTTTACCATGTATTACTTAGTAATTACTCGGTAATTGCTATTTATGACCATGTAGTTACTTGGTAGTTGTCAGAAAATTACTTGGTACTCATGAAATAAGCACATTATTAATTACTATGCAATTACCTTGTAATTACTTTAAGAAACGCCCAGTAATTACTAATTATTATATGTAGTTGTTAGGAAATAATAGAATAATTACTTAGTGAGTACCTAGTAATTAATCACATAGTTACCATATAAATACTTTATAATTACTGAGTAATTACTTGTTATCACCTGGCTGTTACCAGGTACTTCTTAAGAAATTACTTGGCAATTACCTAGTAAGTACTTGGCAATTAACAAAATAGTTGGTATATAATTACATTATAATTATCCAGTAATTAATACTTATTACCAGGTAGTTACTTGGTATTTGCCTGGAATTAACTTGGTAATTACTTTAAAAGTACAAGGTAATTACCTATATAGTTACCTTGTAATTACATGGTAATTTTACAGTAACTACTCCTTATTACATGGTACTTACCTTGTAATTACCATGTAAATACATGGTAATTACAGTACCGTAAAAGGAAGCGTTACCAAGGTTTTAATAAAAATAAAAGGATTTTTCATACAAATAAATGACTGTTCAAAACCAATAACAACAAGTAATACTAAACAAAACTATTTGCAGTATGCAGTTTAAATTACTAAACAATATAAGGCAAACAAAACTAACATAAACAACAATTTGTAAGTTTTAAATCAAGCCGAGGCAGACGAAGTTTGAGCGACAGTCCACTTCAGGAAAAAGCCGCTCACGAATGAAGCTCTCTCCAGCTTTTTTCCTTGGCAGTTGCTGAATGGAAGTCGGCAGAACACTCCCATAATCCATGCGCTAATCCACCACCTCTACCTGGCAACCTGGGGGGAGACAGACACAGGCACGGACGCATGCACACACGGACACACGGACCGGTGGGACATGCCCAGAACACCTCACCAGGAAGGCGTCCAGGAGGCATCCTAACCAGATGCCCGAGCCACTTCATCTGGCTCCTCTCAACGCGGAGGAGCAGTGGCTCTACTCCGAGCCCCTCCCGGATGACTGAGCTTCTGACCCTGTCTCTAAGGGAGAGCCCGGCCACCCTGTGAAGGAAACTCATTCAGGCTCGGGCTCCGGTCGTACAGAGAACGGACAGCCCTTATCAAGGGGTCTGCTACCCCATACTCCTGGAGCACCCCCCACAGGACCCCACGAGGGACACGGTCGAATGCCTTCTCCTGGTCCACAAAACACATGTAGACTGGTTGAGCAAACTCCCATGCACCCTCGAGGACCCGATGAAGGGTGTAGAGCTGGTCTATAGTTCCACAGCCAGGACGAAAACCACATTGCTCCTCCTGAATCCAAGGTTCAACAATCCGACAGACCCTCCTCTCCAGTGCCCCTGAATAGACCTTACCAGGCAGGCTGAGGAGTGTGATCACCCTGTAGTTGGAAAGGGGGGACCACCACCCCAGTCTGCCAATCCAGTGGCACTGTCCCTGATGTCCATGTGATGTTGCAGAGTCGTGTCAGCCATGACAGCCCCACAACATCCAGGGCCTTGAGGAACTCCGGGTGGATCTCATCCACCTCCTAGGCAACGTCATCCGCAAACATGGGATATCATTCCACTGTTATGCCGACGACACAGAGCTCTACCTCAGGGCCACCCCTATTCCCTCTGCTTCCCTGCCAACATCCAAACTGGCCACCTGCCTGGAGGAGATAGAGGCATGGATGAAACTCAATTTCCTACAGCTAAACAGCTCTAAAACAGAAGCCATCTTAGTTGGCACACCACATCAGCTCCGCTCCTCCACCATCACCTACCCCTGCCCAACGCCTCTCACCATCGGCAACTCCAGAGTGGAAGAGAGTCCAGCCCGTCTCAAGAGGACTGGTTCCAGAGCCCAAGCTATGTGTCGAGGTGAGTCCAGCTATATCTATTTGGAACCGCTCAACCTCGCGCACCAGCTCGGGCTCCTTCCCCACCAGAGAAGTGACGTTCCACGTCCCAAGAGTCAGACGTTGCAGCCGGGGATCGGACCTCCAGGGTTCCGCCTTTGGCTGCCACCCAACTCACAATGCATCTGACCACTTTGGCCCCTTCCATGGGTGGTGAAACTATGGGAGGGGGGTCCCACGTCACCTTTTCGGGCTGAGCCTGGCCCGGCCACCAGGCGCTCGCCGTCGAGCCCCATTCCCAGGTCTGGCTCAAGGGTGGGGCCCCGGTGACCCACGTCCGGTCAAGGGAAACTGAAAGCCATTGCTGTTTCTCTCCATAGTGGTCTTTGAGCCACACTTTGTCTGGCCCCTTCCTCAGGACCTGTTTGCCTTGGGTGACCCTACCAGGGATATTAAGCCCCCGACAACATAGCTCCTGGGGTCACTGGGGAGCTATGTTGTGGGGAACTGGGCACGCAAACCCTCCCACCACGATAAGGTGGTGGCTCTGGGAGGGTACACAAAGATCAATGGTGTGGATAATATCTATTTTATTGAAATGTCAAGGAGGTCAAGGATCATAACAAACAACAATAAAGCATAAAATCTTAATTTTAAACAAACAAAGCAACCAAAACGCATATAATGTATAACAAAAAATAATTTTCTAATACATATGTACTTTTTATAATGGAACATAACAAACAACAATAAAGTAATGAGCGATGGCTGAAAATGTGCGCCAGCCCGTGCATTTCCTTTGGCTTCCCACTTCAACTGCCCAGTCGATGGATGAGGCGGATAATTAAAAATGACGGATACAAATATGGCATGAGAGAAATATGGCATGAGGGAAAAGTGATGACCTTGTCCATCAAAATAACAGACAACAAAAAAGGTTACTGCAAGTGTGTTGATTTGCCTCAAACTCCATGGCTTCAAACTTCATTTTTTTTATTTGCATCCACTCTGCTCTCCCAAACTCTCCATGGTGACAGTCTGTATCACACGCTAAATCACCCTTTAAAGAGGGCAGTCCACACCACTTTTACACATGTTATGAATTGCGCACACAGTCATAGTAGATCACACGCCCACTAATAGCATGGGCAATTTTTTTAGTTTGCACAAGCAATCTAGCACTCGTTATTTTGGATCTTAGTGAATCAGGCCCTTAGAGTTTTGTTTTGTATTCGACCACATAAGTTGGAAAACATGAACATGACCTCAGATCTCCTGATACTGCTTTTATTCCCTTTATCACACTGAAGATGTATCTGTTGGCACGTTTCTGATCAGAATCAGAATCAGAATTACAATCAGAATCAGATCCAAGATGGCGCAACAGACAGCTACCTCGGTGCTTCGCTCTCTCGTACTTTGTGCGTTTTTGTGTGTTTTCGCTGTTTTCTGCTCTCCTTCTCTGGTTACATTCACCAGAGAAGAACTACTCAATATTGGACTTAAGTCTGCTGGACTTTTTTCACCCACTTTCACCACTCCGGAGAGTTATACAGAGATTTTGGCTGGAGGAGTAGCTGCTCTCTATGGATTACGCAGGAGACGCTGACGGGGAAAGCGCGCAGGAGTGCTCGTGAAGCTGCGGCAGCGTGGATTCAGGACTGCACTCCTGTCTATACATCTCGCCAACGTTCGGTCTCTGGCTAATAAAATTGACAAACTGCTGCTCCTCAACTCAAAAAACAAGGACTTTAACAGATCCGCCGCTCTGTGCTTCACTGAGACCTGGCTCAGTGATCACATCCGCGACTGTGCACTACGGCTGCCGGGCTTCCAGCTCTACCGAGCGGACCGCGTCACAGAGCTCACCGGGAAAACGCGGGGTGGCGGTAAGTGTTTCTATGTGAATGAAAGCTGGTGTACAGATGTCACAGTGTTAAAGAAATCATGCAGCCCTCACTTGGAGTCACTTTTCATAAACTGCAAACTCTTTTATTCTCCGCAGGAGTTCTCCTCGTTTGTCCTGGTCAGTGTTTACATCCCACCTCAAGCTGCTGTAGTGGAGGCGTTACAGCAGCTGGCTGACCAGGTAACAGACGTGGAGGAAAAACATCCTGACTCCCTGCTCATCATTCTGGGGGATTTTAACAGAGCTAATCTCACCCGTGAACTCCCAAAATACGGACAGCACATCAAGTGCCCCACCAGGGACTCAAACATTTTGGACCACTGCTACACAGTTTTAAAGGACGCCTATCGCTCTGCCCCTGTGCAGCTTTAGGACTCTCAGATCACTGCATGATCCACCTCATCCTGACCTACAGGCAGAAACTTAAAGCTGCTAAGCCTGTAGTAAAGACTGTGAAGAGATGGACAGAGGAGGCAAAGATGGAGCTACAGGCCTGCTTTGACTGCACTGATTGGAATGTTTTTGAGGCTGCAGCCACAAACCTGGACGAACTGACTGACACTGTGACATCTCACATCAGTTTTTGTGAGGATATGTGTGTGCAAACCAGGACCCACTGCACATACAACAACAACAAACCCTGGTTCACCTCACACCTAAGGAAGCTACGTCAGGCCAAGGAGGAAGCCTACAGAGCTGGAGATAGGAACCTGTACAGGCAGGCCAGGAACCAGCTTACAAAGGAAATTAAAGTGGCTAAAAAGAACTACACCAAGAAGTTGGAAAACAGCTTTTCAGCCACCGATCCCTCGTCAGTTTGGAGGGGCCTGAAAACCATCACGGACTACAGGAGCCCATCCCCCCACACTGTAGGTGACCAACGACTCGCTGAGGACCTGAACGGCTTCTACTGCAGGTTTTCACACCCATCACCCACTCCCACTACTCCACCCAGCTGGCCGCACAATGGACCACCTGAACCCCCCACCACCTCCCCCCTCCTCCCCCTGCCCCCTCCACCAGCTCTACAGGTTTGTGAAGAGGATGTGTGTCGGCTGTTTCAGAAACAGAAAATCAGAAAGGCTCCAGGACCAGACGGTGTGTCCCCATCCTGCCTGAGACTCTGCGCTGACCAGCTGGCCCCCATCTTCACACAGATCTTCAACCGATCCCTGGAGCTCTGTGAAGTCCCCTCTTGCTTCAAACGCTCCACCATCATCCCTGTCCCCAAAAAACCCTGCATCACTGGATTAAATGACTACAGACCCGTCGCCCTGACATCTGTGGTCATGAAATCATTTGAGAGACTGGTGTTGAGTCACCTGAAGGACATCACAGGACCCCTGCTGGACCCCCTGCAGTTTGCCTACAGGGCAAACAGGTCAGCGGATGATGCAGTAAACATGGGACTGCACTACATCCTGCACCACCTCGACTCTCCAGGGACCTGTGCCAGGATCCTGTTTGTGGACTTCAGCTCGGCCTTCAACACCATCATCCCGGAAATCCTCCGCCAGAAGCTGTCCCAGCTCGCTGTGCCAGTCCACCTGTCAGTGGATTACCAACTTCCTGACTGACAGGAGACAGCAGGTGAGGCTGGGTAACACCACATCCAGCATCCGGACCATCAGCACTGGCGCCCCCCAGGGGTGTGTCCTCTCCCCACTGCTCTTCTCCCTCTACACCAATGACTGCACCTCAGGGGACCCATCTGTGAAGCTCCTGAAGTTTGCAGACGACACAACTGTCATCAGACTGATCCTGGACAGGGACGAGTCTGCATACAGACAGGAGGTAGAACAGCTGATCCTCTGGTGTGGTCAGAACCACCTGGAGCTGAACCCGCTCAAGACTGTGGAGATGACAGTGGACTTCAGGAGGCCCCCCCCGACTCTCCCCCCACTCATCATCAAGGATAGCACTGTGTCTACTGTGGACTCATTCAGGTTTCTGGGATCCACAATCTCACAAGACCTGAAGTGGACCCCCCACATAGACACCATCCGTAAAAAGGCACAGCAGAGGCTGTTCTTCCTGCAACAGCTCAGGAAGTTCGGCCTGCCCCAGGAGCTGCTAGTCATCTTCTACACGGCCATCATCCAGTCTGTCCTCTGCACGTCCATCACGGTCTGGTTTGGATCTGCAACCACGCAGGCCAGACACAGACTGCAGAGGACAATCAGGTCTGCAGAGAAAATCATCGGGACCAAACTGCCCTCCATCCAGGACTTGTTCCGGTCCAGAATCAGGAGACGGGCAGGTAACATCTCTAAGCGATACAGAGCACTGTACGCTAAAACCACCAGGCATAAGAACAGTTTCTTCCCCCAGGCTGTTGCCATACTGAACTCATAACTGCAAATTGCCTGTCTATTGTCCCTATATATTACCATTCATTGCACATATCATCATCCCACTTACATGCAGCTGTGCACCTTGTTTCTCTTTTTATTATCATTTTTATCTTGCACATTTTACATATTGTACGAACTCTATTTTATCTTTATTCTCACCTTAAGTTAATTTTTTAAACTTCTTGTTTATAATATAGGATGTACACTGTGTGTACCTATTTTCTTTTATTTTTGTACAGTACTTGGAGAGTGAAGTGAACTGGTGACAAATTCCTTGTATGTCTAACATACATGGCCAATAAAGCTGATTCTGATTCTGATTCTGACATGTAATTATTGCCAAGTACATTTGCACATACAAAGACTTTGACTTGGTAAAATGGTGCAAAAACAATCAACATATAGTCAGAATAAGAATTAAAAAAGCGTAAAAATAAATAATATAAAGTATGACATTGGTTGAAAATAGTGCAAAATTGACTTTGGAATATATCAAAAATATAGCCATAAAAATGAACAAAAACACAACCCAACAATATTTTTGAAAGGTATAGTGATGGAGCTGAACAGATTGGCAGTGAACTTTTAAATAGTATTAATATGATATCAATATGGATTCAGTGTGCTGAATGAAAAATGAACCTTTTCCTTGTAACGATACTTCATCAGACACCCTGCTATGAGGAAATGCCTTCTGAATGATTAAACCCCAGGAGTTATAAATTAAGCAGATGGTGCAGATAAACAGTCACCTTTTACCATCTGGTAAAGAAAAACGCCATCACTCAGCCACTCACTCTCCAGCAGGACCAGAGCCTCAACAGCCAATCGTTCATCTTCAGGGTCGTAGAAGTGAAGTGGAGGTGTATCGTCCAGGACCATAAAGTTATACAGATATGAATGTAAATTAATTCACTCTCTGTCCTCTTTCTTTTCTCTTAAACTCAGAACTTAATCTTCTAAAACACTCTGATTTTTAAATTTGAAATGATCTTTCTTTAGTCTTTGACTCTTACAACCATCAGCAGGAGCTGTGGCTGCAGGCTTTAAAAGTCAATCCATCAATCTTTATTTGTATAGCGCCAATTCATGACAAGTGTTATCTCAAGACACTTTACCATAGAGCAGGCTGAAGACATTTTATGGATACACATTTATGCTTTTATGTGTTTATACATCAGGAACTCTTTTTGAACTCTGACTTTGGTTCCTGGTAAATACCACCTTTATTGTCCAGCAGAGATCTCATCAGCTCCATACCGATAGGAAAGGTGTGTGGGTCATAAAGGTGTTGCATGCACTCTTATCTGACTCTGCCTTACCTGAAAGCTCTTCTTACCTGCAGGAACCTTCATTTGCTCTCAGCCTGCAGAGCTGCTCATAGGTGCCACTCGACCAAAGTGTGGATTTGTTTCACTGATTGAGGGTTTTTAGACTCCTTCTTCAGACGCTCTTGTGGGAGTCCTCCTGCTGGAGAGTGAGTGACTCAGTGATGGCGTTTTTCTTGACTTTACTGATGCTTTTCTTAACTCTCATCTGCTCTCCTGCTGATGGATCTGTGTATGGTAAGATTAGTAGTACTAGCACTTTGGGATTATCATAATGAAAAGTGATTTACAAATAAAACGTAGTAGTAGTAGTAGTTCATTTATTTGGTGACATTTAGAAAAGTTATAATCATAAAAGAAAAGAAAAGAAATGACTATTGTAATCATACAATAGTAGACAGACTTAACAATACAATACAAAACTGACAAAACTGTCAAACACCTTTAATTCTTTATCTACTGAAAATCATCTCTTTTACTTCTTTTTAAAGTGGTTTATGTGCAGGCATTTCTTCAACTCCACATTGAAACTGTTTCATAGTTTCACTCCACAAATAGGACTGCTGAAACTTTTATGAAAACCACGACATTTGAAATGAATTTTTTTTTCAACTTTTAATTGCAAGAATAATAAATTTGTGTGATCTCTATTTCCTACCCCAGTAATGATCCGAACTGCATTTTGTAGAGTAGTTATGTTGTACTACTGTAATTACTGTAATGTGGTTTCCAGCTTATTTTGTCATCTATTGTCACACCCAGAAAATTGATTTCATTTACTCTTTCAATATTTCCATATTCTGCAGTACCCAAAAAGTATTGCTGTTTTTTATTCAGATTTAATGATAGTTTGTTCCTGTCAAACCATGCCTTTAACTTATTAAGTTCTGGTGTAGTCCCCTGCAGCAAAACTTGCAAGTTGCTACTAGAAGCAAAAACATTTGTATTATTCGCAAATAAAAACAACTTCAATAGTGTAGATACTTTATACAAATCATTGATATACAAGATGAAGAATTTTGGGCAAAATTTTGACCCCTGAGGGACACCAAAAGTATTGTCCAAACATGAAGAACAAGAATCTCCCACGTTCACAAACTGTTTCCTGTCATTCAAATAACTCCTTACTCAGTGTAAAACTTTACCCCTGATACCATCATCGTTCTAGTTTATTGAGTGATATTTCATAGTTTATTGTGTCAAAAGCTTTTTTTTTAGGTCAATGAATATTCCAACTATATACTGTTTACGCTCTATTGAATTTGTGATTTCTTCTAGTAATTTAATTACTGTCAGTGATGTTGCTGTGTTTGTTGTGAATCCATACTGGCTTTCAGTTAGTAATTGGTGTTTTTCTATGAATTTGTCCAGTTGGTTATTGAAGAGTTTTTCGAGAATTTTAGAGAATTGCAGAAGTATTGAGACAGGTCTGTAGTTTTTCAATTGGTGTTTATTCCCAGGTATGACTTTTGCCATTGTCATTTTTTTTTTAAATGTACCAGTTTGAAATGATAGATTACAGATGTGCAAAATTGTTGGTACCCTTCCGTTAACCCTTTGATGCGTAACATAGGTACCCCACTTCTAACGCACAACTTGGGTCAGAAATGACCCGCATTCATTTCTATGGCTATTTAATGCTGGCTAAGTTTATATTTGCTAGATCTTTTTACATCAATTCATTTTATTATTAATATTTACAAGTATCCTTTGGGTATCCTGTTTTTAATTACCAGATATCTTTATTTTCATTTTTCCCTTTTATTCTTTGAATAGAACCAGATTTTATATTACAATGTCAAGTTTGCACACTTTGGTCAAAAATGACCCATGTGTATTTTATAATTTAAATGTTGTAATCATAATTTGTTTCAAGTCATTTCTTTAGCAGTGAGAGGGGCCAAACACTTATGTAATAAATATTACGACATATTTGTTTGTAATTTTGTCACACATACACAGATAACAGTTAACGGATAACACGGCTACTGAACTGAACTGTACTGTACTTTTGTTTGATAGCTGAAAACTGCTGAGCTCTGTTCTGACTGTATTCAACTGAACACAATAATACGGAAAGCCGTTTGGGCATGACATTGATATTAGCGATATCAACCGTAGGTAGGCTCTACTATTACTTGAATTTTAAGTACATGTACTCAATTTAGGTCAACTAGTGTGCTAGTAGATTTCATTAGCGAAGCAAAATGTGTCACTTGTAGTACTAGTGAAGCAGAAGTGTCACAATTACTACTAACAGATCAAAAATGGTCACTCGTAAAACGAGTAGACTGTTTTCAGATCTATTTGTGCTACTAGTAGACTTCAAAATGTTCACTAGTACTACTAGTAAGTCTTATATGCAAATTTAAGCTTCCCATTGGCTTTCAAAAATATATTACAACTGGGGCGTCGGTGGCGCAGCTGGATAGTGTGCTTGGTCAGTGATCGGGAGGTTGCAGGTTCGAGCCCAGCTCCGGGGCGACACATGGCGATGTGTCCTTGGGCAAGACACTTAACCCAAAGTTGCTCCCACTGTTGCGTCAGTGGCATGTAAATGGGCATGAAAGGGCATGAAAGTGTTAGCTGATACTGATGGATAACTAACATAGAAACTCTGAACCATCAGTAAGTGAATGTGAGAGCGAATGGGTGTGAATGGGTAAGTGTGACCTGCGGTGTAAAGCAGCTTTGAGTAGTCAAAGACTAGAAAAGCGCTATATAAGCTCAAGTCCATTTACCGTTTAATCAGGGAGCTGGATTTGCTTATAATCCTTTTTACCTTATTTGCATTAGGTCTTCTAGTACTAGTTCGTCTTTTGGCTTTACTGGTACAACTGGTAGACTAGAAAAAGTATGCTAGTACTACTAGTGAGATATTTGGAATTTACTGGTAGTACTAGTTAACAAAAATTTTGTTTTAGCAGTACATGACACGTTTTGCTCCACTAGTAAAGTTCGCTTGTCCACTAGTTGACCAAAATTGAGTACATGTACTCCAAATTCGAGTAATAGTAGAGCTTAACTACAGTTAATGTCAGCAGCATAACAATCAACTTAGCAAAGTAGATAGCAAACTATAAAGGTTAGTAACTAAATTCAAATCAGCTAACTATAATGGATTATGTCAACAGCTAGCTAGCTTGCTTACAGTTACTACTTTTCTCAAATAAAAAAATGTATTCTCTCTCTTAACGTACCTTAACCTTATATCAGTTGTCTTATAACATTGCTATCTAATTTTTCTAAGGTGAGGTTGGAACAATCATAAAAAATAATTAAATAAATAAAAATACTAACAGCTACTAGTTTCTCACAAAGTACTTTTATGCATGTGGGTCATTTCTGACCCATGTGTGTTAACTTGATTTAGAAATAAAAAAGGTGCAATTGTTCATAAAGTAAGGCAAGGAAAATAAAAAAAAGATGATTTGTACATAACAATAACAAGTAATTTAGTGCATACTTGTGATATTTACTGAAAAAATACATTTATTTCAAAGATATATCACAGGATATATCACATGAATGCAATAACACAGGAAATGGATATGGGTCATTTTTGACCCATGTTGCGCATTAGAGGGGTAGTGATAAAGAAAGGTGTTGTACTCAGAAAGGAAGAAGGGGAAAAATAAAATAAGGATAAATAAAAAATAAGGATATAAGATGACAAAATACAAGTTAATTGAGGAACACCTTGAAGGCTGAATGATGAAATTAATTTACTGCAAAGATATAGACAATAAAAACTCAGCCGGGTCACTTTTGACCCATGTTACGCATCAAAGGGTTAAAGAAAGAAAACCCACAATGGTCACTGAAATAACTTGAAACCAATTGAAGTACTAAAAAATAAAAATGTACCCAAAATTAACTAATGGAATTAAGACATTGCTTTTGAACTGTGGTATAACAGAATCATTTTAAAAAAACAAAATAATGAAACTGGCCTGGACAAAAATAATGGTACCCTGAACTTAATATTTTGCTGTACAATCTTTTGAGGCAATCACTTCAATCAGGCGATTTCTGTAACTCTCAGTGAGACTTCTGCACCTGTCCACAGGTATTTTGACCCACTCCTCATGAGCAAACTGCTCCAGCTGTCTCAGGTTTGAAGGGTGTCTTCTCCAGACTGCATGTTTCAGCTCCTTCCACAAATGTTCAATAGGATTTAGATCAGGGCTCATAGAAGGCCACTTCAGAATAGTCCAATGTTTTGTTCTGAGCCATTCTTGGGTGTTTTTAGCTGTGTGTTTTGGGTCATTATCCTGTTGGAGGACCCATGACCTGCGTCTGAGACCAAGCTTTTTGACAATGGGCAGCACATTTGGCTCCAGAATGCCTTGATAGCCTTGAGATTTCATTGTACCCTGCACAGATTCAAAACACCCTGTGCCAGATGCAGCAAAGCAGCCCCAGAACATAACTGAGCCTCCTCCATGTTTCACAGTAGGTACAGTGCTCTTTTCCTTGTTCCCCCTCCTCTGTTGATCCGTTAAGTTTGATGAATATTTTGCAGTTTATAGTTCAGGTGTGTTGAATTTTCTCTGTTTCTTCAGGTAGTGTGCTTTTTTGGCGATGTCGGCGTTGTTGTTTGTAAGGTGCTCATTGATGAAAATCTCTGATCCTTTCAGTTTTCTCCCTTGTTTCAGCAGTGCAGTTTTATGTTTCATGTTCCCAAATTTCATGATGATAGCTGGTTTGTTCCTGACGTTTCTCCTTGGCAGAGGATGGCAAGTCTCAGTGACATCACAGTCCAGCTCTGTCACCTTGGCCTGCAGGAATGCAGCCACCTGTTGCTCAGTGGAGCTAACATCTAGGTCCTTGAGCTCACCCCTATTGTCAGCGGTCACCGCCCGAGCGTATGACCATCCCAGACCTCCCTCATGTTGTTCTCTTTCAGCTTCTGCTCCACCTTTCTCATGCTGCTGTCCTTCACTTCCCTCATGCAGCGTTTAACCTCCTGCTGCGCTGCTTTCATCTCCTCCCCGTCTCTGCTCCTGAAGGTGGCCTTCTTCCTGATGAGGACAGCTTTGACTTCTCGGGTTACCCACGGTTTGTTATTAGGGTAACAGTGGACAGTCTTGGCAGGGGAGATGACGTCGGCACAGAAGTTGAGGTAGTCTGTCAGACAGTGTGTCAGGCCCTCTGTGTCCTCACCGTGGGGGTTGATCAGCTCATCCCAGGCCATGGTGCTGAACCAGTCTCTGAGGGCATTTTCAATCTCAGGGGACCATCTCCTGATGGAACTAGTGGTTGCCAGCTGCCTTTGGACCAGGGGGGTGTACTCTGGCTGTAGGTGGACCAGGTTGTTGTCAGAATTCCCCGGAGGAGGGAGAGGTGTGACTTTGTATGCAACCCTCACATTGACATACAGTAAGTCAGTTGTCATATTGTTCCTTGTAGGACATTCAACAACCTGGTGGAAAGCAGCCAAAGTAGAGTCGTATGGTTAAAGTAAAAGTAAAGCAGAAATGATCATCAGTGCCTCAGGGTGCTGGATCTGCAGCCTTGCGGTTATGGAGTGGATTTTCTCACATGCAGAGGCTGCGTCCACTCTCGGAGGGATTTAAACATTGACTGTGATCAAGTTACAGAGCTCCCTCAGCAGATAATATGGCTGCAGGCTTACAGCTAGTAGTTCGAGATCACTGCAGCACAAGACTGTCTTTATGGAGATATGTCCTGGGTTACACAACTCTTTAGTGTCTGTGTTGTCTCTCACAGCAGTGAATCCCAGCAGGTCCACGTTAGCATCCGGTACAAGGTGGGTTAGCCACGTCTCCGTGAAGATAAACAAGCAGCTCTCAAGATAAATCCGCTGGTTGTTCAGTGCGGACAACTAGTTAATCCTGTTCTGCAGCAAGTTCACATTCCCCATGATCATGGAGGGAACTGATGGTTCGTATCTCCTTCGATTCTCTGCTAGCCTTGCCTTTAGCTTAGCCCCGGCCTTACAGCCCCTGGGCCTCCTCCTCACCTCAGCTGGGTTGGGGTGTCTAATCCCAGCTCGTCCCTCTGTTCTCAGAGCCAGTAGTTCCTCTTTTGAATAGGAGATTAGACCAACTCTTGGTAGCAATGGATGAGAACCTGTCTCCTGGAAGCATTGGAACTGCTTCCCAGTAACCGTTGTCAGTTGAAATTTCCATCGGATTTGTTTAAAAACAACAACAAAACAAAACAAAAAAATGTCTTAATAGGAAGGGGAGAAGATTTAGAAGATGAAAAAAGCTAAAACGGTATAAAAAATTGTTAAAATTTGAAGAAAAATCGAAAAAAGAAAGCTAAAACTGAAGATCAAGGCAGCCATTTGTTTACAGCGCCATGGCAACATTAAACAGGAGAAGAAAATTAAAATCTATCCATTAGATTCAGTGCTTTATAGACCAGGTGAAGGAATTTAAACTCTATCCTTTAGACTGTTACATGCTTTACCAGGCAGAAGAAGGATTTTAAAATTTATTCGTAAGATGTTAAGCGCTTTATAAACCATGAGTACGCTTGTAAAATCTATGCATTAGACTGGTTAGTGTTGTATAAATCTGAAGAGGGATTTTAAAATCTATCCTTTTAGACCATTCAGTGCTTTATAAACCAGGAGACAGATAAAATCTACCCATGGACTGTTAAGTGCTTTATAGAGCAGGCAAAGGACTTAAGATTGTGTCCTTTCGACTGGTCAGTGCTTTATTCAACAGGCGAAGGGTTTTAAAATCTATCCTTTGGACCAGCTCAAATGAAGCTGTTTATGAAAATTAGATCTAGTTGAATTTTAATGAAGTATTCAGTTCTCCCGTTAGACACAAGTACAGATGAAATGTCTTGATGAGTCAGGACCTAAAGGTTCCTTTATCCTCCTGATTTTATGTGTAGAAAAGTCTAAGACATTGAATCTTCCAGCATTTATTTGATTAATCATTGCATTCTTTTAGATGAGCTTTTCTTTCCTTTAAAACGGAAGTGTCTTGTTGTTTTTCATGAACATGAACTGAGCATGTGAAGTCAGTAAATGAGTGTTTGGTTAGTCATTACTTTGTTGGAACTTTGTCTTGGTAATAAATCTCACCCCGTGATTCAGTCTTTTTATTTCCTTTTCATGGAGTCTCATTTGTGAAGAAGACGTGTTTGTGGGATGATCAGCAGAGCTAGGTCTGAGGGTTGGGCCAAGTCCAGTGAGCCCTGGTTCAGTCCAGGTCTTAATAGGAAGTAGTTGGAGAGGTTCATTTTTAATAAGGCTGAAAAATATGTATTTAATAATGTGACTGCAGTTTCAGCTCGTGAACTGTTCTCTGAAAATCAAAGCTCTGTCAGCTACCTGCTGACTCATCCTAACAGTCTTTTCTGCTATTAATATGCCTCTTAAGTTTCTTTTGTTCATGAAATTTGCAAAAATCTGCATTTGACATAAGAATAGTTAGGTGGACAGAGACTGATGGACTCCCTCTGTTTAAAATCTTTTCAGTAGTAAACCAGAATCGAATCAGGATTAAACCAGGAATTGATCAGGATTAAACCAGGAATTCATCAGACACTACAGTGAGAGTCAGATCTCCGCTGGATCTCTAAGGAGGTGACACATTCTGTCACAGTAAAGAAATAAAACCTCCTTTAATCAGGACAATTTAATAATGGGGACCCAACAAATCAATAAAACACTGCTTTCAAGATTATGGAAACATTTATATCAAAGATTAAATTATAGAGTGTCTAAAGTTCTCCTGGTCTCCGTCATCAGATGAGTGAATGTCCTAAACTTCAAAAAGAGATTACGGTAGTGCACCATCAGACCTTACTGGATCCCTATGAAACATGCTTATCTGAGTTTAAACTTTAACAAAATCATAAAAACATCTGACAAGAAAAAAGCTTAACCCTGCTTCCTTTTCAGCATTTCATATAAATGCACAGCTTCCCATTAACCATTTTTGTATAAAGAGTTACTATTGCGAGTATGAAATTCCTGATAATATTAAGAAAATAAATAATAATAGAAAATAATAATGATAATCAAAACAACTATTGCATTTACAGTGGAAATACTAAAAGTGATAGTAAAATAATAACAATTATAATTACAATAATGACAAAACAACAGTGATAATGATAATAGCATTAGTAATAATAATAATAATAATAATAGTTATTAAATAATAACAATAATTCAAATAACATTTTTTAAATTTTTATAATAAAAACAATGGTGAGAAAATAATAGTGATAATAATTGTGTTTTGTTATGATAAAAGCAAAAATCAATATAATTAAAGCTCCAAGCAGCATTGGTCGAGTCCTCGCTCCGTCGCACATGTCCCTCATGCTGGTTTGAACTCCATTTTAAGTAATCAATTTAGACACTTTAATATGCTCAAAGTTAGACTGTTTGTGTACCTGCAGCTCTGTGAGGAGCCTCAGACTTTATAATGGGTGTGTATTACAGATTCCATTTGAGACTGCAGGACCAGCTGCACTGAACTGTCACTCGGTGAGGGACATCATGACCAACTGCTCTTTTTCCCAGGAGTCAAATTGACTGAAAGTCTTTAAAACATTGCTTCACAGATGCCACGATTTTGACCAAATCTCTCCAAAAATAGAATATTTTCATGGTAGATTTTGTCAGGAATCCAACTATATTGTTTTTAAAGCTGTAGGACTTTTACTTTTTTGTGTAGATGCCTCCTCTCCTATGGGTTGTGTGGAGCTGTATCTTGGTCACTCTATTCATTTGAATGAGAGGAGCAGTGAGGGTTTCTTTGGGGTTCACCAACTTTGGGGGCTTGAAATTCTGAGACCATTTGAGAAACAACAAATTCCTTCAGAACTTTTGATCAGCAGGGCCTAGTATGTCTTCTCTGTTTACCATTTACAGCCTAGGAGAAGATATATTTTATTTGGAGAGAAATTTTTGAGTCTTATTTTATTTTGAAAGGCAAATTGCCAACTTCCTGTTTGAGATAGGTCAGGGGTGTCAGTGGCAGGGCAAGGCAAGGCAAGTTTATTTGTAGAGCACAATTCGTACACAAGGTAATTCAAAGTGCTTTACAGAACAAGAAAAATGCATTAAAATCACAATACAAAATAAAAACAAAAATAATCATTATAAAATGGACTTTAAAAGAGAAGAGTGCAGATAAGATCCTTTCAGTCATATGCACAGCTAAACAGAGCTGATTTGAGCCTAGATCTGAACATTGTCAGTGTAGAGGCCTGTCTCACATCTTCAGAAAGACTGTTCCAGATTTTAGCTGCATAAAACTGGAACCCTGATTCTCCATGTTTAGTCCTGACTCTGGGCACCAGCAGGAGGCCGGTCCCTGAGGTCCTCAGAGTCCGAGATGGTTCATACGGCGCTAACATGTCAGAGATGTACTTTGGTGCTAGGCTGTGGAGAGACTTGTACACAAGCAGAGCTGCTTTAAAGTCTATTCTCTGAGCCACAGGAAGCCAGTGTAGGGACCTGAGCACAGGACTAATGTGCTCGTACTTCCTGGTTCTGGTCAGGACCCGAGCAGCAGCATTCTGGATGTACTGCAGCTGTCTTACAGCTCGTTTGGAGAGGCCAGTGAGCAGGCCGTTACAGTAGTCTAACCTACTGGAGACAAATGCATGGATAAGTCTCTCCAGGTCAGGTTTAGACACTATACCTTTGATTTTGGCAATGTTTTTTAGATGGTAAAAGGCTGCTGATGTTATTGATTTGATGTGGCTGTTAAAGTTCAGGTCTGAGTCCATTATTACCCTGAGATTTCTAACATGATTTGTAGGTTTTAGAGAGAGAGACTGGAGGTGACTGCTGACACTTTCTCTTTGTTTCTGTGGACCAAATACGATGACTTCAGTCTTGTCTGAATTTAGCTGGAGAAAGTTGTTTAGCATCCACACACTGACCTGTTGGATGCAGTGACAGAGTGAATCCACTGGTCCATATTCACCTGCTGTCACTGAGACATAGATCTGAGTGTCGTCTGTGTAGTTGTGGTAGGACACATTATTACTCTGTATTAACTGGCCTAAAGGCAGCATGATGTGGTTGAACAGAAGGGGTCCCAGGATGGACCCTTGGGGCACCCCACAGGTCAAGGCCATGTGGTCTGAGACACAGTTACCAATTTCAACAAAGTACTTCCTGTCTTCTAGATAGGACTTCAACCAATTTAGGGCAGTGCCAGAGATGCCCACCCAGTCCTCTAGTCTCTGTAACAGGATCTCATGATGGACAGTGTCAAACGCAGCACTCAGATCTAGCAGGACTAAAACTGAGACTTTGCCTGCATCAGTGTTCAGCCAGATGTCATTTGTCACCTTGATAAGAGCGGTCTCAGTGCTGTGATGGGGCCTAAAACCTGACTGGAAAACATCACAGGAGTTGTTCATTTGGAGAAAGTCAGTAAGCTGTTGGTAAACAACTTTTTCAAGGACTTTGCCTAAAAACGGCAGATTTGAGATGGGCCGGTAGTTGTTCAGTACTGTGGCATCGAGACTACTCTTCTTTAGGAGAGGCTTTATGACCGCAGTTTTCAAGGCCTTTGGGAATGTTCCAGATTGTAGTGACATGTTAACTATGTGAGCGAGTGGTGGTAACAAACTGCTCAGCACAGACTTTAGAAATCTAGTGGGTAACACGTCGAGGTAGCATGTAGATGAACTCAGACTGGTGATGATCTCTTGGACAGTTTTGTCAGTTACAGGTGCAAAATGAGTCAGCTCTAAGTGTCTCGATGGCTGCAGGGTTGTTATTGGTGTTGTGGAATTGATGGCATTTTTAATGGTCTGAACCTTGTCGCGAAAGAATACTACAAACTCATTACACTTAGATGTGGAGATTAGTTCCAAAGGCAGTTGAGCTTAAGGATTTGTTAATCTGTTCACTGTTGCAAATAACACACGTGAGTTGTTACTGCAGTTTCCAATAATTTCAGAAAAGTACCTCTCCCTTGTTCTACGTAAGATCTGATTGAACACGTACAACTTTTCTTTATAAATTTCATAAGGAATATGAAGCTTTGACTTGTGCCATTTCCGCTCGGCCCTCCGGCACTCCCTTTTCTGTGCCATGACCGAGTCGTCATTCTTCCATGGTGCCTTCTGCTTATTTAAACCATTTTAACCTTCACAGGAGCAATGGTGTCCAGAACATTAAAAACACTCGAAGTAACGGAGTTCAACAAATCATCAACATTAGAACATGAGGCATTTTCAAAGTTTATCATTTCCATGAACAGAGCACCTGTGCTGTTATTTATGTGTCTCCTCCGAACAACTGCAGGACCAGCTGGTGGTTTGGGACAAACAGACAGGTCAAAGAAGACACAGAAGTGATCAGACAGAGCAACATCAACCACACTGACATCTGAAATATTAACTGCCTTTGTAATGAGCAGGTCCAGAGTGTGCTGTGCTCTGCTGTGGGTGGGATCACACACATGCTGAGTCAGGCCGAAGGTTTCAAGGACAGCACTGAGCTCTTTAGCATTTCTGTCATGGACATTATCCACACGTACATTAAAATCACCTGTAATGACCAAACCATCAAAGTCTGTGCATACAACTGAAAGCATCCTGGTAAAATCATCAATAAAACTTTGACCATGCTGGGGAGGCTTGTATATAACTATATAGAGTATGGACGGAGATTGTTTTAGCTCCATTTTAAAGGACACATACTCAAATGATGAAAACACCCCAAATGAAAACCTGTGGGTAACCATATGATGTCTAAATACTGCACAGACACCTCCACCCTTTTTGTTTTCTCATGTTTCAGATTCAAATGTGAAGTTGGGTGGAGCTGATTCCATTAGAACTGCATTACCTGTGTTTTTGTCAAGCCATGTTTCAGTTGGAAAGGAGAGTGCTGACGGAAACAGGTGCTCCGTCAGCACTCTCCTCCCACCTCTGCACAGGTGTGGGCCCTTTCCCTTGAACAGGTCCTATCGTTTCCAGAACAGTTAAAAGTTCTCAATGTAGTGCAATCCTCTGTGCGCACACTCTTTTGACAGCCATGTGTTCAGCTGAAGCAGCCGGCTGAACTTATTTATCTTCCTGTCGATGTTTGGAAGAGGTCCACTAATGATTGCTTTGACCTCCACTTTATCAAGCTCCTTGAAGAGCTCAGTGAAATCCCTTTTCAAGACTTCAGTCTGTTCCTTTCTGATGTCCACGGCACCCACGTGCACGATCAGCTGTTTGACTCCTCGGTGTGTAGACAAAACCTTTGGGAGGAGTGTTGTTATCTCAGAGACGGTAGCACTGGGACAGCAGCATGTTTGAAATCTTCTGTGGTTTACGCCACTGATAGTACCGTCTCCTAGCAGCTGCATATCTCTGACCTTGACATTTGATTGTCTGTCTGCCTGCTGTCTTTTGCCGACTTTATGGCTCCTGTTTTGTGAAGATAATCCACGTTCTCTTTGTTTGTTAGAATCATTCAATTCAGTCTCTAACAGTGGCAAAAATCTGTTTGTAAGCTGTATTTTGGGTGATTTTACGTAGGTATTAACATTGTCTTTCATCAGTTTGCGCTGCATTGGCTTAGCACCAAGTTCTCTCCAAGACGAGGCATTTTGGTCTTTACAAAGCTTTGTAAAAGACTCAGTATCACTCAGATTTAAGGTGAAAGTAGCAGGTTTGTCATCCTTTCTACTGAAAGTAACTGTGGACTTCTTACCACTGGATGCCACTGGGAGCGTCTTGTGAAGTCCTTTTTCAGATTCCAAAGCAAAAATCCGTGCTTGTAGCTCATTAATGTCTTGTTGATATTGCCGACAGCATTCGCAGAAGTTTGCTTGGTTTCTTCCCCCGGACATGCCGCTGGCTCGTCACATCAGTTAAAAATATAAAAATGTTCTTCAGAGTCTTGGTTTACTTAAAATAATTCATGAAATGATGGATATAAAGATTTTCCAGGATTTGTAGAAGGAGTAAAACGATTAAAAAGCAAAGTAAAGAAGGAAGCAGGCAGGAGCAAGCAGGAAAGCGTCTGCACTCTTCAGAAGCATGAAGCAACCAGTGCATGATTTGTGGGTGCTGGAGAGCACATTTTGGGATGTTGGGGGTTATTCTGTCATTTTATGAATTTTTTCACCAGATCTAGTGTGTGTGCCAATTTTGGTGATTTTTTTATTTTTATTTTTATTTTGTTTTTGGGGGGGGGGGGGGTAAAATTAAGGTTTACAGACACAGCGGAATAATAATAAGAAAGAAAGCTTCAGCTAGAGGGGTCCTTTCCAGGACCCGCTTTTCAGGGGGTAAATTAAGGTATTAAGGTTCAAAAACACTTAGAAATAATAATAATAAGAAAAAAGAAATGGACCAAAAACAGTATGGTCTTTGTCTAGGCTAGAATTACAATAGGTGACTGTATTATTTAAATGCTTTGACTGTATATACAATAAAAAAAAAAAAAAAGTCAACTTTTGAGGTTCTATGTTATTTACAGAGATGAGTGAGGCCATGGAAAATCTCTAAAAACAGTCAGAAAACTGACATTTTAATCATAAAAGTCAGAGAATTCAAAACTTATTTTTTTCTTTTCATCCTCTAAATGTTTCTAATCCTCTTCAGTATTATTCAGAACAACATATTCATATTTTTTTATGAATTTTGTGCCAGACCCCAACTTTAGTCTTACTATTTGGGAATCTCTTTTACCACTGCAGCTTCCATCTCAAGATTTCAATTTTGTTGACTCTAATCCAGCCATTACTGTCTGACCTTGCAATTTCAACTCTGATTTGGCCATTTCAACTTTTATCCTCCAGTTTTATCAGCACCAATTTGACTTTCTGTCATCATTTCACATTTCATCTGTCAGATCAATGTCAGAATGAATCTGTCAGATAATCCTCAATCCTGCCATTTCAATCTTGCTTTAAAAAAATAACCTCCCATTTTTACTTAAATCTATTATTTTACCTTTAATGTCAATAATTACACTCATCACTATTTTTTACGTCATTCCTGTTTGAACTTTGATTTTGTCATTTAAACTCTATCTCTATTCTCAACTTAAACCTTACTATGACAACCATAATCAGCCATTTTATTTAAAAGTGATAGTTCAGTTTATTTGAAGTGGGGCTGTATGAGCTCCATATGGCCACTAAGTACATTAGATGCAGTAGAGCATAGAATTCTCTCAGTAAGCCACAGTTTGTAAGAGTCTGTTACACAGAACTAGCCACAAAGGGTATTTTCTCCGCCTACAAAAACTACCATCAAAAAATAATACCACAGTTTAAGAGTACGCTACCTAGAAATTTTTTTGAGGGCATTAACTTTTCGAAAAAATTAAGTTTATCTGGAACTAGCTGACTCATGCCACGACTCAAGCGAGCTGCCCAATGCTAATACACAACAGTAATGGTTGTCTGTGTGTGAGAGTTCAGTTCAGTTCATTTCAGTTCTTTTATTGTCCTCTCAGGGAAATTTGTTGTGCAACAAGAGTTCACATGAAACACACAATACAAGACGGGGGGGGGGGGCACTTACCACCCACAACAACAATAATACAAACCATGAGATAAAAACAACATACTAGTTCAAGTGAATGGAAATTTCATGTCTATCATATATATAAAAAATATATAAAAAATGCAAAAGTGCCTAAGTGCAACATGCAAAAAAGTGCCATGGTAGTGCAGGACTACAAATAAGGTGCTAGTTGCTATTGAGCATATCGATAGCACTTGGAATGAAAGAGTTATAAAATCTTTTGGTCCTCCAAGCAGGTGCCCTGAAACAGCGACCTGAGGGCAGCAGCTCAAACTCCCCTTTAAGTGGGTGGTCCTGAGAGACCAGTACAGCATTAGCCCTACTAAGAACCTGCCTGAGACACACACAAGTAGTCTGCAATGTTATGGTAAACAGCCTCCTCTACTCCGCTTGTTTGTCTCTGAAAGATCATTATTATTTACTTTGAGGATAAACTGTAATTAGGTTTGGGGTGTTTTTTCCAGTATATCTTCGGCAAATTGAAGAATGTCCGCAAAACTCCGGGAGTCAGAAGAGCAGGAAAATCTGACTGATGATTGATACAGACGGTGTGACGGTTTCCATCTGCAGCAGCTCTTCTTCTGTGAACTACGGTTCATAAAGATATCCACTTGGCTCCAAAGTGAATGGAACTTCATCATCGCTGTCATAATCACTCATTTTTAATGTCTTACATCGTCTCTTCCTCAAACCACTAAGAGTCAGAACAAAAGAATTACAATACTTGATAAAAGTTACACAAGGCTACAATCAGCGTCTAAAGCCGCTAGCTTGTTGACTTGAACAGCTGAGAGGGAGGCGCAGTGATTCAGTGGCTCGTGACAGTGCTGCACCGAGGAATACGTGTCATGAGTCAGTTAGTTCCAGATACACTGTATTTGTCCAAAAAGTTAATGCACTCAAAAAATGTCTAAGTAGCATACTCTTAAACTGTGGTATTATTTTTTGATAGGAGTTCTTGTAGGCGGAGAAAATTCCCTTTGTACTTGGCACAATACTTCCCTGTTTGCATCTGGTTCTGCATAACAGACTCTTACAAACTGTGGCTTACTTAGGGAGAGGAGAGAACGTTCTACTGCATCTATTGTATTTAGTGGCCATATGGAGATCATACAACCCCACTTAAAGTAAACTGAACTATCCTTTTAACGTCCCCAGATAAAAGTCATTGTTGCAGATGTAAGTCAAAACTTGCTGTTTAAAGTAAGTCAGACAACTTCAATATCTTTTCTTAAATTTGCAGGCATTTTGTATATAACCGTTTAATGCCTGAAAACACACGTTATAGCCAGAAAATTCTAAGTTTTTGGAGATGAAATGTTTATTTTACTTTCTACTGAATCCTAAAAAATCAATATTTCCATAAAATTGAACATTTATATACTTTTTGTATCTCACTTGATACATTGGGTGTTTTTGGTCACTGATAACCCACTTGAGGACATTTTTATCTTTTATCTGATTGTGTTCAGATGTTTTTTTTAGTAATTTGTTGATCATATCGATGAGATAGAGGTATCATAAAAGTATGTATCAAATATGGTAAACAACAGGCTTTAAGGGGTTAAGAATGGCTCACAATCAAATTGCTCACTCACAGCTGCGGATTGGTTCTCAACATTCACTTAAAAGAGACGTTCAAAAGACTCGAGTTGTTCGTAAACTTCCAATCTGTACTTCAAACCACTGCAGAGGTAGATCAATAACACATGTCCCTGTTTACGAGTAAAAGAAAATAATACACTGATAACAGCAGATAAAGTAACATAACGCAGTAAAATAACGAGTCACAAAAGGCACACAGGACCATTTAGAGTTGCTGGCGAGTTTATCTGAAGACTGTAGGCAGAGGCAGACTAACACTTCCCATTGACTCCCAGTGTTTCAGCTAAGCAAACTAGCCGTGGGAAACTTTGGTCATCTCTTTCTTGATACTGCACGCACAGTTGAAAGAATGGAGTCCATCAATCAATCAATCAATCTTTATTTGTATAGCGCCAATTCATAACAAGCGTTATCTCAAGACACTTTACATATACATATAAAAATACACACATATATATATATATATATATATATATATATATATATACAAATATATACATCCAACACCCAACATGAATCCAATCATAGCCAATCATGAATCCCTCCATCATGGCGGCAAGAAAAAACCTTCTGTTAAGCAGCAGGAAATCTTGAATGTGGACCCCAGTCTCATGATGAACAGCGAATCCACACGATGCTGTGTTGGGTGTGTGGGCGAAGGGAGGGAGGTAAGTGGAGACAAGTGGACTAAAGTAAGAACTAAAGCTAGTGACAGATCAATGGACCAATCATAGATCTGTCGTCGTCAAATTTGTTTCTGCTGAAAACAAATTTATTAGAGGTTAGCCTCTTGAGATGATACATCTTGTTTTCAGGAGGGTCCTCATGTCTGTGTGGTTGTGGTGATAATTTTATAGAAGTATAATCAATGAAAGTCTTACTGAAAATAAGAATTTATGGTAGTGACGAACTCATGGGTGCCCAGACCACAAGTGCATCCCTACCATATTTGTCTCTGTTAAGTATAAATGTATGAATGGTAGACCTCTTGAGATGTGACACCTCATTTTCAAGAGGGATCTCATGTCCATGTGGAGCTAGATATAGTTACTATAGATGTATCAACCATGGATAGAAAGATCATGCTAATATCTACATTAACAGCTTTGATGATTATGAACTGGAATGAGATGGCCAAATATGTGTTATGTCTGTAATTGTAGTTATTGAGGCTTCGTGACTCCACAGCAGCAGGCAGTCTCCACCGAGGATCCCAGGCCACCTAAAAGACAAGAGCCAGACACAAGTACAGTATCTGGTTGTCATGAACTCGGGCGTGAGACAAGACATAAAAAGAAAAGAAAAGTTGGCCTATCGCTTTAATTTCGATGTTTCAACTTCAGTCAAATCATTTCAACATTCACCAGTCCATATTTATGTAAACCATTTTGATAATTTCACAATTTCTTACCATAAAGATAAATCCCACTACGTAATCTTGAATCTCGCTGTTTCAACTCAAGTCACAAAATTACAAAATTTAATCCCACAAGTAAGTATTGCTGTAAGGTTTTTACCTTTAATCCTATTTTTTAGTATTTATTTCCACCTACAATTTAAAACTGCACATTTCAGTTTGAATCATACAATTTTAACTTTAATCATGGTATTTTTACATTAACCCAACAACTATAATCTCAGTTTTTAAACATGATCCCAGTTTGATTACAAACTCAGTATTTCAACTTTAATCTGGTTAAACCTGGCATTTCAACTAATCTCGCCATTTAAACTATAGTAGTATATTACACCACTATAAAACCTTTTCAATATAAATTTAGGCATGTTCACAACAACTGGTTATTTTTATGCAATTAAGACCATTTCATTGACTGGTCTTTTTGAAAAACAAACACTAAAAAGGGATTCGTGGAGTTGTGAAAACATTAATCCAGCAAAAACATGATAAGATGACAATAAAAGTCAAATCTGTTACAGGTCATTGTGGCAGGAAGCAGAATGGAATGAACCTTTGAACACATAAACAGTCAATAAATTAAACGTTTTTTTTATTCTCCTGTCCCTGATGTAGCAAGACCAACAAGCGTCTACAATGGCAAGCCAACAAGAGAGAGAACAATGAGAATGGAAGAAGAGATGATAAGTGAACAAACAACTGAAATAACAACTGAACCAAGAACAGAACCATTGACAGAGCCAACTACTAAACAAACAACTGAACATAAAACTGAACCAACAACTGAAATATCTACTAATTCAACAACTGAAATATCAACTAATTCAACAACTAAACCAACAACTGAACCAACAACTGAAAAAACAACAGAATCAACATCTGACCCAACAACTGAAACCACAACTGAACCAAGAACAGAACCATTGACAGAGCCAACTACTAAACAAACAACTGAACATAAAACTGAACCAACAACTGAAATATCAACTAATTCAACAACTGAAATATCAACTAATTCAACAACTAAACCAACAACTGAACCAACAACTGAACCAACAACTGAAAAAACAGAATCAACGTCTGACCCAACAACTGAAACAAGAACAGAACCATTGACAGAGCCAACTACTAAACATACAACTGAACATAAAACTGAACCAACAACTGAAATATCAACTAATTCAACAACAGAAATATCAACTAATTCAACAACTAAACCAACAACTGAACCAACAACTGAACCAAGGACAGAGCCAACGAGTAACCAAACAACTGAAACATCAACCGAATCAACAAATGAAACAACAACTGAACATAAAGCTGAACCAACAACTGAAATATCAACTAATTCAACAACTAAACCAACAACTGAACCAACGACAGAGCCAACAAGTAACCAAACAACTGAAACAACAACCAAATCAACAAATGAAACCACAACAGAAACAACAACTGAACATAAAGCTGAACCAACAACTGAAATAACAACAGAATCAACGACTGACCCAACAACTGAAACCACAACTGAACCAAGAACAAAACCAACGACAAGGCCAACTACTAAACCAACAACAGAACTAACGACACAGCCAACGAGTAACCAAACAAATGAAACAACAACTGAACCAACAAATGAAACAACAGAAATATCAACTAATTCAACAACTAATTCAACAACTGAACCAATAACTGAACGAAGAACTGAACCTACTCATAAGCCATCCACTGATCAGCAAAGTTCAACTACACCTTCTCGTACCACTCCCACAGAAAAACCAGCCACAGCCCCATCTTCCCCAACCTTCCCAACAAGCCAGCCAAGCACATTAGCAACATCAACCACTCGGAGGCTGTTAGGCTGTCAGAACAGTGGAACTGATAATGGACACAACTGCTCATGTCTAATTGGTTTCTCAGGAGACCTGTGTGAAAACTTTGATGTGGAGTTTGTGCCAGGTAAATGATGTGAATCCTAGGAAAGTACTCACTATGGTACTATGGTATTTGTAAATGTTCTCTTGATTATCTCATGTTCATTTAACTATCGGGTTGTTTTACAGAGGCAATTGACAGAACAGTGGTGGTTAACATGGAGGTCGACCAGGTATATAATGAAAAATATGAGGATGAAACATCTGACGAATACCAAAACTTTGTCCAAAACTTCACAACCCAGGTAAGAATGCTTGCATTGGACATTTCCTTGGTACAAAATTATTTGTACTGTTTTTCCAAGATGAGGTAGCCATCACCTTAAAGTATTTCAATGACCTGCACGGTTGTTATGGAGACATTAACATTTCATTTGTTTTCAGATGGAGACATATTACCGAGTTGTTAGGATGATACAAAACCTCAAAGAAGTGGTCATCACAAGTCAGGTAGAGTCACAGAGAGGATTTTAGAAGGATCGCCTACAGGTCATGTGACGATATGCCACATTACCTTTTTTCCTGGGCCGAGGTAGCCATCTTTGCAGATATGCACATGTTGATCTGTTTGAGGTTCTGTGTTGTTGGTCAGTCTGTCCTTGCAGGGCATGACTTTTGTGAAGCTGACACCTCCAAAAGACTTTTAGGGATCTTCTTCAAACTGCACAAATGTACGCTTGTAATCAGAAGGAAGTTTATAGATGCTGGAGGTCAGAGGTCAAGGACTAGTGGTCATCCTCTGCTTGTGAATGTACCAACTTGAGAACAATTTGACAGGTTTATGTCAAAGTGATCACTTTACTTTTCTAACTTAACAGTTAGTTAATCTAATATTCAAGGTCAAGGTCATCCTATGCCATGTTCACTGCTGGCTCCTTGATGATTTTGATCAAATCTGGCAAAAAATCTTCTCAGACTGAAGCATGAACTGAAACGACTTTGGAGGGACAAAGTTAAACATCCATAGAACCGACTTAATCAGTCATGAAAAACTTCTCAAGGTTGCTGGTCTTTGTTTTGTGCAGAAATGTATGAATATATTTTTCTGGTTCTATTTCATATGCTCTGTTTTACATGAACAAGTATTCTTCTCATGATCATGAGTGAGCTATCAAACCAGTAATTGGTGCATCAGCACACCGTGTCTATCAGTTCACTCCAGCTCCACTCAAACTTTCCTTCATGGATCATACCTTGTTCTAGGTCTTAACCCTTTAGGTGCCAGAGTTTTTTCAAGAAAATATTAAATTTTGCTATCAATATTTGAAAAGGCTGTAGTTTTAAAGTGGTTAGAGATAAAGGCAGACTGTCAGTGAGAAAAATCTTCAGTATGACCCAAAATTTGGGATGAAAGTAAATTTACTCATCTAATTTGCATATTATGACGTCATCAGATGGCAGCCATATTTGAAAATATTCAATTTTGATATCAAAATTTCAAAGGGTTGTAGTTTGAAAGTGGTTGGGGATGAAGGCAGACTGTAATTGAGAAAAATCTTCAGTTTGACCCAAAATTTGGAACGGAAGTAAATATACTCATCTAATTTGCATATTATGACATCACCAGGTGGAGACCATATTGGAAAATGTACGCAAATGAAGTGACATGAAAGCTTTCATCTCAGGGACTGTAACATCACACCAGTCATGAAATCTGGAGTTTGGTTTGGGGTTTTTCCTCTCTAAGAACTGGTGGGCATATCTGTTTGTCTCATTTGTGATCAGGCTCCAGAATTCACCATCCAAAAAAAGAGATAAGAAATCATTGGGCTCAAAATTTGTCAGATCCCTGTCTCCACAATACCCAACAGGCTCATCAAAATGTCTGATCCACTTTTGGTACTCTTCCTCATCCCTAAGTAAACCCAGGGCATCATCATTGTAATTTATGGGCCGAGCATGAACGCCCCACCGCTATTTTGACAGTCCTTTCCATCTCACGGCTTCTCCCTCGTCTGCCGGCTCTGCGGTTTTTCTCATTCCTGCTACCACCGTCATTTTTCGCTGTGTTTTGAGCTCCCCTGCTTCCCAGACCACGTCCCCTCCTCGGCACTCACCGATTACTTTCACCCCGGCCACGGAGAGGCAAAGCATCGGCCTTGGTATGTGCTGCTTGGGGACTGTCATGGCGCACGGACCCGGTGCCCCTGCGCACATACGCGCCGTCAATTTCGTCCTCACTGGACGACTGAACGTCATCTCAGAGGGTAAATATCCTCAGAATCAGAGTCGGCCAGTACTTGACGAAGTACTCTCAGCATTGGGAGTACTCTAACTCACTCTGTCTCTCGCTCTCTCTCTCTCTCTCTGTGTCTCTCCCTCTGCTTTGCTTTACAGCCACTCGCACGTTTCCCCGATCTGGTGTGTGTGTTTCAAACTAAATTTACACCAAAAGTTTGAATAGAAACACGCCCACAAATGCTGCTCAGATTAAAGTAACACATGTCCACTATCTCCTGGTGAAAAGTGGTAATGCTATTCAGCACTATATATGCAGCTATGGCCTGTTTCATTCAGTAATGTTGCTTGTCGCAATTTTGCGACTTTGGCACCTAAAGGGTTAATTTTGGTATTTTGGTTTGGTTATAATTGAGCTGAGCAGGTACTAAAGTGTCACGTAACATCACTGCAGACCACCAATTGGTCAGAGTATCATGAATTTGAATGTCACCAGTGGGATGTCCAACACGGGAATTACAAACTCTCCTGTCTTGTTCAGTTGTATTTTGGTCTCTGCTTGGATCAAAACTTGTCTCCTTACTGTGACATAAAGACACTGGCTGAGAACCAGCTACCCTAGAGGTGAGCAACTAGTGACCTGGGGGCCACACACAGCCCTATTGTTCCCACAATGTGGCCCTCCATCCAGTGAAAAAAAGAGGAAATACATCAATCAAACAAAGAAAATGCAAAAAGAAAATGTGAACGTTTAAAAAAAATCCATCTCCACGTGGTCAGGGGCCTGTCATACTCCACAAACAAAATGCTTCTATAGTAGTTATATGTCTATGTCTATAGTAGTTTGTAGTTTTTAGGTTAAGACTGTCATGAAAAATTACAAGAACTTGTCCCTCTGGCAGTAAAGGCTAAATTAGTCCATTGTTGTTTTGCTGGACACCACAGCAGTCTGACCCATGGTCCTGCCTACGCTAAAGAGAAACTGCCAACGTATAATGTAAAACTAGAGGTGCTCAAAGGGCACAGACCTCTGCCAAGATATTTCTGCTATACTTTCTAAGTTATTATCAACAAAGTGAAAACTTTCCTGTCTCAGTTTGTTAACCCTTTAGGTGCCAAAGTCGCAAAATTGCGACAAGCAACATTGCTGGATGAAACAGGCCATAGCTGCATATATAGTGCTGAATAGTGTTACCACTTTTCACCAGGAGATAGTGGACATGTGTCACTTTAATCTGAGGAGCATTTGTGGGCGTGTTTCTATTCAAAGTTTTGGCGTAAACTTAGTTTGAAGCACACACACCAGATCGGGGAAACGCGCAAGTGGCTGTAAAGCGGAGCAGAGGGAGAGATACGCACAGAGAGAGACAGAGCGATATAAGGAGTGAGTTAGAGTACTGACAATGCTGAGAGTACTTCGTCAAGTACTGACTGACTCTGATTCTGAGGATATTTACCCTCTGAGATGACGTTCAGTCATCCAGTGAGGACGAAATTGGTGGCGCGTATGCGTGCAGCGGCACCGGGTCCGTGCGCCATGACAGTCCCCAAGCAGCACATACTGAGGCCGATGATTTGCCTCTCCGTGGCCGGGGTGAAAGTAATCGGCAAGTGCCGAGGAGGGGACGTGGTCTGGGAAGCAGGGGAGCTCAAAACACAGCGAAAAATGACGGTGGTAGCGGGAATGAGAAAAACCGCGGACGAGGGAGAAGCCGTGAGATGGAAAGGACTGTCAAAATAGCGGTGGGGCGTTCATGCTCGGCCCATAAATTACAATGATGATGCCCTGGGTTTACTTAGGGATGAGGAAGAGTACCAAAAGTGGATCAGACATTTTGATGAGCCTGTTGGGTATTGTGGAGACAGGGATCTGACAAATTTTGAACCCAATGACTTCTTGTCTCTATTTTTGGATGGTGAATTCTGAAGCCTGATCACAAATGAGAAACAGATATGCCCACCAGTTCTTAGAGAGGGAAAACCCCAAACCAAACTCCAGATTTCATGACTGGTATGATGTTACAGTCCCTGAGATGAAAGCTTTCATGTCACTTCATTTGCGTACATTTTTCAATATGGCCGCCACTTGGTGATGTCATAATATGCAAATTAGATGAGTTTATTTACTTCTGTTCCAAATTTTGGGTCATACTGAAGATTTTTCTCAATTACAGTCTGCCTTTATCTCTAACCACTTTCAAACTACAACCTTTTGAAATTTTGATATCAAAATTGAATATTTTCCAATATGGCTGCCATTTGATGACATCATAATATGCAAATTAGATTAGTGAATTTACTTCCATCCCAAATTTTGGGTCATACTGAAGATTTTTCTCACTGACAGTCTGCCTTTATCTCTAACCACTTTCAAACTACAGCCTTTTCAAATATTGATAGAAAAATTTAATATTTTCTTGAAAAACTCTGGCACCTAAAGGGTTAACACATCCTTTGAAATATGCCAAGATCTGCATGCCATGAACTTCTAAACCAGGAATGAAGGTTGGACCCAAATGCACAACTCAGGAGACAGAATGTCCGTCAGGCAGCAAACAGGTTTACAATCTAGTCCAAGTCAGTACACAGAAAGGCAAAAAATTTTCATCAACCAAATCCAGAATCTGTAGGCGAAAAAGGAGAGTCAGTGTTCAGGCTATGGTCATGAATCCTAGGAATCAAACTAATCAAGAGGCTGGTACGTGAATGAGATCAAACAATGAACTAACACTGAAGTGAGGGTGAGAGTGAGACTAAGTACTGAGACTAGGAACACAGCAAGGAACAGGTATGAGGAAGGAAGCCGCATGGGAGGTATCCGGTGAGTGGGAGCAGGTGTGGGAAACAGGAAGGACATGCGCAGGGAAAGAGACAGGGTAGGGGCGGAGCAGGACAGAGAAACAGATATGAATGCATGCAACATGAACACAGGACAAAGAAATGTGCAAAAAATAAAAGAAAACAGACTTAACAGATGCAGACTGTGACACTGCATCCGTATTCAGATCACAACGGAAACCACTTCTTCCTCACACCATGAACAACATTCAACTGAAAATTCATCAAAATCTGGAAAGAATTTTTCGAATGTCCTGTTCATGGATGGACAAACAAAGAAACAGATAAACAAACACCAGCAAAAACATAACTCTGCAGAGGTAATAAAAGGCTGAGGAACAAACCAAAGGCGTGCCTGCAAAGATGGCACCGCAGCATGGCTTGGCATCATCTTCACTTACTCTACCTGCATTGAGAACATGCTGACATGCTTTGTGTTGTTTCTTTACAGACCAGGAAGCCCATTGGTGAGATTCTCAACCTTCACAGTGCAAAAGGTCAAATGAAGATTTCACTTGTTTTGTCATTTTAATACTTCTTTATTTTTGCTGATTTATACCATTGAACATAATATTTTACACACCAGTCCTTTGGCCAGCACCACCTTGATTACATGATATCACAATTAATTTGTTAGCTATATCATTGGATATGAATTAAAGAAATTGACATTCATTTGATAACAAATTTGCACTCGTTTATAATCGGGACAACACCCACTTTTAGTAGGATATTAAGTAATTTATTCATCAACAATTGATCAATAGTACTTAACCTTTAAGTTCTATCTTTAAGATACCTTTAAATTGAATCAATCTCATAACACATATTAGAGTTAAAGAATACGGTGATGTCAATCTTCCAAACAGAATACTAACTGTTAAGGAATAGATCCTGGTTGTTTTTAATGTTGGACCCAAAAGCTTCAAGGATGGAGACAGAACCAAGTTGACAGTGATTTTTATTAATTAATCAATCCAAGGTGATGAAGGGTTGTTCCGAACCCTCGAGCCAGTGTCTCCACTCTTGAAGAGCCCCCACCACCGCCAGCAGCTCCCTATTGCCCACGTCATAGTTCCTTTCAGCAGGAGAAAGACGGCAGGAGAAAAAGGCACAGGAATGAAGCTTTTGGGTCTTGCGGTCTCGCTGGGAGAGGATGGCTCCCAGACCAGAGTCGGAGGCGTCAACTTCCACGATGAATTGGAGAGGAGGGTTGGGATGAAGAAGGACAGGAGCCTTAGTAAAGAGTTCTTTCAGTCTTTTAAAAGCCAACTCAGCATCAGGGGACCACAGGAAGGGAATGTTAATTGAAGTTAGCTTAGTGAGAGGGGAAGACACCTTACTGTAACCCCTGATGAACCTCCGGTAAAAGCTGGCAAACCCCAGAAAATGTTGCAGCTCCTTGCAAGATGAGGGGGTAGGCCACTCAGCAACAGCTTGAATCTTTCCAGGGTCCAGGCAGAGTTGACCAGCCTCAACTATGTAGCCCAGGAAGTTGACAGTGGGGGTGTGAAACTCACATGTTTCATGTTTGACAAACAGTTTATTTTCCATGAGACATTGAAGGACCAGACGGACATGCTGCTGGTGTTCGTGGAGTGAGTGAGAGAAGATGAGGATATCGTCCAGATAAATGAAGACAAACCGATTGAGCATGTCTCGGAACAGGTCATTCAATAATGTTTGAAACACAACGGGGGCGTTAGTGAGTCCGAAAGTCATTACCAGATACTCGAAGTGCCCCAGAGGTGTGTTGAAGGCAGTCTTCCACTCATCGCCCTCTGTGATCTGAAATAGGTGGTAGGCGTTAGAGAGATCCAACTTCGGTGAAGATCTTGACATGGCAGAGAGGCTTGAAAGAGGGGTCGATAGGTGGAATAGGGGATTTTTCTTTGACTGTGATATCATTGAGACCCCGGAAGTTGATGCATGGCCTGAGACAGGATTTTTTTTTCTCCACGAAGAAAAAGCCAGCACCGAGGGGAGAAGAAGAAGGGCGTATGAGAGTAGCTGCCAAAGACTAAGTGATGGCTTCTTTTTCGGGGCAAGAGGGATTGTATAGGCGACTAGAGGGGAGAGGAGCACCAGGGAGGAGATTGATAACACAATCATAGGGGCGATGAGGTGGAAGGATTCATGCCAGATCTTTACTGAACACAGGGGCCAGGTAGGAGGGACGTGGGACAAATCAGGAGGGGGTAGTCTTTGCTGGGAGTGATGGAATCAGGAGAGGCAGAGTGCAGGCAGAGAGAGTGGCAATTTGAGCTACAACTTACTATGGAGGATTTTGTCCAATTGATATGGGGACTGAACCAGGGTAGGCCGAGAATAAGAGATGAGAAGGGAGAAGGGATAACAAAAAACCTAATCTGTTCTCTATGGTTACCAGAGAGCAGGAGTGTTAAAGGGCTAGTACTATGGGTGACTGAGGTGATGATACGACCATCAAAGGCATCTACTCTCTTGGGATTAGGCAGAGTTTCAACTGGGATTTTATGCTTCTTGACAAATTCCTCAACAATAAAATTATCATCAGCCCCAGAGTCTAAAAATACTGGGGCCCTAACAAAACTCTGGGGCTATGACAGTGTGGAGGGAAAAGAAATCTTTTGGGAAGAGCTGGGGGAAGTGGAGGTCTGGCTCACCATTACGCTCTTCTTTAATAATGAGTCCGGTCTTTTGGTTGTTTGGGGCAGGGAGAAAGGGAATGATCACTCTGTCTCCATACATGCATAGATTCTCCTCCAGGCGTTTCTGTCTATCCTTGAGGCTCAGCCGAGTCTTTCCCAGTTGCATAGGTTCTTCCAGGTCAGCAGGAGGAGTAAGAGCACTAGGAAAGGGCAGGACGGGAACCGGAAGCACTAACGACCTGTCTTGGCCAGAAGGGGGAGCTGTCCGGCTAGACATCGCCACTCTCTCTGTTTCTCTCTCTCAAACGATTGTCTAATTTTATGCACAGAATCAATAAATTATGGAGAGTTTTGGGTGCATCTCTAGTGGCTAGTTCATCCCTTCATTCCTCTAACAACCCTTTAACAAAGATAGCCTTAAGAGCCTGCTCATCCCACCCACATTCATGGGCTAAAATTTAATAATCCACAGAATAATCAGCTACAGACTGAGATCCCTGACGGAGTGAAGGAAGCCATTTATCGGCATCCTGACCCTGAATAGGGTGGTGAAAAACACTACAAAAGTGAGTAGTGAACTGTTCAAAAGAAGTGGGAATGCTAGAACCCCCCTCCCACAATGCTGTAGTCCACTTTGCTGTTCTCCCCCTCAATAGGTTAATCATATTAGCGATTTTGGCTTCATCAGAAGAATAACTGGAGGTTTGCATATTAAAGACTAACTGGCAATTAAACACAAAACGGTTACAAGGGCTGAAATCCCTGGAAATGGTTCTGGAGGTGAAACATAAGGTTCTTTAATACTACCCATAGCCTGAGAGAGAGGAGCAGGGACAGGAGCTGGAGGACTACTCACTGCAGCAACAGGGAGAGTGAGATCATTCAGCTGAGTGTTAATTTGGAGCACTTAGCGAGTGAGTTCCTCCAAGGAGCCAGCTTGGTTTGACAAAGCTTCTCGAATCTGGTCCACCTTGGCTGGTTCCATTGGTGCAGGCAGGTGGATTACTGTTAAGGAATAGTCCTGGTTGTTTTTAATGTTGGACCCAAAAGCTTCAAGGATGGAGACAGAACCAAGTTGACAGTGATTTTATTGATTACTCAATCCAAGGTAGTGAAAGGTTAGTGATTCAACTATATACAGGTTAAGGCAGTGGTGGAGGCTCGTGGAGAACACTGTGAAGAGAGGAAGCAGAGGAGAAGGATAAGTTTCAGCAATTGTAGAAGCATGTAGTCACAAAAATCCACATAAAGGCCAAAACTCCTGAAAGGAAATATCCAAAAGGCTTAGAGCCAACACGAGGTACAAAAAGATTACGAGAGTAACAAACAGCCTGAACAAACCACGTAAGGAGTGAAGTAGATGAGTCCACGAGCCCTTCTTATAGTGAGTGGTGATTGCAGAACAGGAAGCTGGTGTGTGGTTGCCATGGCGCATCTCCAGGAAACCACGCCCACAACTCGAACAGCAGAGAGCAGGGAATCAGTGAGGGAGGGGTGAGAGGAGCATAGAGGAGGAGGAATCCTCACAACTAACATACAGAACTCTAAATTTAAGAATAACTTATTAAAAATGTATATGATATATAACAAGAAACATAAACATAAATGGCACAGTTATACTAATCAATGATACTTGAAATAATGAAAGAAGTTATGTAAAGTGAAGAGATATATGTGGAGTGGTTACGAGGGACAAATTTTTTTAATTATACTAATTGGGAAGGTCTAATTAGGGCTAGTTAGTTAATTGTACCTAATCGAAACACATCAGCCTATCTGAAGGATTTGAGAACAGCAGAGTCAGCCTCCTTTGACGCAGCTCAGGGTCCTCGCTGGTCCGTCACTACTGGATCCTGATGGATGTTTATCCGGGGGTTGTTTTCCCAAAGGGGTCGATAAGCCCATACTCGGCCCGGTGCAATGAATCCAGGGAAATGATCTTTAAGACTTGATTGTCCCGTATGATCACTGAAGAGGTGCCGTCTCACATAGGGCCTTCTGGGGGATGGAGCTTGCGCTGAAGGTCTTGATCAGATGAAAAAGACGATTCCTGTATTTAACTCAAAACTTAATTGCTGGACAAAATGACATCACTTTCAGGCTAAACAAAAATCAATGATTTACTAAGCGACAAAATCTTTAGAGTCTCATAGCCCACTGGCTAAAAAGACAAATTGTTGGGTTTGTTTTTAAACTTAGATCCATAAAAAAATCATGAAAAGGAGAGTTGTGGACAGCAGGACAGACAAGACAGAAAGAGGAGGTGTCCAAAGTTTCATTTAAGAGTTTAGACATTTGTGGATTGTGTCGTCTCTTAGCAGGCTGTTTTCCATATGTGAGCCGGGGTTGATAAAACAAGGGGCCTAGTAAATACTGGTGTCACAGGTCTTTCCAGGAATGCTGAAGACCTAGAGATGAGGTGTAGAGACATCCACACCCCCAGCGGTTGGACACGTTAACGTCTGATTAAAAAAAAAACAGTTTCAGAAGGCACAAAAAAAACCTCAATTGCAGACGAGTTTGTCCACAAAACAGGAGGAAACGTTAATTAAAAGTTCAAGAGTTCAGTACATGAGCAGTCAAAAAAGGTATCCAAAAAAATCAGCAGCCAAAAGACAGGGTCAAAACTAAGCAGGTAGATAACAAGGACTAGAGCTATGAAAAAAAAGCTGGAAGGACACATGAAGTACTACAATCTGGCAACAAGACAGGGGAAGACACAAGGGTTAAATACATGAGGTGATTGGGGGTGATGAGACACAGCTGGGGAAGCACAATCATGGATCAGGTGTGACAGCACAGACAGGAAGCAAAACCTACACTGTTAAAAAAAAATTGGTAAAAAAACGGTAATTTTCAGCAGCTGGGGCGCCAAAAAATACTGCAAAATAATAACAGAAAATAACTTTCTCATAAAAATACGGTTATTTTCCATAATTAAAATGCAGTTTATAGTTGTAATTTTCAGGAGATTTTGCCTTTTTTAAAGTTGTTTTTAATGTTAAATTACAAACATTTTCATTTTTTAAAACAATGAAATCACCTATAAATATGGTAAATAAATGTTGTAATACGAATAATAATGTTTGAATTTATGGAAATGTGTTGTTATTAGTTGGTGTTAATGACATCATTTTATGTAAAAAGGCTACATATTCATTTATATTTGATGTAATATTACGGTATAAAACACTCATTTTCTATACCGAATATCCCTTTTGGGGTCGCGGGGGGGCTGGAGCCTATCCCAGCTGTCATTGGGCGAGAATCGGGGTACACCCTGAACCAGTCGCCAGTCAATTGCAGGGTCACACTTTTTTTTTGCTTTTTTGTTTTGTTTTTATTCACCAATTAGTGCATACAAACAAATACGTGTGAACAGAGAAGTATGTGCATAGCAAGTTATAGTGTTGGTTTACAAAATTTTATACATATAATAATAAAAATTAAAACAACGAAACCTGACAACGAACAAAACAAAGCAAAGCAAACAAACAGACAGAAAAACAAGACGGAGCAAAACCAAAACAAATCAAAACAAAAAAAAACAAGGGGGTAGATAAATAGGAGAGGGAAAGAGAAAAGAAAAAGAAACAAGGGCAAAAAGTCAAAGAAAAGAGGGAGAGAAGGCAAAACAGTGTAATTACTACATGATCTTAAGTGGAGCGTAGTGATATGTTTGTTTGGCGTTTCCTGATAAGTTAGTTATTGTGATTTTCCTTTGAGATTCAAAGGATTTTAAGGGTTTTTCTTTCCCTTCTCCTCCTTACAAACAGGCCTTTGCCTGCTTGTGCTGTGGCATTAACTCACCAGCGCAGAGGTACTGAAATGGCGGCAAGAGTTGTAGAGTATATATTGCTAAGTTCCAACTGATTCTTGTGGGTTGCTGATTGTTGTTCCATTGATATGTGCTGTGTAAAGAGGTCTAACCATTGTGTTGTTGTTTTGTTTTGTCTGTTTTTCTAGTTGAGCAGTATTGTTTCTTGGCAATAGTTAGGGCTACGAGCAGGGGTACTGTGATTTGTTTTGAGTTAGTGTTGAGTTCGTCTAAGTTTCCAAGTATGCAGACAGAGGGGAATAGTGGGATGTTGTGGCCAAGGAATCGGGATAGAGTGGTTGTTACTTGTTTCCAGAATTTGTGAATCGGAGGGCAGAGCCAGAGTGCATGGAGGTGGTCATCAGTGGTGTTGAGTGTGCAGTGAGTGCAAGTGTCAGTGAGTCCCATGATGTGCATCTTTTTCTGTGTGAGGTGTGTTCTATGGATGATTTTGTACTGTATTAACTGAATTTTAGTATTGGTGGACATGGAGAATATGTTCGAACAGTGTTCCAAAATTGATTGGTAGTGTGGATATTGAGATCTTTTTCCCATTTTTTTATTGGTATGTGAAGTGGGTCGCTATTGGAGGATGTGAGTTTGTATAGTTTTGAGAGTGTTTTTTTCTTTGACTTTGCTATTCTATTGATGTTATATAATAGTGGTGGGTGTTCTAGGTGGATGTTTGTGATGTTAACTTTAGTTTTGATTGACTCTTTTAGTTGGATATATTGAAGGAAGTGTTTCTTATCAATGTTATATGTATCAGTGAGCTGTTGGAATGTTAAGAAAGTGTTGTTGATGAAGATGTGGTGGAGGTGTGTGATTTCCCTTTCCTTCCATTTAGTTCTTGTTAGGGGTGAGTTGTTGGCAGCGAGATCGGGATTGTTCCATATGGGTGTTTGAGTTGTGGGTGAGAATGTTGTGTTTCTTATTTTGTTGATCTTCCACCAAGCTGTCAGAGTTGTAGCTATTGCAGGGTTTTTGAAACAGTGGTGATATTTGATTGTGGTACTGATAAATGGAAGATCCCTGATTGATATGTCTTGACAGTCTGTCTGTTCTATGTCTAACCAGGGGTGATAGTGGTGGGTTGAGTGGATCCAGTTGGTGAGGTATTGTAACTGATTGGCTAAGTAGTAATGATAGAAATTTGGTGCGTCCAGGCCTCCTTGTATTTTTGACTGTTGTAATGTGATTAGTTTTATCCTGGGTTTTTTGTTTCTCCAATAGAATGATGTTATTGTTGTGTTGAGAATGTTAAACCATTTTGCTTTGGGTTGGATGGGGATCATTGAAAATAAGTAATTGAGTTTTGGTAGTATCATCATTTTTATTGTGGCAATATGTCCTATTATTGAAATTGGTAGTGTCATCCATCGATTCAAGTCATCCTGTATTGTTTTTAAAAGTGGGGTGAAATTCAGGTGAAACAGCTCTGACAGCTTGGTGGAGAATTTTATGCCTAAGTATGTGATATTGCCAGTGGTGGGTGGTAATTGGGGGATGTGTGATGTGGTAAGGGATGAATCCGTATTTATTGCGAGGGTGGTGGATTTATTCCAGTTAATTACGTAGTCTGAGATGTTGGAGTATGAATTGATGGTTTTAACGAGTTCTTTAATTGAATTATTGGGATTTTGTATGAAGAGGAGTATGTCATCTGCATATAAACTGATTTTGTGTGTTATGTTATTTGTGCAAAAACCAGTGATATTGTTATTTTGACGGATTGCTGCCGCCAGAGGTTCAATGAAAAGTGTGAATAGTGATGGTGATGGGGGACATCCTTGTCTAGTGCCTCTGTGGAGTGTGAAGTGTGGTGAGATGATGCTGTTTGTAATAACTGCTGCTTTTGGTTGGTGGTAGAGCGTTTTGATCCATTGAATAAATGACTGTCCAAAACCAAATTTTTTCCAATGTTTTAATGAGGAATGTCCAGTTTACCTTATCAAAAGCTTTTTCTGCATCTAAAGACAGAATGATTGTTTTATGTTGACTTTGGTGAGAGGAGTGGATAAGGTTGAATAAAGGGCGATTGTTGTTTGATGAATGTCTGTCTTTAATGAATCCTGTTTGATCTGGGTGAAGGAGAGCTGGGATGACTGAATCAATTCGTGTTGTTAATGCTTTGCTGATTATTTTGATATCAGTGTTAATGAGTGAAATGGGCCTGTAACTTGAGCAGTGGGTTGGGTCTTTGTTTGTTTTGAGTAATACTGAAATTAGTGATGTGTTCATGTGATATGGAATTGATTGATTGTTCTTAATTTCACTGGCCGTTCTAACAAAAAGTGGTGATATTGTTTCCCAGAAATGTTTATAGAATTCAGTGGGATATCCGTCGAGCTCAGGGGCTTTATTGTTTGTCATGGTCTGTAATGCTTTTTGATATTCTGTGGGAGTAAGCGGAGTGTCAAAGATGTCTGCCTGTTCTTTTGTTAGTGATGGTAGTGTGATATGATGATGCATATGAGTTGTGTAGATGTTTAATTTTTTCTTCCAATTTTTTTTCCTTTTCTAGTTCTTTGTTCTTTTTATGTGTTGAGTATGAGATTATGTTTCCTCTTAGCACTGCCTTGGCTGTTTCCCAAATGAGAGTTGGTGAAGTATTTGCTGTGTCATTTGTTTCCATAAATAGTGTCCATTGTTTCCTGAAATACAAGTCAAATTCGCTGTCTTGGAGTAATGATGTGTTGAATCGCCATCTTGGGCTGGCTTTTGTTTCAGTTTTATTGTGTAATGTGAAGCTGATGGGGGCGTGATCGGATATGATGATTGGGTGGATGGTGGGGTTGGAGATGTTTGCCATAGAAGAGGTGCAATTCGAGAAAAGGATTTATGGACTGAGGAAAAGTAGGTGTATTCTCTTGATGATGGGTTTTGTAGCCTCCAACTATCGCCAAGACCAATATCTGTCATATATTGTTTGATTGTTTGTGTTGCATGCCAGGTTTTAGAGTGATGTGTATTTGTGGAGCTGTCTATTGTTGGGTTGATGACTGTATTGAGGTCTCCACCTATGATTATTGTTGATGTTGAGAAGTCTTGAAGTGATTTAAAGAGGCTGTGGTAGAATGCTGGGTCATCTGTGTTTGGGCCATAAATACTTGTGATTGTAATATTGATGTTATATGTTATATGATGTTATGATGTTACTGATGTATTGATTGTTCCATTGATGATGATGTATCGTCCTTCTGGGCCAGTTATGGTGTGCTTGTGAATTAGTGGTGTGTCTTTGTGAATGAGAACTGAAACACCTCTTTTTTTGGAGCTGAATGTGGAAAAAAATATTTGATTAAATTGTTTTGTTTTTAGTTTGTTGTGTTCATTGTCTGAGAGTTTGGTGTCTTGTGATAAACAAATGTCTGCCTTTAATTTTTTTAGATGGTTCATGATTTTAGCTCTTTTTGCCAGTGAGTTAATGCCATGCACATTCAAGCTGACGAATTGTAATGGTAGGGACATTGGATTTGCTTGACGAAAAGATGTAGTATGGAACTGCCAGGTGTTGTTATACTATATAATCTTTTGGGTAGTGAAGGTATGACATTGAGGAGGAGGAGGGAAAACAAAAGAGAGGGAGAGACAGTGAAAGAGGTAAACATAAACATAAAGGGGCAAACAATAATACATAAAAAGTACATGATTCACAAATATTTAAGCCTAAGGGCAGGTGAGTTCAGAGACAACTGGATATTACAGAGGTATTCTACTTTAAATGATGAATAATATTTAGAGAATGTCAATGATAAAATAACACCAAGTCGATAAACAAAAGAGAAAGAAATAAAAAAAAAAACTCAAACTGATAAGAATAATACTGAAACAATAATGAACAGAAGAAGACAAATATGTATGTATATATATATATACATATATATATGTGTGTGTGTATATATATAATATATATATATATATACACACACATACATATATACATAAATATATATATACATATATATATATATATATATATATATATATATATATATATATATATATATATATATATATATATATATATTATATACATATACACATATATATATATACACACATACATATACATACATACACACATACACATATATACACACATATACATACACACATACACACATACACACACACATATATACATATATACATATATATATACACAGGACAGGAGTGCCCCCCACCCCATTGGCCCACAGTCCGCACACCCAGGTAGTACACCTAAGGTACAAACTGTAGGTAATCCCCTCATCCCGCAGTTCATCCCCTCCCCTCCGCCGCACGCACACTTGGACACAAGCACACATACATAGCAACAAACGTTTGCACCCTCACACACGCACACACACATACAGCCGGAGAGAGAGAGAGGTGGTGGTGGTGGTGGTGGTGGTGGTGGGGGGGGGGAGCAGGGGTGAAGTTGTTGTTAACCCCCTGCCCTCCTCCTTCCCTCAAGCCTAAATTGTTTTAGGTCTGTTAATAATGGTGTTATCGTTTGCTTCCTACTGTGCCAGCCAAGTTGTCACCATCGCGTCTCGTGGCCATCAATGTACAGTTTATCCACAGTCACTGTTGCTCTTCTTCCTTTCTCCCTGAATTGTCTGAGGAGTGGAAAAAGTTTCCTTCGCCTTTCCTGGATTTCCCTCGGGAATTGATCGTTCATTCCATATGTCGTTCCTTTTGAATGGTAAATGGACTTGAGCTTATATAGCGCTTTTCTAGTCTTTTGACTACTCAAAGCTGCTTTACACCGCAGGTCACACTTACCCATTCACACCCATTCTCTCTCACATTCACTCACTGATGGTTCAGAGTTTCTATGTTAGTTATCCATCAGTATCAGCTAACACTTTCACGCCCTTTCATGCCCATTTACACGCCACTGATGCAGCAGTGGGAGCAACTTGGGGTTAAGTGCCCGATCACTGACCAAGTGCACTATCCAGCTGCGCCACCGACGTTCCCTTCCACGACTTTTAATGAGTTCCTTTTGCTTGAAATGTTCAAATTTTGCAACAATGGGTCTGGGTTTATTGTTTTTTATTGTGCCGATGCGGTGGACCCGATGAAAAGTGATTTTATTGACAATTTCTGGTGTTAGTTTAAGAGCAGACTGCATGAATTCTTTTAGCACTTGTTCATCGTACACTGTTATTCCAGATAAGTTGACTTTACTCAAAAAATTTGAGGCAAGTGGTTGCACTTAAATGGTTTAAGTAATGAAATAACTAATCAATTATTTTGGGTAAACTCAACTGCAATTCCAAATGGTCAGGGCTTAACTGTTTAAGTGGAATCTACTAAAAGACAAGTTATTTGTACTTGAAATTTGTTGTAAAAACAACCTTCCTTTGTGAACCAGACAACTCAATATTTTAAGTAACAAGTACTTATTTTCTTAATTACAATCAGACACATTTGTCATCCATTAGACTACATTTATTAACTTGTTAAAACTTAAAATTTATACTATTTAACTCAAATATTGAAGTTGTTTAAAATTAAAATTAATTTTCCAAAAATGTGTGTTGGTAAAATATATACATTCAAAGAAATACAAAAATGCAGGGCATTAATTATATTCTGTTTTATTAAACAAAAATAGAAACCATCAATTTGCAATTTACACTTTTGTTGAAGTATCTTACTTTTAATTCATATTGAATTAACTGTTTTACCGACATATCTGAAGTACAGAAGAATTACTATATCAAAGAGTCCAACAAAGATGTTATTACCTATATTGATGGGAAACTTTTCAGCTTTTTTCTAGGGAAGGACCTTTTGTCAGCTGCACTTTCGATGGGCTTTGACCCTCACTGTCTTGAAAGCAGAAGATGCCCACTGGAATGGTCGAAGTGTCTCTCTGTAGATCCTACAGAGTTTGAGAGACAAGAGGAAAACAAAGATATGCATGTCAACAGTTTGAGAAAATGTAGCACTGATGATAAATCATTTTGAGATGTAAAAAGTAAAAAAAGATAAATATACAGGCTTAAAACCTGAGATAAAATTCCCAACTTATTGATCCAAAATATCAAAACACAAAGTTAAAAGTCAAATGCATGAATTTAAAAAGGTAAATGTCTAGGGGAAAAGTGAAAATCATTAGTTTACTCAAATGACTAAAATTTTAACCATATTTAGCCAAAACCAAAATTGTCTGCATGGATATCACAAGGACCAGGTTTTTTAGTAATGCTTTTAACTAACCATTTATGTATGATAATTTCTTCCCAAACACAAAAACCCACAAAATTCAACCCACCTTTGTTTTAATGGGTCAAATAACAACTGACCAGCTAGAGTTTTCTTCTTCCTGAAGATTTCCATCAAGCCTGGGCACAGGCCAAAAAGGTAATCAAAGAAGGCTTCCTTAAGGTTTCTTCCAACAACTCTGTTCCTAAAAGACCTAAAAAATGCAAAGAAGACCAGTTTGGTACTAATTAAGAGTAATTAATAATAACATCAAATAGGCTATAGCAATGGTGTAAATGTTTACTCTACAGTGTTTGAAATACAGGGCTCTTTTCTCGTATCTAACAGAACAGTACTTGCATTTCCAAAGCATTTTTCTCATGTCTGAGAAGAGAACAGTGGCATTACAACTGCTCTTCACATTTATTCTACTTTCAGCAAAGTACATTTTTTTTGTTTTATCAACAATGTTAAGCATGTTTAGCAGAACTGGTTAGGAGTGACAACAAACCTTTGAGATAAACCACAGTTAAATGTTGATAATGGTTCCCAATAGTATTTGCACAGGAAAATAAACAGTACTTTTTCAAAGTAATTAAAGCTACAATAAAGATAAAATGATTTGTCTTAATCAGTAAAAAAACAAACTAACAAAAAAACTTACCAAGTTCCAGAATGTTAACAGTCGATTGAGGAAGAAACTATCTTCTTTGCAACTGTGACTCAAACAAGGAAAAGGCGCAGTGTTGTCTCAAATAAGCCAAGACAAGTTTTGAAAAGCAACCAGCCAATCAGAATGCAACATTTTGCCGCATTTTAGTACAAAGTTGAAATTTTAAGTCAACTTAACTTAAAATTATCAGTAAACCCAAAGTTTAAATTAAAAACTTGAAATTTTAAGTTTATTCACTTCAGAACAACAAGTACACTCAGCAATCATGTAATAATAGTAGAATACACCTAAATCATTTAAGTAATGCAACAAAACTTATTTTTTTTTAAGCAATGTTTACTTAAATTATTTGCTCACAATCAACTTCGGGGTTAACAGTGTACTGACACCATAAATTTTACTGTGCACGTGATGTTTACTTAACAGTGCGTTCCATCAGCGCTGTTTACATCACACAGCTGGACAGGCAGCTGGCATTAGAAGGGGTCTTAAGCTTAATGCAGAAGGGTGAGTAAACACTGAAGCAGTGTAACTCAGCCAAGCAGCTCTGAGACAGCGCATCAGTGTCATCCTGTTGCACGGTGCGAGAGAGACTCCATATGTACGAATTATTAGACCTCTTGGGTTATGGAGCTGTCTTAATAGCTTATTTGTCAGTAGTGTGTGTTATTTGTTTTTATCATAATTGTATGTCCCATGAGTGATCAGTGACATTTCATTGTTATATTAAGATCCATAATTAGACTATAGCTTACTGATGGCATAGGGTTCATTGAGAGTCCCCTTCCATCTGATTTCTATCAAAGGTGCTGTTTAAACCATCACTTAGAATCCTCAAGGCCATCTTACTCATTTTTTGACCAGAAAATGATTGGAAAAGTGCTGTAGACACGTCTTTTTAAAAACATTACCACTTGAAATCAGAAAAATATGGATTCGGACTGGATTTTTATTATCAGGACTCTTGTGTCTCAAAATATGGGTTTTTTTCTTTACAAATTACAAACATGCTCAATTGGCATACGGATAAGAAACACAGACATCCTGTGCAATAATTATAAATGATCAAAGGTCCCCAGATGATAGTTTGTAATACTTGCAGATGACGTTTTTGTTGGTAACCCCGTTGTTCTTCACTGTTAATTTGCAAGTCTATAAAGTAGTAAATGTGAGAATTTACAAACTCGAAAAATTCTGACTTTTTTCTCAAATTTTCTTTTATTTCTTTAAGTGGCCCTAATACACCGTCACACGAAAATATACAAAAGAATTCCTCACTGAAATAACTATTCTCCACAACTGACAGATTCATATAAAATGCTGCTTCGGGCAATATCTTTGCATATTTTTAACTGAATTGACAAGATGTACTCTTGGTTTGTTTGTTTTGTAAATTTTAAATAAAGTTTGGAAAAAAATATCAGCTGTAGCCTACTTCCGCATTCCTCAAACTGAAAACCAGCGTAGCATACTACAAAATAAACTTAACAGAACAGGCATACTACATACTACATTCCAGTGTAGTATGTAGTATGCAGTGCCTACTGCCTACTACGTTCATATGCAATAAGTAGTAGGCAAATTCGAAAACAGCCAAGGAGAGACAGGTGAATTTTCAAAATAAAACAGGAAGCACAAGATAAAACATGAGACAAAACAAATTAATTAGGATCATGACACCCAAGCTTTAGCCATTAACAGCTCTCCTGGAATCCACAATTGTAATTAACGACCATCCAGTCAATTTTAATTAGCCTTTCTTGTCTCTGGCTTTCTCCAGAATGGCTGAAGCATAGACAGAGAGATCCTTCCAGGAGGTGAAAAGTCCAATGTTAATGAGGGGAAGGGCTGAAGTGAAGGAATCCCTTTCCTGTAATATCTGAAAAGTCATACTGGCCTTCTTTATCGCACAAATAAAGTCAGACTCTCTTAGTCTACGTTGAGGTGCAGTACCACAAACATCCACTGGTTGCTGGGTCAAAGAAAATGCACATAAAGCATTCTGAATTTTAAATGTCTACAATATACACTTATGCACATTTGTTTGAACACAAAAATTACTAAATAGCCAATCGCAAGGTAGCAACTCAGTGCATAGGCATGTAGACAAGGTCACCACAACCTGCTGAAGTACTGAAAACTACACAGGTGGATAAAGTGGACTGGGTGTCAGATTTTGGTGTGAACATCATCCTGCCTTAAATCAGCGGTTCCAGCTGCTGCTGGTGGTGTGATGGACTCTTTGGGCCCCTTAGTCCCACCTGAGCATGGTTCAAAGCCCCCACCCTACCTGAGTATTGCTGCTGACCATGTCCATCTCTTTAAGATGTAAGCATCTCAGGAGGCTAACCTCTAATAAATTTGTTTCAGCAGAAACAAATTTGACGACAACAGGTCTATGATTTGTCCATTGATCCGTCACTAGCTTTAGTTCTTACTTTAGTCCACTTGTCTCCACTTACCTCCCTTCCTTCACCCACACACCCAACACAGCATCGTGTGGATTTGCTGTTCATCATGAGACTGGGGTCCACATTCAAGATTTCCTGCTGCTTAACAGAAGGTTTTTTCTTGCCACCATGATGGAGGGGTTCATGATTGGCTATATGGATTCATGTTGGGTGTTGGATGTATATATTTGTATATATATGTATATGTGTATTTTATATATGTATATATGTATCTATGCATATATGTGTATCCATAATATGAAGAGCTTTGTGCTCTATTGTAAAGTATCTTGAGATAACACTTGTTATGAATTGGCGCTATACAAATAAAGATTGATTGATTGATTGATTGATTGATCGATTGATTAAGACCATAGTGGACCAACTTCTGATGGGGACTTCCAGCAGCTCCATGTCTCAGAGCTCAGATCATCTCACACTGGTTTCTTCACCGTACTCCAGTGGCCTCCACAGTCACCATATCTCAATCCAGTAGAGTACCTTTGGGATGTGGTGGAGCAGGAGATTCTCATCATGGATGTTCAGCAGCTGTGTGATGCTGTTATGGAGATATGGACCAACATCTCTGATGTTTCAGCAGCTTGAATAATTGAGGCAGCCCTGAGGGTGAAAGGGGTCCAACCTGGGACTAGCAGGGTGTACCTAACAAAGTGGCCGATGATTGTTTATTACACAGGCTGTGTTTTTGGTTAACATTAGGCTGGACTTATTTGATTTCACATGACAAAAGATCGTGTGGTGGTGTCCCCAAAGGTTTGATGACTTAAGCAGAGCCGAGCGAATCAGATGAAGAAAAGAATCCAAACTGAATCTGTTTATTCTCATTCCAGGTCAGGTTCAGGAGTAAAGATCCAGCTGTCACATCTGAAATCGTTGGGTGAGTAAAAATCTTTTGACACAAAGAGTGACTGTCCTGGATCATGGCTGTGGACACTGGCATCAGAAGGTCATCAGGACTTCTGATGGATCACCACACCTCTCTGAACTTCAGCCTGCTTTATCAGGAGCTTCAGGGCTGTGCATATAAGTGCATTTGTATAATTTAATGAGAAAATCAAGCCACTCCAACCAAACTACATATTCCAACTGCACCCATGCTGAGTGGGCTGCCTCCCTAAATCTTCATCACGTGGTTCTGTTGGGCTCAGGTTGTTTTGAGAAGATTAATGGACTTGTGTGTTCAGTCTGGTCTAAGTTCATGTCAGGCCTGTTCAACTGCAGCAGTTTTTGATCAGTTTACCAAAGTCAGTGTGAATGATCAGCATCTAAATCAGATCAGGGTTTGCCCTGCACACCCTTCAATCAATCAATCTATCAACCAATCAATCTTTATTTGTAAAGAGACAATTCATAAGTGTTCTATTTCATATAGGCTTCACCCTTTAAGGCTATCGCTAGTGGGTACACCCTATCGCGTCAGTGCAGTACTGAAGCAAATTTCGTCTACATCCACCCACGCGCTGGGCCCCCTCCCGCGGCTTCACCTATAAATAGCCGCGAGTGGATACAATCTGCTCCCTCTTTTTCTTCAGCGTATGTCAGCACTTAAGAGCAGAGTATTAAGCAGGATGAAGGCATCTTCCACCATAAGAGTCTGCCAGGAGTGTGGGACGGGTTACATCATGGGAACGGACATGCATTCCCGCTGCGAGGGTTGCCTAGGTCCGGAGCATGCCGGGCTGGCCCTCACTCTGAATGCAAAGTGCCCGTATTGTAAGCTCCTCTCCCCGGAAGAGAAGCAGCGCCGGGTGGATTTTTTCACCGACGCCGCTGAGGATGCTTTCTCTGTGTCCGACACCTGCGCCCTGGAAGGTGCTGTGGAGCTTGTCGCCGGGCCAGACTCGGATGAGATCGACCTGGAGGGGACTCCCCCTGTCTCCCAGCAGCTGGATGAGGTGGAGACGGAGGATGAGTTATCTCAAGGATGCCCAGGCGTTGCTGGGGTCCCCTTCTCTTCCTCCACCTCTCTACCGGTTATCGGGGCACTCGTTCAGGAGCTCCCGAGCATCATTGAGAGAGCGGCAGGTTACAAGAACCTGCCGGTACCGGCTGCGCCACCCCCCTCTTCCCGGAGCCAGATGACGTGGCGGGCTGCTTCTCCTCGGCCCACCCGGCTCGCCGGGAACCTGTCTGGCCGTGCATCCCCGCTTTTATCCCATATCAGACAGCTGCAGCGGTTGATCCAGGGAAGCTGAGGGCTCCTGTGGCCACGTATATCCCTATCACCAAGGTGGAGGGGTTCTCGGATGAAGGCTTCCCGCCTGTCCCCCCCTTGGATCCAGGGTTGTCTGCAATTTTTGGAGTTCGGCAGAGCCTCAGGGGAGGTCGCTGTCAGGCCTTCCCGTCCACTTGGGACCAGCTAACGGGCCGCCTTGCAGACAGGTCTCATCAGTGCGCCAGCCAAGCGTTGGCGGCTGCTAACAACATCACCCTGCTTGCCTACTCCATAACTAGGATGGCGGCAGACCCGGAGCTCCTTGTGGAGCGCGTGGAGGAATAAAGTAAGGCAGCCAGCGCCATCAGTCCCCTCTGCACAGCCATCGCAGTCTCCTCGGTGCGCGTCATGGTGTGGCAGCATCAGATCCACTGGAGCCTGTGGCTGGGTCTCTCATCCTCCATCCCGGAGCAGGTGAAAGGAGAGCTGCTGGACGGCCCCATCTTCTCGGACGTGCTGTTTGGGCAGAAGCTTCAGACGCTGGTGGACCACATGCAGAGGTCTGCGGAGGAAGAAGAGAGAATTAGGAGGCACGTGGCTAGTTCTACTGCGCCTACAGGTCGCTGGCGGGACCGCCGGGACCAAAGGACCAGACAGCAGAAGCGGCCTCAGTCCTCTGTGGCTTCGGCCTACCGCCCTCCAGCTCCAGCTCTTCCTTCGCCTCCAGAGCCGGCTGTTTCATCAGGCCAGCCCGCTGGCCAGGGGCGAAACCTCGTAAAGCAACAAGCTCCTGGTATTACTCTTCTCAGGAGCCTCCACACAAGCAGAGCAGACGGCAATGACTCCTTGCAGGGACTGTGTACAGCTTAGGAGGAGAAATGGTGGGTGCTCCGTCACCCCCCCCGGGACCGTTATGGCAAAGGACTTGCACCTTTCCCATTCTACTGAGTCTAAGGGAAAAGGGCCTGTCCAGCCCTTTCGGCCCCCCCATGGGCAAGTAGCGCCTCATCAGAATGCACGCCCACTTTCAGAGCATTCCTCAGAGTGGCGGCGTGTATGTTAACTGGACAGAAGGATGGACAAGCTGATCACCAGAGGTTATTTTCTTCAGTTTGCATCAGCTCCCCCCCCCCTTCAATGGGGTAGTGGAGATGCTCCTGCCCTCGCAGAGCCAGCTTTTGGTCCTGCAGCAGGAAGTACAGGAGCTTCTGATGAAAGCGGTGATTTCAGTGTTTCCAAAAGGGGAGGAAAATCAGGGCTTTTACTCCCATTACTTCCTGATCCCCAAGAAGACGGGGGGAATGAGGCCTATTCTGGATTTGTCATTATTCAACACAGTTATAATGCAGTGTCCTTTCCACATGCTGACGATAAAACAGGTACTGGAGTGCGTCCACAGAGGCGATTGGTTCACATCGGTGGATCTCAAGGACGCATACTTCCACGTCTCTATTACTCCAAAACAAAGGAAGTTTCTGCGCTTCTCGTTTCAGGGGGCCCAATACCAGTGCAATTGTCTGCCATTCGGCTATTCTTTTGCCCCCCGCACCTTCTCCAAGTGTGTGGAGTGGGCTCTGGAGCGTCTGCACAGGAGGGGGATGAGGGTGCTTTTTTACCTGGACAACCTGCTATTGCTGGCTCGGTCCAGGAAGGAGACGATATCCCAAACAGAGGAGCTGGTGTCTCACCTGTCCAAGCTGGGCTTTGCCATCAATTGGATGAAGAGGTCCCTCCTCCTGTCTTGGAGGATAGTCTATTTGGGCATGGAGCTGAATTTGGCCACGATGAGAGCGCGACTGTCTCAGGAGAGAGCGCAGGCTCTGGGGTCCCTCCTAGGTCGGTGTCGCCCTGGCAGTCTCTGACAGCAGTCTCCATCATGCAGCTGCTGGGCACCATGTCAGCATTTCACGTGGTGGTACCGCTGGGCCTGCTTCACATGAGACGGCTGCAGAGATGGTTCATCCCTCTGCGCTTAGACCCAGTGTGGCAGCGAAGACGCATGATTTTAATTCCCCCCTCAGTGTCCCCCAACCTGGCTCACTGGCAGGACCCAGAGGTTATAAATCAAGGGGTCCCGTTAGGCAGGACGTCGTCTCACATCTCAGTGTTCACGGACGCATTCCTCTCGGGGTGGGGGGGCACATGCCTGTCTCAGGGGGTGGGCGGCCGGTGGCTGGCTCACATGTCCCTACACATTAACGTTTTCGAGCTCCTGATGGTGTGGAAAGTGGTTCGACATTTTGCTCCGCCGCTGCAGGGGAGATCAGGCAATGTTCTGATCCACACAGACAATCAGGTGACAGCAGCTTATATAAAGGGGTGGCGTGTGCTCGGCGCAGCTGCTAGACTTAGCCAGGAAGCTGCTGTGCTGGGCACACAGACACCTGCTCTCCAACAGAGCGGTGTACATTCCGGGTGTGCTAAACCGGGGGGCGGACATCATGTCGAGGGGGGGCCCTCGAGTAGGAGATTGGTGTCTTCATCCCGACTTTGTATCCCAGATTTGGGCACGGTTTATGGGAGGCAGAGGTGGATGTATTCGCAAAGCGAGAAAACACCCAGTGCGCTCTGTGGTTTTCTCTGAGTGTGCGGGACGACCAGCCTCTGGGGGTGGATACGTTCTCACACCACCCATGGCCCAGGAGACTCCTTTACGCCTTCCCTCCTGTCCCCCTGGTTCCCCGTTTCCTGAGGAGGATTCAGGAAGAGGGGCTGGTAGCTATCCTCAGAGCTCTGGAGCGCACAGGGGCTGCTTGGTTTCCATGGCTACAGTGCCTGTTAGGGGGCCAGCCGTGGATGCTCCCGTGGCGGGGAGATGCTTTCTCGCAAGCGGGGGGAGCAATAAGGAGTTTTCCGGTGATAGGTCAGCGTCTGTGGGCTTGGCCGCTGAAAGGGAGCGCTTAGAGAGGCTTGGGCTCTCTCCGCGGGTCGTGCGCACGATCCAGGGCGCAAGGGCAAGCTCCATGAGAGCTACCTACTCAGCAAAGTGGGCAGCGTTTCAGAGTTGGTGTAATGAGTCAGGCATGGACCCGGTGTCGTGCCCATTGCCTCGTGTACTGTGTTTCCTCCAACTCCTGATGGACAGAGGGTTGGCTTTTAGCACAATTAAGATGTATGCGGCGGCCATCTATGCGTGTCATGAAGGTTTCGGGGACAAATCAGTGTTTAGTCACTCGTTAGTGAAACGTTTTCTGAAAGGTGTAAGAAGGGACAGGCCGGTGTCTCGCCCTCTTACTACTCAGTGGGACTTAGCTCTGGTCCTACGGGCACTGAGTAAGGCCTGTTTGAGCCTCTGGATCTGCCCCTTTCTGTTTGCTCCTGTACTCGTCTCTGGCTCTTGTCTCATAGGTGGTCTGGGATCCTTGGTGGAGACTGCCTGCTGCTGTGGAGTCACAAAGCCTCAATAACTACAATTACAGACAGAACACATGTTTGGCCATCTCATTACAGTTCATAATCATTATAGCTGTTAATGTAGACATTAGCATGATCTTTCTATCCATGGTTGATACATCTATAGTAACTATCTCTAGCTCCACATGGGCATGAGATCCCTCTTGAAAATGAGGTGTCACATCTCAAGAGGTCTACCACTAATACATTTATACTTAATGGAGACAAATATGGTAGGGATGCACTTGTGGTCTGGGCACCCATGGGTTCGTCACTACCATAAATTCTTATTTTCAGTAAGACTTTTATTGATTATACTTCTATAAAATTATCACCACAACCATACAGACATGATGACCCTCCTGAAAACAAGATGTATCATCTCAAGAGGCTAACCTCTAAAAAATTTGTTTCCAGCAGAAACAAATTTGACAACAACAGGTCTATGATTGGTCCTTTGATCTGTCACTAGCTTTATTTCTTACTTTAGTCCACTTGTCTCCACTTACCTCCCTCCCTTTGCCCACACACCCAACACAGCATCGTGTGGATTTGCTGTTCATCATGAGACTGGGGTCCACATTCAAGATTTCCTGCTGCTTAACAGAAGGTTTTTTCTTGCCGCCATGATGGAGGGATTCATGATTGGCTATTTGGATTCATGTTGGGTGTTGGATGTATATATTTATATATATATGTATATGTGTATTTTATATATGTACAAATGATTCTATGCATATACGTGTATCAATAATATGAAGAGCTTTGTGCAGTAATTGTAAAGTGTCTTGAGATAACACTTGTTATGAATTGGCGCTATACAAATAAGGATTGATTGATAGGTCTATCTGATAGTTTATGGAGGACCTCTGCAGGTAGGTTGTCCCAAACATCTTGGAGATCTAATCTCAGGTCTTGTGTGGATGTAGTCTGGCTCAGTATCCCATGTGATCCAGACTCACTGCATGATGTTTGGTTCAGAGTCCGTGGGGACCATACCACCACCTCCAGGACTCCTTCTTGTTCTTTTTTTCCTGAAGATAGGTCTTGATGACGTTAGCTGGATGTTGTTTTTTAATGATCAAAATTTCCTGTGCTGTGGACACAGCCATGAGGACCAACTCGATCAGGTCACTGGATTAAGAGGGAATTCTCAATAAGAGGTCACAGCGTGATCTTATACGTTGGAAATACTGTAGCCGAACCACCATGCTCTAGTTTCATAATAGCCTGATAATAGATTTTTGGTCTTTCAGATCATGTCCATGCCTAAATAACCGGGATAGTTCATTTCATTTGTAAACAATATTGCATTGAACCAAACATTTAAGTTTCATTATATTTTATCATCAGTGATCCAAGAACACAGACAGTAATCCCAGAGGCTTTAGAGCAAACCAGCACCAAGCTAACGTCAGGGCTGGCCCACAAACATACATCATCCTGCATCACTCTGTGGAGATTCTTGGGGTCACACCAGCAGCCCGACGGCCCGACAGCCCACCAGCCAAGGCCTGTTAACATGTTTGCCATTTTGAAAAAAGCAACAAGCCACACGGTCACCATGCAGCTAGATCTGCCAAGGTGCAGTCTGAAAGAGGATCACCTTTCTCACTGACACTAACATGAATGACATTCTCTCTATCCAGCATCAATGTCCAACATGACGTCATCCTGGAGATTCCCAACGTTCCCGGCTCTCAGGAGACGTATGAAAATATAACTGAGGCCATCATATCAGCTGTTGAGGACATTAACAACTGCATAGAAGGTAAGAGAGACATCTTTAAAGCATCATATATGCATATAGCAACATGAGAATGAAGACAGAAGAACTTCTTGTGAGGCCCAGAAAGCAAATTCAGAGGTGTATTGGATTCACTCTCTCGACATGCTGGACTTTAACCCTCAGGGGTAAACAGGGACTTTTTTGTACTTTCAGGCAATTTTTTGCTGAACTTTTGGCCATAATTTTGGTTTGTTTAATGCATATGGAAAGCTTTTTTGTAGTGTGGTAATGGAGGGGAGACCAACCTTGACTGCAGGGTTTGCTTAAACAGAAAATCAAGATTTATTTAACTTTAGGGTAAAGGGGCAGGGGAGCAAACAAAACTCAGGTTCTTTCGGGACTGGGGTAATCTGTACTTTGAGTGGGCAGCGCTGGTGTTCTCCTGGAGAGACAGGGAGAAGAGAAAATCTTAAAAGATCAAGGCTGTGTTTCCTTCACTCCCCTAGTCTCGGCCCTCTGCTCCCTCCTTTGTCTTCTCTCTCCTGTCTGTCTTTTCACTCCTCTCTCCCCCAGCAGCCTCTAACACCTAATTGTCTTCCACTGGGCTCTCTCCAGCTTTGGGTGACCTGGCAGGGTAGGTAGCTCTCATTGACTACCCTGCCCAGCTGATCTCTGCTCCACCCTCCACTGTGGCGCCCTCTGCTGGCAATGAGGCACCAGTGGTGGGGTGAGACACCACATGTAGCAAGGTGTTTTTCATGACAAGTTTTGGGTGGTGTTTACATGTCTCCGTTTTCGGCCGAATCCGAAGAATTTTCATTGCGTTTTAGCCTCCCATTTACATGAGAACGGTGCCTCGAGCGCCTGTATGCAAACTTTTGAAACCAGGGTCCAAGGCGGAGAGTTTTCAAAACGCATCGCCACCCGATCTCATGTAAACAGGATTCAGCGTTTCAGGGGAAAACGCTGACGTCACTGCATGCACAGTACTCTTTCACATGACGGCTGCATGTGCATACCAGGAACAACAACAGCTTCGGCCGTCTCCCGAGTAACATGTGTGCTGCTTCCCATGCTCGGTTTGTTATCCAGACAAAACTATGCAGACAGATTTGTCGTCCCGACAGATCTGTTGTCCAGACAAGAGACTCCTGTGTCTTCGTGCGTCCACTCACCATTGTTGTTTGTGGAAAATTTTTCTTCTTCATAAGTGTGTTGTAACTGCGCTGATTCTCTGCAAGCCTACATTGCCATCTACTGGACTGGCATGCACGCTACAGCGTTTTCAGTTGTTCTCGAGTCTCCGTCTGAACGCAGATCATTTTTTAGGACGCAAAGGAAAAACCTTTGTGTTTCTGGTGGAAACGGAGTCGTGTAAACAGCCTCTTAAGATTCAATTTTTTTTCCAGAGGTCAAAGGTTAACTGGGGGCAAATTTACAACTCTTTGAGGTCACCAGAGTACAAAAAATCCACTACCAAAAACTGCTGTAAAAACGAATCAGAATAATGTTTTTTGTACTTTTTAGTGTTGCTTAAACCATTCAATCAACTTCAGTCCTAATCAAAAATACTGAATATGTAATTATTTGTATAATTTTAAAATAAAAGAAATAATTACATTTTTGGTATATTTGATTAGGACTGAAGTTGACTGAATGGTTTGAGCAAATAAAGTACAAAACAATATTAATCTGTTTTACTTTTATGGTAGTTTTTGGGAGAGGACTTTTTTGTCCTCTGGTGACCTCAAAGGGTCGTAAATTTAAGCGACCCCTGGGGGTTAAAAAGGCTTTTACTGTCAAGGGGGAATCCAGACAGAGAATCCTCCTTTTGGAATCAAATTACAATAACAGGGACATTTCAGCCACTTCCAGGTGTTTTATTTTGGTCAGCTGCAGTGATGATTCAAATGCATTCAGATTTAGAGGAGAAAAGTTATCACTGTTCCTGCTCATCGTGGACCATATCTCCATTTTGTAATCCTCATGTTGTTCCTCCTCAGATTCAGGTTGTCCGAATTTCAACCTCACAACAAAGCCAAATGTGACAGTGATAGAACTTGATGCCAACGGTCAGTATCATCCTGCCTGGAGGTCTTTCATTCTTTTCAAAGACATTAGATTTGAGCTTTGTGTGGATGTGCTGTTCAGGCATGTTTCATATTTTATCAGGAAAAAAAACAGAGACTCAAATCCTCTTTTGGAGTGTTCTGGCCATGCATTCAATGTATTTGTTCTTTTATTTGATTGTGACTCTGCAGTTCAGACTATCTGTTAAAGTTCCCGCTTCTCTTATTCATATAAATCTGCTGCTATTTTTTGTCCAAGAACTCTGTCTTCAGCTTTGATAAAAAAAAAAAATACTGGACCACTCACGTCATCACAAGTGTGTTGTCAGGAATAGTGTGCTATTATTGTTAGTGGAGAAAAGCATAACTATCATGAGACCATAAACCAAAAACTGTGAACATGTTTCCATTTATAGGCCCTGTAACTTTAGCAGATCTCCACCAACAGCTTTGAAACATACATATACCTCCTGACTATCGATTCATCAGTCACCTTTGAGACATCTTGGCTGGTTTTCTGATAGTCCCTGTCAAAGTCTAGGCTGAGTTTTGGTTTCTCTGTGACATGAACAATGGTGGTCTATTGGAGTTCCTTATATGGAACAGGGTGATGACATCATCACTCGCAGCACAGCCGAGGTTATAGCTGCACACATGTTCTTAGACCAAACTGCTGTCCCCAACACAAACTTCAGTGGTACATAAAAATCAAGCCAAACTCGCCTCTGTCAGTGTGTTCACTGAAACAAAATATTTGTGGTTTTGCCACAATGAGCTCAGATGTAGAGCGAATCTCAGTGAACCTCCACTGACGATCTCTGACAGGGTTGGTTGGTTGGTATGTGAGTGATTAAGGTCACACTCTGGTTCATGTAAGGACTGCATCACACGGGGACGTGTGGCCAGTAAAACTGCTGTTTCCCATGTAACAAGCGCACCTGCCAGGTGTTTTTATCTGCCGCTGTGCAAAGCCATTTTCTTGTGCTTTTAGGGCGTGCATGAAGGTCTTACTTTTCTACTGAAGACACAGAGTTGCAGCTATTGTTAACATCTCATTTAGCCAGAGCAGAAATATATAAAGATGAAAACAGATGAGGAGACAGGTGCAGGAGAGTGCTGATGGCTTTGGTAAACCTTGAGTTACTGGCCCCTAAGGAAGTCCCATAGACCACTGGACCACCTAGCCTTTTCTCCTAGGAGCCCTGTTGACTTCCACAGAGAATTTGATCAGTGCTTTATAAATAATCTCCAGTTTAATCATCTTAATCTATGAAATCCAGACAAAATTGCTATATGCACATGTCCACATTCAGAGACCTTTACAGAAAGTGTGCCCTGCACGTATTGTGATAGTTTTAGAAAATGTTGTGTGTACACCAAAGTCTGACAACCTCAAAGCCCCAAGAGCCTCGTGCCTCTCCTGAGACTCTCTGACACATCGCTGTTTCTGGTCCTTTTTTGGAGATCCCCCACACACACACATGCACACACCCACACACACACACACACACACACACACACTTTAAAGGGAGATTTTTTTCTGTTTTTGGTTTATGGCATCGCATTAGCTCACCCAAAATATTAGCACACCATCCCTGAGAAGATGCTCAGAATGATGTGCTATTAGCCTGTTCCTTGTTAAAGCTGCCCTCAGACAAAAAATATCAAAAGACAGATGAATAAGAAGAACAATAATTGCAGCAAATTGCCTGCAAGCTAGCACAGGTACCTGTATAATTTTATGATCCTATCTTGAAGGGGCCAATTTTGGGACCTGATGCCATATCTCTGTTTTAAGGTTCTCTTCCTCCCCTATAGAAATGTCTCCATCCTTTGACACAGCTCCTGGACCCACATGTACAGAACCATTTAACTAGCCTTTAGCTCAGCTGTTTGACACTTCTCTACATTCTGGGGATTCAGGGTAAGATGGTGCGTTCCATTTAAATTCAGAGACCAGAGGCTAGACAGAGTTAAGCAGCACATGATTGGAGCAGGTTTAACTGGGACATAGTAAAGGGGACTTACCGATAAGTCTTCAGCAGTGTCAGGTTCAATGCCAGACCTCAGAGGGGGAGCATTGAGGGCAGATGGGGCGACATCTATGGGGCGAATGTGCATTTATGGAGACACAGATGGAAGTATGGATGTGAGAGCATCAGATACCTCGCAGCAGTGTGAAGATGTTTTGTCTCTGTGTTTCTTTAAATATGTTTTTATATCAAGTATTCTGTTCACCATTCTGCATGTGTATTGTTACCGCTCTTAATTCTGCTCATTCTCCTCTCTCCATCCTTCTACAGGCTTATGCATCATAATTGGATTTTCAGAAGATTACTTCGAGACAAAGATTATTAACGGGCAGGTGCTCTGTTTGACACCCTGCGATCAGAGGCATTCACAGTCAACGACCTGCCGAAACGGCGGACAGTGCAAAATCTTCATTGCCAACAAGCCGGTCTGCGAGTAAGTATGAAATAATCCCTTTATTAACATTTCATATTAAAGTCCAAAAAAGTTCCTCATCATCCTAATCTACCAATTGTAGTGTGTTTTTTCGAATTAATGGCAGCTAAGAAAACACAGATATAAAAACATCTAGGTCAAATTTGTGCTCTTGCTCTCCAAAGACGCATGGACACATGCAAAGTCTACTTTCAAGAAACTTGTTTGTTATGGTCACAAGGTGAACAATAACAAACGGGAGTTGCTTTGTGTCCCGACACCCCAAAAGAACCTGTTGTCTGTATGTTTTATAGCTGCTGGGTGGGACTTTCTCCGCCTGGGACTTTTCCCATCTTCCAGAAGGTTCCATCCTAGATTTTTCAACACTCACTTTCCTTTATTCTTGAATATAATTGTGTAATTTTCCCATCCTACACACCTTTATACAATGCAGTGGAGTCCAGAATTTCTTTATCTTTTGTTTATAAGGCACCATGAGGCATATTACTTTATTTTCTTAATTATGTGGTTTATTCAACGTGGCTAAATTTGCTTAAAATGGCTTCCCACTAAGCTCCAAATATGCTTTTCCTGGTCCTCAGTTTGGAACAGAATGTTCTGAACAGTTCTTTCCTCAATTACTTGTTTTCAGTTTAATTTTCTCAACTTTGAACAATGGGTTCCAGAGGATATGTATTTCAGCTCTATGTTGATCATTATATTAGTGGAGAAATATAAAAAATTACTTTAATATGACCAAAAACCATTACATGCATAATATTTCGTATGATAATTCTAACTACATTGTGAGATTGTGGCATATTATTAAAACAGTCTTTAAACATACATTTCTGTGGTCATTTCTAACCATTGTAGACCCTAAATAGGTAATACATTTAGTGCCCATTTTTTACCTTCAGTGTGGAACTCTAACTTCAAATGCTGGTGGTTCAGGTGTATATATGACTAAATATCTAAGAAAACATAAAACATAATAAAATGTACAATTTTGAAAATTGTTGTGGATAATATAGAAATTAGTATAAAAGTTATAGGTGTAATATTATCCCAGTATATAAGCCAAAATGTCATCTCGTAATATAAAACCAAAACATATGGCAAGAGTGTGATTGATTAATACCAACAATGTTTACATATGCTAATTATCTGTTACTACTAACTAATTCAAACAGAAGAAAGATACTTGAGTAATTAGAATAAGCAATGTTCGACATTCAACCACTGAAAATACATAAAGAAAAGAAAAACATTACAAGCATGAGTAATATTGATACCAACAACACATTGTAAGACAGTTTTTACTCAACACAATATTTCTGGACTCAATTCCTTTGCACATTCGCAGTGATGCCAATGAATGGCAACATACTGGAAACACTTAAGGGAACAAAGCGTTCTAGTATATTAGAGTGGCACAATTTAACAAACAAATGATGAAAACTCAACATGATGATGTGACAGAGGTCAATGGGGTCCTCCTCTATGTGGTTGTAAAGGTAGTTATTAAGGTGTTATAATCAATAACAGCCATGGATAGAGAGATGGTTCTAGTATGAACATTAACATCAATAAAGATTATAAATTGGATTGGACTGATAATATACGACAGCCTCACGTATTCTGCTGTTAAATAACAACTTATGTTTCTGTGGCACTATGATTTAGATGAATCAATGAAAATAGGTGCCCCCCATTTTATTTCCATTGCCAAAGGTCACTGTGTATTTGTAGAAGTACTGTAACATCTCTTTTGCTAAACGATAGTGTAATATAGGTTTTGGCCACCAGAGGGCACTCTGTACCTTAAGCATCATTTGACACCCTGGCAGAAGAAGCCTAGTAAGTTTGTGATGAAGCAGTGCACAGACCACACACCAAGTATTATCCTGTTAACCTGTAATTCTTTGTTTTTGCAGTTCCTGCTAAAATAAATATGTTGTGTGGAGATGGGTTGGCCTATCATTTTCAACAGTGTAACATTTCTGATATTGGTTAATGCAGGATGAAGAGTCTGGAGTATGGGAGGTTCACAGCAGCAGGCTATCCATGTTTGTAGTCATGGTTAAAGTTAAAATGTGTGAAATTACCAGGAACTACCTCATATTTTAATAGACTAATCATTTGACAGTCATTATTGTTGATTATTATGTTGATTATTATGACTCTGTCATTAATATTGTGAACATCAGTAAATGGAAGGCAAAATGTTAGCATTTAAAGCCAAGAAGGTCCACAGCAGCAGGTTGATAATAATAGTTACAGTTCAATTGTTTGAAATTAACAGGAGCTACTGTGTGCTTAGACAGACTGATTACTAAGCACACAGGAGCTGTAATGATAACGGAATGAGGCTAAACGAAGGGTACAATCTCAGCATATGTCACAGTTTAATGTATGCAGGTCCACAGCAGCAGGCTGTACATACCTACAGTCTAGGGCAAACCAGAGATGAGTGAGTACAAAAGAAAAAGAAAGAAAGGGACAAAGAAAGAGAGGGAGTGCTGGAGAGACAGAGAGAGAGGTGCTCACTGTGCTAAGCAGTCTAAGCCTGTTGCATCTTAACTATGTGTCTAAACTATGCACTATGAGCTGTTCCCTAACTGAAAGCTTTATCAAAGTGGAATGTTTTAAGTCTAACCTTAAAGGTGAACTGTGGTCGGTAATGGTTCCAGAAAAGAGGAGCCTGATAACTGAAGGCTTTACTTCCCATACTACTTCTACAGACTGATGGGACCACGAGCAGACCTTGTTGATAACTGTGTTAAAAAAAAAAAAAAGAAACAAGACTGCTGTGACACACACACAGTGAGGAGGTCCACCATGATGAATGCTTGGACTGTGCTGTACATGCTAATCATAGACACAGCAGAGAGTTTACCCAGACTTTAAAGGGTTAATCCTCCTTGATCTGTGCTGTGTTATAATCATCTGCCTCCCGTCACAGCTGTCCAAACCCATCCACCTTCTGGTATCTGCGCGACAACTGCAGCCTCCCCATGCACACCACGGCCTTCTTTGCCGGGCTGAGCGTCACACTCGCCATTCTCCTGTTAGTCATGGTAGCATTTGTGCTGAGGAGAAAACTGTTACAGAAGAGGTGAGACCCAGAGACTGTATACCAAACCTGTGGACACACCAGTGAGATGTGCTGATGTTTGTGTTGTGTTTGCAGGTACAGAGTCAAGGGAGAGCAGGTCAACCAGAAACCGAGTGAAGACTTTGAGTTATACACATTGAAAAGCTCTGGTAAGAGTTCTGTGACACCAACAGGGAAGGGTTGGTACTGTTATCAAGTTTTAAAGGGACATTTCTTGATTTTTTTAAGTAGGGTTTTTCTACTGGTCCTTCCTTTTTAACTGATTTGCTCTGACCATATGAGCACCAGGAGAGCCCTCAGGTCCTCAGGAAGGGGTATTTAGTAGTTCCCAAAATAAAAAATAAACCAAAAAAAAAAAACAGTGAACCGTGGTTTCAATATTATGGCCTCCATCTTGGGAACACTCTACCTGCACACCTGAGGGTGCCACCTACTGTTCATGTTGTTTAAAGCAAACTCAAAACCCACCTTTGTAGTCTGGCTTTAAGCTGATTTTTGTTTCAATTTCTGCATTATATGTTTTTAATCCTATTTTAGCTTAAGAGTTACTTTTTTGTGTTTTATTACCTCTTTTTATTTTATTTTCATTTGTTTGGTTTTATAAATTATTATTTTTATTCTCATGTTTTTCACACATATAGCATACAAGCCTCACAGAGAAAACAAAAACAATGCCCAAACCCGACCTAAGCATACACACATAAACTCACACACACTCACCTATAAAAACACCCACATCAGGGGGAAAGTGATGCAGATTGCCGTACCAAGTACTATCGAGTTCAGTTCATCTTAGATGAAAAGGACAAACAAGTATCTGTTAATACATATCAATCATAAAAAAGAAAAAAAACAAAAGAAAACAAAAACAAATCTGTCACAGTCTATATAAATACTGTTGGGCAAAGTCCAGGTGCCTCATTTATAAAACATTGTGTAGGATCCTTACTAAAAGTGAACGTGCACCCAAAAGCTGAAAAAGACTTGCGCCAAATAAAAATCTGATTTATAAAACCGTGCATGCGCACACTTGCAAGCACTTTTCCATTTATAAATCACAGTCCACTTGGAAAGTTGCGCAGGTGGGTTTACCTCACATCCTGCCCTTTACACACCTCCATTTTACCATGAATGGTCAATGCAAAGTACCTCATGAATCTTTTTGCACCGCCTGCCTGCAGACTTTTCCCGACACGGATGTGCGTCAGAGGGGGCAGCAACACGCCTTGGTTGCGTATAGTCTGCCAAAACCAAAGAAAATGAAGAAGTTGTGTGTCAGGATGAATAAGTCATGTGTTGACCCAGGCCACCGTGCCACTAAATTTGTCAAAACCATGTTTGAGGAACAAATAATTTGTACACTGATTGTAGGCACATTTTTTTTAATTTTCACTCGGAGCTCTTACAGATATGCGAGTGCAGACTGTCATTTGCGCCGATCACATTTGGGAAACTGGACATTGCTGCAGAGCTTTTAATGTTGCGTGTACACCCACAGTGTAACGAACCCTGATGTATCAACTGCTCATGTTTATAATGCCATCCAACACGGCTGGCATTATTGTGCTGAGGGATGGCTGCGATATCCCAGTCCTAAGAACAGAATTGAACTGTTATGTCATTCCAAAATGGGCTTTAGACCGAAAATGTAAAATTATATATTGTTAATCATATTAAACACATATCTGTGGGCTTATTCCCGCCAAAAGGAGCCAGTTGCCAGAAACCCCTGAGTTTGTCAGCACCAATACGCCCCCGGCGGGTGGTTTTGTTTAACATTGGGACCAGTTCAGCACATAGATCCAAGAGCACTGCTCTGTGGTATCGAAATCAGTTTATTATCCAGTCATCATTATGGGCCAGGAAATCTTCGTGGTCCCTAAAAACTCTCTCTTTCAAGCCCCGTTTTGTGCATAAGCAAGCTTTATGCTATATATTCAACAAGGGACCCCATGATGCTTCCCATTTATGTTGACCTTTTATATTGTTAAACTGCAGTTTCTCGAGATGAATGACTGAAACGAGGTCATGTAAACAGATTTTCAAGCATGGTGCGGTCAGTGTCTTCCAGTCCTTAAGAATAACCTTTTTGGCTAGTACCATGCCCATCAGTAACAGTGGTTGAATGTGTGAAGGGAGAATTCAGGAGTCCTCTGAACATTCAAAAATAGCCAAATTCCTATACAGGGAAAGAGTCCTGTGTTAAAAAAGAAAAGATCCTTGACCAAAATGAATAAATAAGTGTACAGTCCCAAAATAAATGCAACGTGTCATCATTCGATTTACATTTATCAGACAGTGGAGACACATAGGAAAAAAATGTATTCAACATGACCTTAGAGCAGTGAAAACAATGAATCACTTTAAACTGAATTAGCCTGTGTGTGCTATTTATTGAGCAACTATGAATACAAGAAAGTGCAGTCCTCCAAATGTTAACAGGCAATATTTCATTAATTTCTCTTTCCCAAGCCCTCTTTATATTTATTGTTTGGTTTTAAGACTGATTTATTTTTAATTGACTGTAAATGATTTTTTTTTTAATCTTTATTATATGTTATCAGGGTTTTATCAGTTTAGTCTCAGGTCCTGTGTTCCCTCATTTTAAATTTTTAATTCAAGATGTCACTCCCTCAGTCGTCTGTGGCTGTTTGAAACAGATGCTTCACAGAGTCCTTGTGTGTGCATGTGGATGTGTGTTTGTGTCTGGGTATGTGCATTTGTTTGTGTGTGTATGTGCTTGTATTCCTATAGTTTTGGGGACATCAGTGTGTTGAAGGATATCACGATGACTCCCCCACCTCATCCGTCGACTGGGCAGTTGAATGGGGAGCCAAAGGCAATGCACGGGCCGGCGCGCGTCGCTCGTTTCTCTTTGTTACTCGATTACTGAATTGCTTATGTTTGCGTCTTCCTTTATAGACATTAGACATGAGTCTTAGTTAAAAATAAGTGACTTTAATGGTTCCTTATAGAATTGTAATTAAAGAAATATTTAAATGTGTTCAATCCTTGTTCAGGTTTTGAAATGATGGACATCTTTGCTTGTGAAATAAGGAGAGTATATAATCATATATATGTTAAAGCTGTGACAGGATAAGAGTGAAAGAGAGAAGGACGAGGGAGACAGGGTAAGAGGGAGAGGAGCCGGAATGGGCTAAGCACTCCCCCAAGCTGGACCGGGCTCGGTACCCTGCCTCACCTCTACACCCTCAGTTACCTGAGGATAAGAGAGAGGATAGAAAGAAACCTCAGTTAATATGTGAAAATAGTACTATATACTTTTTTGTTGGTTCTCCTTTGCGTTTTTTGTTGCTTGTTTTTTATATAAAAAAGTTGTATTATCTTTCATTGTTTGTTATAATTGCTATTGTTTATACATTCTGTTCAGTTTTGTTGCTTATTTGTTTGTTGAGAAGTAAGATTCGGTTTGGTTATTTAGGATTTATTGTTGGTTCTTGTGTATTTCAATAAAAGAACACTAGGTTTTGTTGTTGTTTGTTATTATCGTTGTCCTCCTTGACATTTCAATAAAGAGAGTATTTTCCATATCATTGGTGTTTGTGTGCTTAATAATTCGTCACCTGATTAAAGATAGAAAATGTCTTTGAAATGAAAGCTTTGCTGTTGTGGATTAGGTAAAAGAACCTTCTGGTTGGGTTTAGAGAGAGGGTCTGGGTGAGGGTTAGGGTTAGGAAGTGAGAGAAATATCTCGATGGTTCTCCCCGCCTCGTCCGCCGACTGGGCAGTTGAAATGGAGAACCAAAGGAAATGCACGGGCCGACGCCTGTCGTTAGCAGCTCTCCGTTCCTTAATTACTCTATTCCTTGTTTTTGTGTCTTTTTAAGTTGTCAATTTGGAAGAAGTGACTTGGCGTTTCCTTTGTAAAGTAAAATTTTTTATGGGAATTCCTATCTTCAAGAATTGCTGTTTTTAGCCTTGTTATTGTTAATGCTATTATTGGCTGACCTTACTGGTCTTTTCTTACAGTTACCTATCTTGGCTTTAATAAAGTTTCTATGGGAATTCTTCAAAATTAGCTGTTTTTAGCCTTGTTAATGTTAATGCTATTTTTGGTTGACCTTACTGGTCTTTCCTTATAATTGGCTTATAAAAAGTTATAATTAGGCTTCCCTGACTAGGGTTGGTTTTTAAGGTCTCCCAGACTAGGGCTTAAATTCCAAGATTGTGGGATTATAATAGAGATCCTGATTGGATTTAGGCATAGGTCTTCCAGACTTGTAATTCCTAACGGTTAGGTTTAGAGTAATGGTTAGGTGTTGAAGGATATCACGATGGCTCCCCCCACCTCATCCGTCGACTGGGCAGTTGAATGGGGAGCCAAAGGCAATGCACGGGCCGGCGCACGTCGCTCGTTACTCTTTGTTCCTAGATTACTCAGATCCCTGTATTTGTGTCATTCTTTTTTAAGGTAAATCCCAGAATGAAATAAGTGACTTAAAAGTTCAGTTGTTTAAAAGGATACTTTTAAGAGTTTGATAAATATCTTTCTTTATTCCCTGGAATAAATTTTTTTTCGATGACAGTGATATGCCCCTGTTTTTTTTTTTTAAATGTTATTTTATACTTTATATTTTTTCTTTTTTTCTTAAAATCATTAAAGAGAAGCTAAATCATATATTTAATGATAATTCTGTGTGATTTGGTCTTCCTCAAACTGTGTTAATTTATCTATCATAACTTTTCCCATAAAGTATTATCCATATGTGCATTATAATTTTTTTTTAAATTAAGTCTTTAATATGGAATAAACCTCTTATTTCCAGGTTAACAGAATTAATGAAATTTATGTGTACAATTCATTAAAATTATGTCTATTAAATTAAGGTGAAGTTCGTGGGAAGAAACTTATAACTATTTTTGTTAAGAGACTAAGGCAAAGGAAAGGGTAGGATAAGATAAAGAGTGAGACAGAGTAAGGGGAGAGATGCCTTAACGGGCTAAACTCTCCCCCTGCCGGAGCTAGTCTCCAAATAACCTATTCCACCAATAATCAAACCCAAAGTCAAAGTGAAAAAAACTTTTTTTGGATAACAAATAAGGAAGAAGGAGACAGGGTTAGAGGAGAAATGCCTGATCGGGCTAAATTCTCCTCCCACCGGATCGGGCGTAGAACCCTGCCTCCCCCCAGCACCCTGAGTTTCCTGAGGGTAAGAGAGAGAAGAGTCGTACAAATAAATTAGTTAGAAAATGTTGTAAGTTTTATTAAAAGTAGTATAAAATATAAAATGTAGTTTTTCACAAAATAAAACCACAGAAGTCAATGTCCAAGATCGACAAAGGTTTTGCTTGTTAACCGAAGTTTAAACCAAAGGAACGATAGTTATAATTATAATCAAATCCACAATCATCAAAGGTAATAAAAATGAACAGAAGCTGCCAAAACCTATTTACAGGTAAATCAATTTTTTTTCAATAAATGTCCTTCTCATTTAAACCCTTTGGATACTGTGTGTCCAGTTTTTTAATCCAACGTCGTTCGGCCTGTTTTCGACGGTAAGTGTCCCATTTTGGGTTTTGTTCAAGTCCTCTGAGAAAAAGATTCCTTAGGCCATGTTGCTGGAAGTGTTGGACCAAAAATGTATTAATTTTATGTCCATTTTTAATGTTATATTTATGGTGCGACAGTCTTGTAGACAAGGAGTTGCGAGTTTCGCCCACATACTGTTTAGAGCACTTCCTGCATTTAATCAAATAAACACAGTTAGTTTGCTTCAGAGAGAAGTTATCCGGAAGGGGATATGCTCTTCTCGTAGTATGGCTCCTAGCTACTCCTTGATTCCTTGGAAGGTTTATAGGAGTCATTGGTTTGCTCAGTTTGGCTCTCACTAGTAAATCCTTCAACGTTGGATTTCTCTTAAAGGCAGAAATGACTCGAAATTGGTTAATGAGTCTATGGTTTTTAAATATTTTTTGAAAATGCACTTTAAGTCTGTAGTGGGCTCTTGTAATGTACCGAGAATATGTCGAGATCAATGGGATAATACGTCGGCAATCTGTTTTTTCAGTTTTTGAATCCAATTTGGATTCAAATGTTTCCTTTCTGACCTGTCTTAAAAAGGATCTCGAGTATCCTCTTTTCCTAAGAACTTTAAAAATACACTTTATAGCCTGAGATTTGTCTTTCTGGTGAGTGCAGTTCCTATCGATCCTCAATAGTTGTGATTTCAGGATTCCTTTAAAGACAAGTCTCAGATGAAAATCACTCTTACGTAAAAGTGCGTGCGTATCAGTTTGTTTAAAATAGATCTTAGTCCCAAGGATTCCCCAATCAGCGAAGGATGGGCCTTTATATATTTCCAAGTCTAGGAAATTTACCTTGGAAGGATGTTTTTTGGTTTCAAGTCTAATCAGGCTATGATGACTATTTAAAGTCTGCCCTCTAGTGGGTGTTTTTGTAAAGCCTTTTTAATAGACTCCATCCCTAAGGGTGTATCAATATTTGTATATAGACTGTTTACGTCCATTGTGAATAGGAAACAAGGTTCCTGTAAACACATCTTTTGTATTTTTTGGATAAGATCCTGAGTGTCTTTAATGTAACTTGGATGTTTTATAGCAAGTGGATTTAAAAAGTAGTCAATAAACTCGGCGATTCTGTAACTTTAACTTCCACAATCTGACACAATAGGATGTCCAACTGGAATCCTATATGGGATTGTCCACTTTTCAGGGGGTTTATGGACTTTAGGTCATAGGTAAAAATACAGTTGTCTAGGGGAGTCTTCTCCTTTAAGATAGTGTGTCTGTTTTTTGAAAGAATCTTCTTTTCTTCTAATTTATCCAAAATTGTGTCAATCATTTGTTTAGTTTCCATAAATATGGGATTTTTAATAGGTTTGTAATAAGTCCTGTCCTGTAATTGCCGAAGCCCTTCATGTATGTAGTCAATTCTATCCATTATGACAGTTGCATTTCCTTTGTCGGCTGGTTTTATGACTATACTAGAGTTTTCTCTTAGATTTCTGATTTCTTCTTCTTCCTGGATTGACAGATTCGGGGTATCTTTAATTTGTTCAAGTTCTTTCAAAACAGACTGATCTGTCTCTATTAATTGTAAGACTTCAGGTGGCAGTTTATCAGGATCTGGTTCCCATGTCGATTTAGGAAGAAAAGGTTTTACATTCTCTGGTGCTGTAGGGCCAAAATAAGCACTTAATTTAACAGACCTATGATACTGAGATAAGTCAATAGCTAAAGCATCTCTTTTGCTTCTTGCAGCACTCCACGTGGGTACAAAGAAAGTCCCTTTTTTAACAGTTTTATCTGGGTAGGATTCAAAGTTACACATTGGGAGAGATTAATGACTTCCTCACCTAGTAAGTTTACAGTCCCTATTGGGACGTGTTCAAGCCCAAAAAAGATTGCCAGTGGGCCCACATCTTGGTGGCTGTCTCCGTGGTCCAATGCATGTTGTCCTCTTCAGTTTCAAAGGATTCTCGATCAATCTGGGGATCTGACGTCCTGAATCTTTAATCAGAAAGTTCAGGGTTTTAATGTGCGCCTTTATTTTCGATGGCAAGTGATCCGAATGATTAATAATTGGTATATAGATCTCTGCTTGGGGAAAAGTCCCTTTAGCACAAGCGAGCAGATCTTTGAGGTCCTTTTTGAGTGTAATTGGATTACCCTGGTTCCTACTGTTTAATCCAAAAGACAGGATAACTTTTGATACCTCATCTGTAGTTGGGGTGTTATTTCTTATCAGGTTTTTTTGCATGGTTTAAATTTGCTCCTGGATAAGCATCAACTTGAACCCTGTTGTCCGGAATCTGCGGTAATCTAGTAAGGTTTGAGTCACCCAGGATAAGGATCGGTCTCGATGGATTTAATGTCCAATTCTTCAACTTGTCTCCTTTGTGCAAGTGGTGTTGGAAAAGGGGGTTAACAGGTGTTAGTGCTGGTGGTTCCTCCCTGTGTTCTTCCTGTGAGCCCTGGGGTGATGGTGTAAAAATTCGGCGTGAGGCTCTCTGAGGCAATGGAGGTGGAACAACAGGTAAAGATGGACTGAGTTCCAGATCAAAGCAAATATCCCAATTAGTGGAATGCTCAGGTGTACCTAAAGCAGTGTCTGAGGGTTTCTCCGAGGTCTGCATAAAAGGGGCCGGTTCCGAGAGTGCATTTGGGTCATGGAGTTTAGGTCGTTTAGGTGTTTGTGTGGAGGACTCTTGAAGAGTTGGAGTAGCCGCTCTTTTAGTTGGTGTTGAAAGGTGTTCAAGACCCTGTCCACCTATGTTGATTAGGTCCGTGATTTTCTAGTTTCACTAGGTTAATGGTGGTTGGTTTTACACGAGGGATGTCTTTTTTGGACCATTGTACAGCGACCGCAAAAGCCTGCTCCCAGTCATCTTTGTTTAGGTTCTGTATTTGCATATGGATATCACCAAGTATGGACTGATAGTGTTCCTCTATAAGTTGAAGTGTGGTATACATCCAGTTAGTGGCATTTGCCGTTTTTAGAAGATCTGTATTTGCGTTTGGAAATGCTGGACATACAGTCTGAGTCAAATGATTTTGGAGTTTTTTAAGACGAATCGGGATTTCGGTATCCGGCAAACAGTTTACGTGCAGAAAATGATGGTAAGTCTTGATGTAATTTGCGAATGCTCTGGTTAGGAGTTGAAAGTTATCATAGGTTGTTGTTGATGCCATTGTTGAGGCCTGAAATAGTAGAAGAAGGAAAAAAAATATATAAATAAATAATACTAATAAATAACGGGAGATCAAAAGGTCGTCTAGTTGAAGTTTGATTAATTAATACACAAGTCGATTCATGTCAGAAAGCACATTGTGTTCTTTTATAAGTGCAATGTAATTTTTTGGAACATTGTCAATGGTAAGATTATAATAGTTTGATTTGATTAAAGGGTATTATTTTGTAGTTGTTTTTGTTATTCCTTATTAATAATTTAACTACCCCTGGTTAGGTGTTGCAGGATTAGACATCAATCTTAGTTAAAAACAAGTGACTTTAATGATTCCTTATAGAATTGTAATTAAAGAAATATTTAAACTTGTTCAGTCGTTGTCTAGGTTTTGGGTTGGGTTTGGTTAAGGGTTGTACAGATGCCCCGCTTAATATAAGGTATAACTGCTAAAAATTAACAGAATTTAAAACCATAAAAGGGGGATAAGTTTATGTCTATAGTTTGTTAATTTTTTCAGAGGAAGCTAGGTCGATTTCCAACGTGGCCATAATATTAAGTACACCTGTTGCCAGTAAGGGGGAACGCAAAAAATTAATAAAGAATGATGAAATCCTGAAATAGTACAAGGAAATGATAAAATACCTTAAAGAGGGGCATTATTGATAATTAATACTAGTAAGAAAGAAAGAAGAAGAAGAAGAATGGAAAATGATGAAATCCTGAAGTCCAAAAAGAAAACTGTAAACTAACTTAAAGAGGGATATTGTTTGTAATTAATGGAAAAGGAAAAAGGTAAAAAATAATAAAAATTGATGAAAAACTGAGATACGAAAAAAGAATATATGAGCTAACTGAAGAAAGAGTGTTGTTTGTAAAAAAAGGAGGGGGTTAAGAACCTTAAATAAACATAATGAAGGGTATCAGGGAGGGGAGTTTGCCCACCTCTATTTTTTGCTTTAGTTTGTCAGTTTGAGGAAAAAAAAACGTCTGTTGATTTCGATGCATTATTTCAACTCTACATTCTCACTGTCACGATTTATCCCAGGAAAACAACAGGGAAAGACCCAAATGCAGATAAACAAAAACTGGCTTTATTCAAAACTAAAGGGATCAAAAAACTCCAAAAACAATTCCTTACAAAAATCCAAACACAAAAACAGTCCTTAACTAAAAAAGCACAGAAGTTCAAAACAACAAAGTAACAAATCAAAACTGGTCACAAAGTTCAAAAACGAAGTTTCAACAGAAAAAACCTCAAACTCAGGAGACACTGGAGATCAGGGAAATACTCAGAGCAAGGAACCAAGACAGAAGAAACAGGAAACATGAAGCCAAGACAGAAGAAACAGGAAACATGAAGCCACGGCAGAAGAAACAGGAAACATGAAGCCAAGTCAGAAGAAACAGGACATGAAGCCACGGCAGAAGAAACAGGAAACATGAAGCCACAGCAGAAGAAACAGGAAACATGAAGCCAAGTCAGAAGAAACAGGAAACATATAGCCACGGCAGAAGAAACAGGAAACATGAAGCCACAGCAGAAGAAACAGCAGTGAGCCCACAAAGACAAGGGGAAAACACGAGGGTTAAATACATGAGGTGATTGGGGTAAACGAGAAGCAGCTGAAACAGGAAACATGAAGCCAAGACAGAAGAAACAGGAAACATGAAGCCACGGCAGAAGAAACAGGAAACAGAAACAGGAAACATGAAGCCACGGCAGAAGAAACAGGAAACATGAAGCCACGGCAGAAGAAACAGGAAACAGAAACAGGAAACATGAAGCCACGGCAGAAGAAACAGGAAACATGAAGCCACGGCAGAAGAAACAGGAAACAGAAACAGGAAACATGAAGCCACGGCAGAAGAAACAGGAAACATGAAGCCACGGCAGAAGAAACAGGAAACATGAAGCCACGGCAGAAGAAACAGGAAACATGAAGCCACGGCAGAAGAAACAGGAAACATGAAGCCACAGCAGAAGAAACAGGAGTGAGCCCACAAAGACAAGGGGAAAACACGAGGGTTAAATACATGAGGTGATTGGGGTAAACGAGAAGCAGCTGAAACAGGAAACATGAAGCCAAGACAGAAGAAACAGCAAACATGAAGCCAAGACAGAAGAAACAGGAAACATGAAGCCACGGCAGAAGAAACAGGAAACAGAAACAGGAAACATGAAGCCACGGCAGAAGAAACAGGAAACAGAAACAGGAAACATGAAGCCACGGCAGAAGAAACAGGAAACATGAAGCCACGGCAGAAGAAACAGGAAACATGAAGCCACAGCAGAAGAAACAGGAAACATGAAGCCAAGTCAGAAGAAACAGGAGTGAGCCCACAAAGACAAGGGGAAAACACGAGGGTTAAATACATGAGGTGATTGGGGTAAACGAGAAGCAGCTGAAACAGGAAACATGAAGCCAAGACAGAAGAAACAGGAAACATGAAGCCACAGCAGAAGAAACAGGAAACAGAAACAGGAAACATGAAGCCACGGCAGAAGAAACAGGAAACATGAAGCCACGGCAGAAGAAACAGGAAACATGAAGCCACGGCAGAAGAAACAGGAAACATGAAGCCACAGCAGAAGAAACAGGAGTGAGCCCACAAAGACAAGGGGAAAACACGAGGGTTAAATACATGAGGTGATTGGGGTAAACGAGAAGCAGCTGGGGAAGAACAATCAAGGATCAGGTGTGACAGGATGAGACAGGAAGCAAAACCCACGACATTAAGGGGAGACAGGAGGACTTTCAAAATAAAACAGGAAACACCAGGACAAGACTAGAAACATGAACAAAACGGGTAACTTGACAAGGACCAAGAGAAGAAGTCAAGAGATACAGGACAAGAGATCAAAACTGGAAATAAGGAGTAGATAATACAAAATTAAACAGGACAAGGAGTGAATAACCAGAACACAAAGAAAAAGGCATACAAAATAAAACAGGACCAGCACAATCATGACACTCACTGATCTTGGGGATAAAGAGGAGGATGATGATGTTATTTCAAGATCTTTCAATTCAAAAAAAATTAATCCACAAGCCCCCAAAGGGTTAAAGTTAGGAGCCAAGCAAAATTAGGTTGGATCTTATTATCCATAGGGGATATCGGTTAGGTTTTAAGGTAAAAGGTTTTGTTGTTTTTAAAGTGTCTCCAAAGACTTTTACACCGTGCACGGGCTCGCAAATACTACTCCACAAATCAGACAAAATGCAGTGATCTGCTTCAAACGGGCCCAGTTTTACCATCGTTGGTATGCTGGGCCCTTGTTTTTTTTAATTTTTTTTTTTTTTTTTTTAATTTTTCAACTTTTTAAACAAATCACATGTTCAAGGAATCTTGTTTTAAGTGACCCAGTCTTACCATCGTTGGTATGCCGGGTCAATACATGTCCTTCCACACATTCTCACAAACAAAATGGCCAGTCTGCAGCACACGGCAGGCGGCCATTTGAAGACTTCCTCACACTAAATGGGCCTTTTTAGTGGGCATGCGCCTGGCCGTCCCCGGCCCAAAACAATTATAAGTGCTTTAAAGGATAAGTGCTCAAATGAGAAATACACAACTCAAAAATAAACTCAAAACAATAAAGAGACAAAACAAGACAAAAGGGGACAGGGATGGACGGGCACACGCTCACCTCAAGAGTCAATGTTTAGTTTTCTAATTCATTGAGGCCATTGGGCACCCTAGTCTTAAGGTGTCTTATCCATTGTCTTTCTGCCGCCCACCGTTGTGCCGCAGACCAGCCAACTCCCGTCTCCAAACCAGAGATCATCAGACTCTCTCGTCCGTGGTCCCCGAAGTGCTCCTACAGCACAGTTTCTTTTATGTTTCGATCAATGTAGTACAAGTGTTGCTTGAGACGCTCATCGAGCTTGTTCTGAGTTTGTCCAACATACAACTTTTCGCACACTTTGCACTGAATCAAATAGAGCAGATTTGTTGACTCTGGTTGAAAAGTCTGCCAAATTGGCCTTTCACAATCGGTGTATTTGTTTTTCACATATTTGATCGATTTGAAATATGTTATTTTTTGCTGTCTGAGGTTTATCATTTTTTTAGGGACACACAGATGAGAGAGTCCTTTAGGTTTTTATTATTTTTTTAGCAAAAGAATTGTTTTTTAATTTTATGTTTGAGAGAGATTAAAAATGTTACTTGTTTCAGGGGCGAGAAGACTCCGTCCCCTCTCTCTCTAGTTTAATTGCTTCATCCATGATTCAAAAATAGCAGAGGCGGTGGAGGCCGTCCAATGGACACCGTCAAGTCCCACCTCAAACAGATCCCCCTCCAATAAGTCCAATGTTCTGAATTGTTCTAATAAAAATGTGTTTATTTGTTCTGTTAGGTCCAAGATAGCAGGTGGTTGTGTTGTCGAGCACTGTATGAGTGGAATAAAAATTTGCGCCTGTGGAAAAGTCCTTCGCACTAGTGCCACCAAGACTTGAAACTGTTTTTTGATTTGTCTTAAACAATTATTCAAGCCCACCGACAACACCACCTTTTCTGTTGTTGTTATTTGTGTCTGTAGTTTCTCTATGATGTTCTTGACATGATGAACCATGGCCCCAGGGAAACTGTCCACCTGGACTGACATGTGTCCATAGAGGGCGATTCTGGCCAAGTTGGAGTCCCCCAACACCAAGATCGGCTCCTCGGCCCTCAGAGACCACCTCCTGTTTTTTTGGGGGGTGTTCTCGTGCCTCGTTGGCCTTCGGAGTGGGGCCTGAGGGGCCAGATTTGGGTCCGGGTGGTCCAGGTCGACCAGGGCTCCTGGTAGGGTCCCCCCATCTATCGGCGGGGTTGCCACACCCTCTCCAGGTCCCCGATGTTCTTCAGCCGCCGGGCCTGTCCAGAAATCTCCCCCCTCACAGGAGAAGAACACAGGAGGTCCGATTCCAGAACTGCCACATTTGATAACACAGAGTTGTTTTTATTGTTTGTGTTTTTATTGTTTATTGTTTGTGTAATAAAAACATTGGGGCAAGAGCCCTCTCCTCCTCCAGAGATGTTGAGGAGGTGTTGCTCCAATTCCCCAGAAGGCCCAATCCCCTCCACCGTGTGCACCCGGGCCGTGGTGTTTTTCGGCCTCCCTCCCCCCGGCTGCCCCCCCACCGACTCCCCTCCAGCAAGAGCCCCCTGTTTATTAGGTTTAGGCGCTGGAGGAAGGGGTTGGCTAGGGTCAGGCACCGGGAGAGGGGGGTGGTTAAGGTTAGGGCCTGGTGGAGGGGGTGGGTTAAAGTCCGGGGGGAGGTCAGATCTCTGGTCCAGTTCCGTCTCTGGTGGACGCTGGGGAGAGTAGGTTCCCGTCCCCCCCACCACGTGTACCTGGACCGTGATGGTAATCAGTCCACCTCCCCCAGGCTGTCCCCCTCCCGACTCCTCCCCAGCTGGAGCCCCCCGGTTCGGGTTAGGCGCTGGGGGAGGAGATTGGTTAGGCTCAGGCATCGGGGGAGGGGGGTGGTTAGGTTTAGAATAGGTGGGGGGGGGGGGGGTTAGGGTCTGAGTCGGAGGGTTAGGGTTAGGGTTAGGTATTTAGAGTATATCTCGATGGCTCCCCCCACCTCATCCATCAACTGGGCAGTTGAATGGGCAGCCAAAGGCAATGCATGGGCCGGCGCACGTCGCTCGTTGCTCTCTGTTCCTAGATCACCCTGACTCTTATTTATATGTCTATCTCTAAAAAGAACTTGACCTTGGGTTTCCATCATAAAAGGTAAATCCGTTCAGGAATATTTTATATGCATTTTTGTGGCTTTTTAATTTGTTGAAAATGAAGATTTGGTTTGATTAGTTATGCTCAAGTTGTTGCTTCATGTTTATTCAAAATAGAGACATTGTGTCTTATTGTTTATTATACTCCTTGCTTCATTATTTGTGCGTTTTGTTGCTTCTTGTTTCTATAAATTATGTTTTATTGTCGTTTGTTCCAAGTTTTGTTCCTTGTATATTCTGTGCATTTTTATTGCTTCTTTGTTTGCTGAAAAGTAAGATTTTGTTTGATTATTTTTGCTTTGTTGTTGTTTCTTGTGTATTTCAGAGAAGGACAATAAATCTTCTTATTGTTTGTTATGATCTTTGTCCTCTTTGACATTTCAATAAATGAAGTATTTTCCACATCAGTGATGTTAGTGTACTTAATAAATTGTCCCCTGATTCAGGTTAAGAGACCTTATTAGGATTAACATTGTCCTGTTTAGGATTAAGCATATAAAAAGCCTTTGGTTAGGGTTAGGGAAAAGGTCTGGGTGAGGGTTAGTTTTCTAAGAAATATCAACATCCCTAAAGTGAGGATTAAAATTGTCCTGGTTAGGATTAAGCACATAAAACCTCCTGGATAGGGTTAGGAAAAGGGTCCGGGTGAGGGTTAGTTTTAAGAATATCAATATACCTCGACCGGGTTTAAAGGATAAGTTCGGTTTCTACAGCTTTCACATAGTTTATAGAATGAAGTAGAACAATATACTCACCCAGAAGGCTTTCCTGATCCAAACAGTGCTTCGGGAGATATTTAGATCCAAAATCGAGCGGGGGACATCCGTATAAATGGTAGCAGACGGGGCATCTGTAGCGCCGCTCCTAAAACTGCATTAATCGTCCAAAAACTCATTCGTTTCACCAACATTTCATCATGGTCCGCTCACGCTACTCCTCCACGACAGTCCGGTGTCACTCCACCCATGTTTTTGTGACTGTGCTGACCTCTGAACTGAAAAGTTTCTTTCGGTTGCGCGCACATGCGCAGTACGGCTCATTGTTTCAGCGGCGAGCGGTGGCTACACAATAACTTTCTTCTTCCAGTTTTGTGCAAAATGGACGAATATCTATCGGATGAAGATGCTGTGGACGAGAACTTTGAATATGATGGGTGTCCTTACCGTTTCGATCCAGAGTATACAGATGAGGAGCTCATCGAAAGGAGGACGCGGAGGCAAGAAACTTTTCAGTTCAGAGGTCAGCACAGTCACAAAAACATGGGTGGAGTGACACCGACCTGTCGTGGAGGAGTAGCGCGAGCGGACCATGATGAAATGTTGGTGAAACTAATGAGTTTTTGGACGATTAATGCAGTTTTAGGAGCGGCGCTACAGATGCCCCGTCTGCTACCATTATACGGATGTCCGCCGCTCGATTTTGGATCTAAGTATCTCCCGAAGCACTGTTTGGATCAGGAAAGCCTTCTGGGTGAGTATATTGTTCTACTTCATTCTATAAACTATGTGAAAGCTGTAGAAACCGAACTTATCCTTTAAGCAATCACAAAATATAGAATTTTACAGACACATCATCAGTAGTGTACCTCAGAATCACAGAGTGTTTTGGCCATTACCACTAGACACTCTCATCCGAGGAAGGCCCTGCCGGGGTTGATCAGATCCCGGGGTGTGTCCGTTGTGTGTTTGTGGGAATTATATTAGTCATTGTGTTCTTTCATGCACTATTTTTAGTCATATTTAGTGTCATTAGCATGTACAATGCCATATTTGGTTTTCACATTGTTATCTTAAGTAAAGTGACATACATATGGATGCATTTATAATAATGCATAATTCATCATAACGTTTCATTGTAGGGGCTAAGTAAAGTGTGATGCATTTGGATGCATTTATAAGAATATATGCTGCATCTTAACTGATTAGAATGCAAGACATAATAATACAGTAAATGTGGGTTCTGTAGAAATGGAAACTCAAGGTATTAAAAATACATATTAGTATTAGTAAGAAAAAGACCAAATACATTTTTCAAGTTTATTCAGGGTGTCAAACAACTGCAGAACACCCTCCCCCCAGAGGGGCATCAAAGGACGTTTTCTTGGAGCAGCTTTTTAAAGTGCATGTTAACACTTACATGTAAATAGTATACATATGTACATATGTAAACACTTGGCCCTCATACTAAAGTATGGTTGCCAGCTGATAGGTGGATAGTAGTGCCAATGCATATTAATGGGAATAGAGCTTTTTTTTTTTAGTTGTTTTTTGTTTTTCTTTTAGTTTTTTTCCCCCTGCTCTACACTGTAAAAAAAAAAAAAAAAAATTTAAAAAACAGTAATTTTCCAGCAGCTGGGGCGCCAAAAAAATACCACAAAATAACAGAAAATAACTTTCTCACAAAAATACAGTTATTTTCCATAATTAAAATACAGTTTATAGTTGTAATTTTCAGGAGATTTTGCCTTTTTTAAAGTTGTTTTTAATGTTAAATTACAAACATTTTCATGTTTTAAAACAATGAAATCACCTATAGATATGGTAAATAAATGTTGTAATACGAATAATAATGTTTGAATTTACAGAAATGTGTTATTAGTTGGTTTTAATTACATCATTTTATGTAAAAAGGCTACATATTCATTTATATTTGATGTAATATTACGGTATAAAACATTCATTTTCTATACCGACTATCCCTTTCGGGGTAGCGGGGGCGCTGGGAAGTGGGGTACACCCTGAACCGGTCGCCAGTCGATTGCAGGGTCACACTCATACCTAAGGGCAATTTAGAGTCACCAATCAACCTAATGAGCATGTTTTTGGTCTGTGGGAGGAAGCCGGAGTGCCCGGAGAGAACCCATGCATGCACAGGAAGAACATGCAAACTCTTAATCCAAATTAGTTGACTTTACTCACAAATCACGTGGAAACCTGTTGCCCTAGACCACTTTAGTTTTTACACAAGCTAAAACTAAATATATTAAGTTGTATTGACATGGAACCTTAAGTTTTTACACAAGCTGTATTTATATTCATTAGTTGTGTGCACTCAAAATCATTAGATTAAACTAGCTAATATGACTAGTAATTACTACTCATCATGTATTACAAGTACTGTATTTTCCTCTAATGTAATTAGGGTTTGATTTTTTTAAACATTGTATAAATCATTGTTTCAATTATATTACATAGAAGTTAAAAAAAAAAAAAACACATGTAAATGCTCCAATCTATTTCATTTTTAAGGAAAATGGCAAAATGCTCAAAATACAGCCAAACGTGTTATAATAAACACCAGGTTAACATCAATACAAACAACCTGAAAGATTAATCTGAAACAAGGGTCAATTCAAACCACTGTGTGTGTGTTGTCCGTGTCTATGTTGATTTTGTCTGTGTCTGTGTTGATTGTGTGTGTGTTTGGGTGTTGTCCGTGTCTGTGCAAGTGTTGTATGTGTCTGTGCGAGTGTTGTATTTGTCTGTGTTGTGTGGGTCTGTGTCTTGTATGTGTTTGTGTTGTGTGAGTGTGGGTGTTGTATGTTTCTGTGTGTGGATGTTGTTTGTCTGTTTATGTCCGAGTTGTATGTATGTTTGGTTTACCGGACAGGTCAGCACTGAGAGTATTTGCAGGTGTAGCCAACAGCTTCTCACAGTAGACCTGACATGTCTTTATGTTGGGAGCTGATTTCTCAAAGTCTGTAGCTTCAGTTTTAGGTCAGTGTGGCCCAATGAGAGCAGTATCTATTGGATAAACTGCAGCGTGAGCTTCATAGTCTTGGGGTCATCAAGATGGAGTGCATATGTGAGTCCAAACAGAATGCACATTGCCTTCAGCAGATCTTGAATGTTGTCCATCATGATTTCTCCTTCAATGATGATTCTCAATGAGGCTGGGCTGAGATGCAGGGAAGATGTAGACACAGTACCTTCACGCTCAATGAGAAGTATCCTGATGTCGAGGTCATAAAAGGAATCATCATCATCATCAGAGTCCTTAATAAAAAATAACATATAGGCACAATCATTACATTAGAATTCACAAAGTCTGCTTTGAAGAAGTTTGTGATGTTGTCCCCAAGGATGACAGGAAGCCCTCTGAGCACCTGTGTTTGGATCGCAGTTGGCTCTGTAGTCTTCTGGGGATTATACACAATAACACAAGTCACTGTGTAAAAAAACAAAATTATCAATAAAAAAGCTCAACAGTTTGACATAATCAGGTGAAATGGGGGTCAGAGGATCTGATATTTTTAAACTTAAATCATTTCTTTCCTGCATTCTTATCATTTTTGACGCACAATTTCATAACAATCATGAGGTAGTCTTGTGATCTTTGTGGTGCTTTCTTAAATCTCATCACTGTTTTTAAAGCTTATCTCACTTAAATAATTGATCATTTTTATTTTCATGTATTAAAATCTATAAATCTTTTCAAAAATATGTCAGACAAACATGTAACACAGTAACACTGACACCTGAGTTTGTAGTTACTAAATGACAGAGTGGACTGACAGCTGTCACATCACAGCAGACATGGTAATAAAAAACATCCTCCTGATATAGTTGTGTAAACCCCCCATTTCAAAAACGAGGTCACAATACAGCTAAATTCACCGTCTTTTCTGTTTCTCTTGTCCTGATGAAGCTTTCTCACCAACACGCCTCAGTTTAAAACAGTTTGACCCTCCATCCCTTCACAGCAACAGCTGATGTTTTAAAGTAAAAGAGTTTATCAAAACATCGATTACATGAGCTGCATAACATGTTTGAAAATGTTCTGAATGCCACAGGTGAGCTCACAGCTAAAGATGCAGCAGCATCCTGCTCTCCCCCTGCTGCAGGTCACACAGAGGTCACACAGAGGTTATGGGAGGAGCACACATGAAGCACTTTACAGTTTACAAGATGTAAAAAACCAATAATAATTTGATGTAAAAAAACCCGCATATTTTCTGCAGATATTGCTAAAACATGCAGAAATAACATCCATAAATCAAAATTAAATACAAGACAAAGAGCCAGGTTTTAGCTTCTCTGTACTCTGAGTCCAGAGGGACTCTGGTGAGGGTCAGAGGAGCTGCGGGCTGCCAAACGACGCAGAGCCGGTGTCGTGCCAAAGTAGACACTCCCGATAGAAAGTGTATCCCTTGCCGCGGGGGCGCGCATGCAATCGGAAGGGTGGAGCTATAATCTCGTGTTAAGATATCAGCGTAGTTTAAACAAAATGTGGATTGTTACGATCAAATGTGGATTGTTACGATCATGCTTTGATTGTCAAACATGTTTGGTAATGTAGCATGTGACATTTCAAACTAAATAAATGCTTTTGCTATACATTGCATGTTGCCCAATTAATAATATTAATAGCGCGCTGCCTAATAATGCCTTTTCCTTCTCCTTTTTGTAATAAAGTGTAATGTTGCTTGGCGATCACCCTGCTAACTGAACGTAGGCTCTCTAGGTGGGTACTAGATTCAAACGCGATGTAATTCAATTTCTAGATCAATCTGTCCAACTTGAACATTACTGTGAGCATTTTAACACACTGCTAGACTCAGTTCCACCTTTTTGAGTGGAATTACAGACTGAAGAATTTACTGCAGCACTGCCAACAATAGTTGTTGCTGTAACTCACTTTCCTATCCACAGGGTATCTTATCTTCCGCTGTTGGCGTTTATTTTTTTATTTATTTATTTATTTTGAAAAATCCCCCCTCTGTTGACCATCATAGCATTTATTCTGAAATTCTCAACACAGACAAATGACGATACAGGAGGATCTAACAGATGTTATGAGGGGAAGACACATCATTTCAGCCTGATAGTCTGTGTCTGCCAGAAAATGTACCCCCCCATGTTCCTCAGGTGATGTACTAACATGGGCGGCACGGTGGCGCAGCAGGTAGTGCATGTGCCTCACAGCAAGAAGGTCCCCGGCTCGATTCCCGGGTCCGGCAGGGCCTTTCTGTGTGAAGTCTGCATGTTCTTCCCGTGCATGCGTGGGTTCTCTCCGGGCACTCCGGCTTCCTCCCACAGACCAAAAACACGCTCATTAGGTTAATTGGTCGCTCTAAAATTGCCCTTAGGTATGAGTGTGAGCGTGAGTGGTTGTCTGTCTCTATATGTTGCCCTGCAATCGACTGGCGACCGGTTCAGGGTGTACCCCGCCTCTCGCCCAATGACAGCTGGGATAGGCTCCAGCCCCCCGCAACCCCGAAAGGGATAGTCAGTATAGAAAATGAATGAATGAATGAATGTACTAACATCCTGGGGTTTATTCTGCAGACATTTGTGATCATGCACAACAAAACAGGCGAATCAGGACTAGTTTCATTAATCACAGCTAAAAATAAAGGGGGATACACATTATTTCAGCCAAATACTCTGTGTCTGCCAGAAAACGTACCCCCCCTCTTTATTCCTCAGGTGGTGTACTAACATCCTGGGGTTTATTCTGCAGACATTTGTGATCATGCACAACAAAACAGGCGAATCAGGACTAGTTTCATTAATCACAGCTAAAAATAAAGGGGGATACACATTATTTCAGCCAAATACTCTGTGTCTGCCAGAAAATGTACCCCCCCTCTATATTCCTCAGGTGGTGTACTAACATCCTGGGGTTTATTCTGCAGACATTTGTGATCATGCACAACAAAACAGGCGAATCAGGACTAGTTTCATTAATCACAGCTAAAAATAAAGGGGGATACACATTATTTCAGCCAAATACTCTGTGTCTGCCAGAAAATGTACCCCCCCTCTATATTCCTCAGGTGGTGTACTAACATCCTGGGGTTTATTCTGCAGACATTTGTGATCATGCACAACAAAACAGGCGAATCAGGACTAGTTTCATTAATCACAGCTAAAAATAAAGGGGGATACACATTATTTCAGCCAAATACTCTGTGTCTGCCAGAAAATGTACCCCCCCTCTATATTCCTCAGGTGGTGTACTAACATCCTGGGGTTTATTCTGCAGACATTTGTGATCATGCACAACAAAACAGGCGAATCAGGACTAGTTTCATTAATCACAGCTAAAAATAAAGGGGGATACACATTATTTCAGCCAAATACTCTGTGTCTGCCAGAAAACGTACCCCCCCTCTTTATTCCTCAGGTGGTGTACTAACATCCTGGGGTTTATTCTGCAGACATTTGTGATCATGCACAACAAAACAGGCGAATCAGGACTAGTTTCATTAATCACAGCTAAAAATAAAGGGGGATACACATTATTTCAGCCAAATACTCTGTGTCTGCCAGAAAATGTACCCCCCCTCTATATTCCTCAGGTGGTGTACTAACATCCTGGGGTTTATTCTGCAGACATTTGTGATCATGCACAACAAAACAGGCGAATCAGGACTAGTTTCATTAATCACAGCTAAAAATAAAGGGGGATACACATTATTTCAGCCAAATACTCTGTGTCTGCCAGAAAATGTACCCCCCCTCTATATTCCTCAGGTGGTGTACTAACATCCTGGGGTTTATTCTGCAGACATTTGTGATCATGCACAACAAAACAGGCGAATCAGGACTAGTTTCATTAATCACAGCTAAAAATAAAGGGGGATACACATTATTTCAGCCAAATACTCTGTGTCTGCCAGATTTATAAAACAATTTTTAAAAAGTAAGTATTGTTACATAAAAAAGATACATCTTGCAGAAAAAAGGTAATACACTTTAATACTACAACAATAACAGTTACAACAACAATGCCTCTACTCAACTTACTAATAACTTAGGAAAAAAGGTATATACAGCTGAAGATAAATAAAAGAAATAACAAACATAACTTACATACTGGTCCAACTTTTAACAATTACAACTCTAGATACTATACATACAGCTACGGACTTTAACATGCAAGACAAACAAAATCCTCTTCTGCTGTTGGGCCTCGAACACACATGTGTCGGAATCACCGCAAACAAACATCACACTGAATCTGAAAGACAAAGAATCCAGGTTTTAAAAAAGAAGTCTCTCAGGAAGCTGTACATTGTTATTGTTGTGTTATTGTTGTAATCAATTCAACAAATACTACTACAAGTGGAGCGAAGGCAGAAATAAAAAAATAGTCCTAGGTATAACAGAAAAATCTAACATAAGCATTAAAGACAATTCCCATAATCAAAAGAGTATTCCATTTCAGATTTAGAGATGACTGCTACTGAATTGCTCAAATTACCCAATTCACATCGGACTCATGTTCCTGTTCCCCACAAAAGTGACATCTGTCTGTCAGGTCATCTGTAAAAAAAAAAAAAAAAGAGGACAGAAAAAATAAGAGCATGTGTGATATTGTCATGCATCAGAATCTTCTTAATATCTAGGTAAGGTAAGAGTATTTACTATAACTCTAACATTTTTACAGGATTTTTATGGACAAGTCTATGAAATACCAAAATATCTCCTACCAGTTTCCAGGAGAAGAGTCACAGCGATTTCCAGCCTGTGTCTGTTGATGACGTCTTTGGTGGCAGTAAAACTTGTGTCTTCCTTTTCCAAAAGACATTCTGCGAACTGAAAAAGACATTTTAACATAACTTTAAGCTATCCCTCTTAGTAATTATGAGCTTAAATGACACCATATAGAGATATTACATTATATCTACTGTCAATTAATAACTTCTGAGTTTTATATATGTCAAAAAAGCATATTATATTATTAATATCATTTGTCTTGGGTAAAAAAAAAGGACAGTCAGGTTACAGTACAGAAATTTTAGGATGCTGACATTGCTCTGCAAAGCAAACATACCTTCAGTGCAAAGATTCCACACGATGTACTGTCAGATTGTTTTGTGTGTTGTACAGTACCGCATGTCCATCTGGAAAAATTGCGGCCTTTGTTTCGCATGAAAGCCCTACAGAAATAAAAGTAATTTCTAAATTGATATTACATAAATGTGTGCCAATTTTGTAGCAATAGTTGACATGCCTATTACCATGCTATTAAAACAAGTATCCTCACCTTGTTATGTCCAAACATTTTTTAATGGCTTCCTTCAACTCCCCCAGCGAATCCAAGTACAATGACTTTTTTTCTTGTGGGTAGATGACCTACAAATATCTTTCCCATGAAAGAAAAATAATGAGACATTATTTCTTCACCTACTCTATTTTATACCAATCACTGCATTAGTATATTTACTCTTTTTATATTATGTTTTATTTATTTTATTTTTTTTAACACAAGTGTCCAGTGATGATACTCATTTACAATTCCCAGAATGATGTCATACTCCAGGGGTTTGATCTAAAATTTAATAAAATAATAAAATGGAATAATTTGATACAAATATGAATTGCACATTAATAATCAATTAGAAATATGGATTCCTACAACTAAATAGTTTCAAGCACAATATCTCTTGACATATATAAAAATAAAGATTTACAATAGATGTATTTGAAATACTGAAAGCATTAGCTTTCCTTTTAGCTTTGAAATTTCAAATATATTGAAATCTGAGGGACAATCTGGATGAATTATATTAATCCTCCGTTAGGCCTAGCCTAAATAGGTGTGAGCCTAGCTCACATCTTCGGTGTGGGCCTAGCCCACATATTCAATGCAGGCCCAGCCTGCATCCTTGATCAAGGGGAGAGAAGGAAGACACAGCAAACCAGTGCATAGTAGAGTCAGTCCTTTCTCCCAGTTTATTCCAGAAAACACAAAATATATATACAGTGTGACAGACAGTGATGTGTTAGAGACCTCTGTCCTCCCCCCTGTCCTGACACGTTGACTAATGACTGGTCTATTGATGGCGTCCTGAGCACACACATATACATAGTGCATATGACTATTATGCAATAAGCCAATTCAGCAATGACACGCCGTGCAAATGACCACTATGAAGTTATTCAACTCCATCAATGAGTTCCTATACTTGAGCAAACACATGATGAGTTCTTATTCTTAAGCACACACATGAGCTCTTATTCTGAGCACACGCATGATGCATATGACCAGTGTCTGATCTGGTTGCAGGGTTACAAAACAACTTTTTTTATACCACAATCCACAACATTTATAATACCAGTGCATACCTTGATTCTTTGAGTCCTTTTCTGCCACATTGTAGTCATAGCAAATGAATCAATGAATGCTGCTTTTGCAGGATTCTGGCGATTGTGTTTGCGCACTATGACAGCCAAATATGCATTGATTACCTGTAAGAAAAATTAAACCACATAAGATACTTCTTTTACCATAAAAATACATTGACTGTTTTAAAGCTGACTTGTAAAGGTGTAAAACCTATCCATATAGCAGAAAATAAAGTTAAATAACATTGTACCTCGCTTTCTAACTCCATGTCAGGACCAAGTCTGTGAATGTCCCAGTAATATAATTTGTATGCCCCATTTTTGGAGAGGAGGACATGAACTTCTTTTCCTGCCCAAGCATCCTTAACATCTATCAAAATAAGAAAAGAAGAAAATTATTAAGAAAATTAAATGAGGGGAAAAAAACAAGTGATACATATTTTGCTATCTTTGTTACCTACACACACCCACACACACGAGAACAGACATAGTGACAGGGAGGAAACAGAGACAGAGAGAGGACATACACACAGAAAATCTTACATTTCTCTGCAAGGGCTTGAGTATATGTTGGTGTTTCTGCTGCTGGCTGTAATGGCCGTATGGAATTTGGGTAGACTGTGGTTACAGGGACAGCTGCTGATGCTGTAGTTGCTGGGACTGTAGTTGCTGGGGCTGCTGCTGGGGCTGTAGTTGCTGGAGCTGTAGTTGCTGGGGCTGTAGTTGCTGGGGCTGCTGCTGGGGCTGTTGCTGTGGCTGTAGTTGCTGGGGCTGCTGCTGGGGCTGTAGTTGCTGGAGCTGTAGTTGCTGGGGCTGTAGTTGCTGGGGCTGCTGCTGGGGCTGTTGCTGTGGCTGTAGTTGCTGGGGCTGCTGCTGGGGCTGTAGTTGCTGGGGCTGTAGTTGCTGGAGCTGCTGCTGGGGCTGTTGGTTGTAACAGGGATGATGATGCCTGTTGTACCACTGATGCCGATTTTTTTGTCTTACTCCGGTGTGGCACTCTGGCTGTTTCCTTAATGGTCAACTTTAGTTGGTCCATGTTGACTTTGCAGAAAACGTTCCCTTTGTCATCTCGGAGATCTACACTTTTGTCAGTTATTGCCACAATAGTATAAGAGCCTAAAAAGTTGTTTTCCAATTTGCCCCCCTTTCTCTGTTGGCTCCTGATATTCTGTCTCTAAACTCTGTCCCCAACTTTGAAGTTTGATGGTTTGGCTTTTGATTTGACTTTTCCCCATGTTTTTTCATGTCCCTTGTTAAGATTGTCTCTGACCAGCTCCAAGAGGTCCTGTTGCTGCCGAATGTCCTGCGACAAATCCTCCTGTCTCACTATGTCCTCCACAGACTTGACAACCTTTGAAGAAAAAGAGATTATTTGATGTTTGAATCCAAATCTTTTATAGGGGTATAACCGCTAAATTTCCTCTGTATTTGCAATGATTGTAGATAAATATAATAATCCTTGGACAGTTGTCATCTAAATATATAAATCTTGGAAGCTGACAGGAAGACAGTGTGCATTCATAACAGTCTGATCTGTCAGTGTGTACAGTGAGAGAGTGTGTGAGAGAGAAAGATGGACAAATGGACGGGTAAACAAATGGACAGAGACAAATACAGATTGATTATGAACTTAGACTGGCATAGAGACAGATAGGTAGATCATAAACCAACCATGTAGTGTTCTGGGACTTGTGAAGGGTAACGAGCCTCTCTGCCAAACATCAAGAAGTATGGGAGTACTTGGTGGTCATCTGTTTCTTGGTTCTGAAACCAAACATCACTGCATCCAGATAATCATCCCAAGTATCTGGATGTTCACCGACCACTTTGCCCAGGGCTCTGAGAAAAGAGGTGATTTTAAAGCACTGATATTCATCACTGTGACAAAAACATGAAACTGACTTTGTAATAATATTTCTCCATATGGCTTGCAAAGCCACACCCTAATACATGTATACATAGATAATTTAAGTAACAGAGTTTAAAATGTTACAGTTTACTTTAACAGACACTCAAAGTGACATGGATCTGGGATTTATACAACACAAACAAGGATCATATCAGAAGAGAACAACACAATGTGCCATAAAGCTTTGAGTCTAAGTCAGACAGCATGCTATTGTCAACAGAAATGCACAGATGCAAATTTAGAGTTATCAATTTATAACTATAATGAAGAACTCACCTCTGGATTGTGCCATTCATTTTTTCTACCAACCTATTTGTTTGAGGATGATAGGGAGAGCAGAGGCTTCTCTTGATGTGAAGGATTTCACACACTTTTGAGTTGATCTACAAGCATAAGTGTTTGTTGATATCTTTGATATGACATTAATAACAACATCCTGTAAAAAAAAAAACAGTTCATACATACGGCTATGTTACAGAAAAAGAATGAATCAGCAACAAAATGAGGGGTTACCTGAATCAAAAAATAATAGTTAAAATTATTGATGACTAATATTTAAGAAAGACAAATTCTGCCAAGGATTTGAATACTTACAGCATTGACAAATTCTTTCCCCTGGTCTGTTAAAATTCTTTTTGGTGATTCAAACTGATGGACGAACTTGATGATGCACTGTGCAACTTCCTTGGCTGTCTTTGAGGTCAGAGGTTAGCCTGTGGCCATTTCGTAAAATAATCAATCATCACGCAGATGTATTGATGTCCATTGTTTGTCTCAGTCAGTTTGCCAATTAGATCCATCCCCACCAACTCAAATGGCTGGTAAACCTTTCGTAACAAAAAGATTGTCAAGTTATAGTTTTATTCAACAAATTGCATTAATGTATACTGCCTTGTATGTTGATATAGAATAACATTGAGGACAAACTACTTGTGATACAAAAAATGCACTCAGATAATCTTTTCTGTCATATTTTTATACTGAGAAAAATATTTCTATGGTTTCTATGGATTTAAAAACATTTTTGCCTTCTTTGGCTGAACTCACCTTGATGGGAATGAATTCTGTGGGCTTTTTAATTGAGTCACTGCTTGCCTGGCATGCTGAACACTGGGAAAACTTATGATGACATATTATGCATCATTGGCGCTTTTTAAATAAGCACATGTACACTTAATACCATGATGATTTTTTTTATCATGGAATTTGAGCAAAATAAAAAAAAAAAAATTAGGAGAAACTGTTTTTCCATGACCCTATTCCATAGTAATTACATGTGCTTTCAATTTAGGGCTGACTTACCCACTTGTTGATATCCACTGACATCCCTGGCCAATAAAACCTTTTGGAGATAGCATCTCTAGTTTTCGTCTGGCCACAGTGTGCCCCAGTGGGACTTGCATGAAAATCAACAAAGATGTCATTGGCCTCATTAGCCCCACAGACCACCTTGGTTTTCAGTGCTTTTGCAGTACCCTTGTGTCGCCAATAATAAAGCTCCCCTCCTAAATGATGAGAGGAAAAGGAGCAGTATTTCAGAAATTAGTACTCTTAAATGCATGATTCATACTGGATGGTATACTTTATTATATGATACGGTTTCAAATAAAAAGGTTTGATCTTGCAAAACATACCAACAACTTTAAGATTTTAAAGGTCCCATATTATGCTCCTTTTCTGCAGTTTAACATGGGTCCTTGATGTCTTCATGAATCGTTAGTAACATGCTTTGGTCCAAAAAGTCAGTAAATAAAGCACAGCAGCATTGTTTCCAGGCCCACATAGCCCCTCTGTTCAGAACGGTCTGATTTAGTGGGCGGGGACCTTAATATGTTAATGAACCACTGCTGATACGCCCAGCTCTTCCTCATGGTCTGCCGAGGGGGAGGACGGCGTCGTGTAACCATGACGACTGGGCCCTGAGAGAAAATGGCTGCAGGACAACAAACTGTGGTTCAGCCGTTCGTGTTTGAGCCCGAGCCAGACCCCCAATATGAAGAGGCATCAGAAGAAAGATGAAAGCCAAGGTTAAACCAGGAGGTCTGTATGTAAAGTTTGTTACTTCAATGCTAATATTTAGACGAATTACAGCTGTTCTGCCGTTCTTGCTCCCCCTCCCCCTCCGTGTGTTGTTGTTATTAGCTCCTCGACTGTGTGGTTTGTGTTCATGCCGTGCTTACCAAAACTTAGAGTGGCGTTAAATAGCGTTTAGTAAGGGATAGTGCAGAGTGAGCAGGTTACTACAGAGACATATAAACCCCGACGTGAGGCGGAACTAACTTTTATTGATATGTAACACTAAACGGCCCGTTGCTACTGACAGTGAAATAAGACCGAGGGAAGGGGACTTCTTTGTTGTTGTGAAATGTAAATAATGTCCGGGTTCTTCAGGGCCACAGTGTTTTACAGAAATAACATTAGTTATGTGACTGACCCATCAGAATACAGCATTTAATAGAGCCATATAGTGCATGGCAGTAACGTGCTGTCACTGAGCAAATGTTTGTCATAACCTGTAATTCTAAGCAATTTTCTGTGAACCGTATCTTTCATGTCTGCCACACAGTAGCTGTCTTAAACACCTCTTTACTTGCAATATTGTTTATTATTACACAGACCTGTGTATACTAGCATTATATTGTCTTAAACAAAAACAAGACATCATGATTGCTTAACTAGTACATTTCCTTTATATAAAAATTCTACTGAACATCCTGTTTTTACTCTTCTCCTACAGAGGTGCTCCTGTGGCAACTGTGCAAAAACACATAGAGCCTGAAAATGTCTGTTGCATGGAGATACCAAAGGTATTGTGAAAAGTGCAAAATAATAATTTTGTACATTACCTTTCTGTACTGTGATGTCTCTTACTTACCCTTTTTAATTAACTAGGTCAGAGGAAGACTACAGGAACTCCCAGACCCACCATCCTGCATGGTGGACCATCCTGGACTCAGACCTCTATGCTTTAATGTGTTTTTTCAGTGCAAAATGCATTCAATATTTATAGAGCAGACTATGGGCCTTTACATCTAAGAGGAATAATGCAGAAGTGTTTTGACATAAACGCTCCCATTACTGTTACACAAAATAGTACGGATTAAAAGTACATCACTGTTTCCTCCATCTTACATTTTTACAGTTTATCTTTTTTGTTCTTTACTTATTAACATAACATGTAACATAAGGAACACTGAAAACACACAAAACAGTTCATTTGATCTTTTTATTGTGAAAAATATTTTTACATATAAAAACATCAAATGTACCGACTGGTACTGCAGACAGTTTTTTAATAAAGGAGGCAAAAAAGAAATGAAAAAAGAAAAGGAATTTTTAAACAGAAACTGTTAAACCATAATAACAAATATATATGAAAAAATATATACATAAAAACACCTATGAAAGTAACCCTTCAGTTCTGACAAAATCTGCACATCATGTCCAGCTGTTACAGATACCAGGCCTACAGACCCTCTGTGAGCTGGTGTTGGAGCTTCTGGGCTGAAGAATCAGGGTGGTGCTGCCTGCCTGCGTGGTGCTGCAGATAAGAGCAGAGTTTCCTGATGCAGAAGACCAGTATGAAGGGTTCAGAGCTCTCCTTGGTTGAACCTTGACACAGAGCTGGCTATCACATCCACCGTCTGTCATATTGAGCAGATGTCTTCTGGGTCTGGTATCTTCTGCAGCTCCTTCAGGTATGAGGCAGGGTCCTGGAAAACCTCAAAGACAAGGTCCAACGGTGCCTCTAACATAATCTGAAATGCAAGAAACAAAAATGTTTGATTACAAAAAGAAATTGCACTAAACTCAAAATACCTCAGTTTTGTTAAACTTTTTTTCATCGTCTTTTATTAACACAATTTCCTTATTTATTATTTATTCTCAATGCCACATGTTAAAAGCATTTTTATTGAAGTTTTCTTTATGTTTTTCTTTTCATGTTATGCCTATTTGCCAATGTTTTTAAATTTGTGGATTTTTAATAAAGGCATGTGCATTTTACAGAAAGTTGGCTCTGCTTTCACTGGCTTTGCTGTGCAGTCTCCCGTCTTGGATTTTAGGAAGCTGACTTTAAACAGAATTCACCATCAGAAGATGTTGGCTGAGGTCGACCAGCATAGACACAAGACAGAAAAATGTTTAAACTTTTAAAGCAAGAAAAGACAAATTATAGCCATAAAACTGTATTATTTTGTGGAGCTTAAATGTTTGTTTCACTTTGTACTGAAATAAATAAAAAAATCCATGAAATGTAAAATACATTTTTTGAATCTCATTAGATACATTAGGTGTTTCTGGCAACTGAAAATTCACTTGAGTACTTTTATTTTTATCATTTATCTGCTTGTATTCATATGTTTTTTTTAGATATTTGATGATCATATTGATCAGACAGAGGTATCATAAAGTATATCAAATATGATACAACAGGCTTTCAGGGGTTAGTGTGTTTTCACTTACAAATGTCTCTTTAAGTGATACATAACCAAATGTCTATGCCTATATGTTTTTAGTAAATAAATCAGGAGGATAATCACCTCACAGATCTTATTTGACTGCCTCAGTTCCTCCTAACATACTAACGTGCTGTAGTGTTATGTGGCTGTAACTTTTCCTCACAGCTAAACTCCACACAGTCACACAGCTCGTCTGACAGCATCCTGTGGGCATTTTTGAGTCTTTAAACTTACAAAAATCAGATTAAATTAATTTGGTCAAAACGACAATGTGGCCACAAACGCCGGTGACGCCAATCACATCTGCAGATACACTGATTTGAGCCGACGTTAGCGTTACATGTTATATAGTTTCCTCTGTTGTTAGTATTGATGTTTACATGACCTGCTGCAAAATGCACAGAAACACAGTCTTCACCGATCGTTTCCCTCGTCCACAGTTTTGACACAAAAATGAGTTTTGAGACCATCGGAGATAATTTGAGAGACAGCAAGCTGATTTTGTGGCAGCGGCAGCTCGCAGTGGCACTTCCGGTGGCAGCCTGAGCTGCCGGTGTAACTGCCAGTGATTGTGGCAGCTGAAACTGACCTCTAGAGGCAGCTGCCTCTTTTTGGTGAGCTGCCGCGGCAGCCACACCGACCTGCCGGTGATTGTGGCACTTTATACCGGCGTCTAGAGGCAGCTGCCTCTTTTTGGTTAGCTGCTGATGACCTGGCTTTATTTGTGGATACTGTATGAATATAAAGGCTAAAGAAAGTCAGTATGAAAACACTTTAGGAAGTCTGGTGGCGTATAATCAGGAGAGAAAATGTCCATAATGCGTTGACAGTGATGTGGGTTCCTCATTTGAGGATAATAATAACAGTATAATTTCTTTGTTAGTTGGTTTTATAATTTCTGCACTTAATTAACTTGTTATCCATACTTTTTTTTATTATTATTTTACTAATAAACTCTTAAACACAAACTCTTAAAACCAACAGCAGGGTACTATTTCACATAATCAGTCACTTATTTAAACACATAAATCTTGAAAATGTGTTGCTTACACAGCAGAGAAAACTCAAGATGTAGTCACTGGTGACTCCAAACATCAGTTACTATATCTTCACACAGTGCAGAGGACAGCATCCCTTGAAACAGTTTCCAGACAGTGCTTAAGATGCTTTACACTAATAGGCCATCGAATCAGCAAAAAGACACTTATTACAACACATAAAAATGACCAGATTATGAGTGTTCATAATTTGTCACAACACTACAGGTACAACACAGCTTCAATCAAACGTCTTTGACAATGGAGAGAGGTTTACCACTTTGTCAATCACGATGGTATGAAAAATATTAGTACATGGTTGTTGTTCGTAAACACTGTTTGTTTGCAAATTATTGCATTCTGATCTTATGTACGTATTTAAATTTTTATTTAAGATCTTCATATCTGTTTTAATGTCTTGCTCTTTCCTCCAGGCTTTAAAGTTGATTTACTGCCAACTTTGTCTTGTTAGAGAACTGAGATCCAGAGAGTTTTTGCTCACAGTGGCAACAGGTCGGACCAAGTGGGGACCAGCCCTGTGCGCTTTTGGACTCAAACCTTTATCTCTCAGGATGCAGTCAGTGGTATAAACTCAACACAGAAAAACTTTCAACCCTTTTTTTTTACATAGTCTAATACATAATACCAGCTGGATGACTCCCATTGTATGACAGAAAATTCATTAGACCTGTTTTATTTGCTAAAAGGTTTCATGTCCATCTTTGTGTAACATTGCCATATGTCTACTGAAACTGTCTATTTATTTGAAGTCTCTTTTATGAGTGCTATTTTCTCAATCTGTGTTTTGTCAGTTATTTTGTTTTATGAGACATTAGACAAAAGAAAAGATACTTCAGACCAGCAGTAATAGACAAGGTAAAAAAGTGAAACACAAACAAAATAAAAGATTAAAAAATAAAATTAAGAATGAATAACATGATAAATGGGCAATTGCATTTCAACCTGCAACCGTGTGCTGATATTTGCTGTAATTCATATCTGCAGTGGCACTTATAAGTTTCTTGATAAGTTGCTTAAAGAAGTCCTGGACATAGCTTAGTATCCTCACACTTTCTGACCAACCTCTGTCTTCCACCTTCAAATTTAAAGTGTCTATTGTCATTTTTATTCACCTGTTGCTTTTTGTCTCAGCAGTTAACTTCAAAGGCCATAGCGTACTACATTGTAAATATTAACATTAAATCAGAATTGTGACAAAACTGTCTAGTAGCTGCAATTTCAATATCTTGCAATGTATGTTTCCTACAGTATATTGGTCATAGGATAGGAGGGTTGCTTTTGTCAAACAAATTTCAAGCCATTCCCCTTTTACCTATACTTTTCAGGCTTACATGATACCACAACACAACTGTGCACATGCAACAACAAGGACGATCAAACATAAAATAAACCACAGAGAGCAAAATGTTTGGATGTGCCTTTTGGTAAAGTTTGGTGTCTCCTTTATTTTTGTTTATTGTGTGTATGTTTGCATTGCTAGTTTGGTACTGAATTTATTTTGATTCTTCTGATATGACTATATTTACAAGTAACACATTTGTAGAACATATTCATTGCACAGTGATGCATGTTTTTTATTTTCATTTCCTTTTATTACATATCTAAGGCCTGTGTCATATACAAGCATACTGAAAACTGTGTAGGACTGACTATTTAATAAAATCCTCAGAAAAAAAACCTTTGGTGTATGCTCTCTGATATTATTAAGTTAGAAGTTTCAGAGTGGAAAATTTTATGATGTACCTGATATTGGAGGACAACAAACACTTAGGTGTGTTCATGGACAATAAACTCGACTTGGCTAAGAACAGTGAAAGTCAGCAGACTGGTCTAACTTCACCCTATCAATAACTATAATTCACAATGCAGTTTTCACAAAGATTGCATCTTTTGCTCAAATAAATCTATTTAGTCAGGACATAATGCACATATCTGGCATGTATTAATGCAATTGTTTGTACATCTATATTTCTATTCTACAGCAGTAACACCCATATTGACGCAATTTCCCCTTTAGAATCAATGACATGTTTCAGATTCTGATTTTAATTTTGCAGTTTCTTTTTATTTACTGTTTTACTTTTCACTTTTTACACAGACTAAACTTTTCATCAGCTTAGGTCATCTGAAGACAATCTCTACAATAAAACAGAATTTATAGGTATCAATTCTATCCATCTACAAATACAGAATTCACAGAAGACTCAACTAAACATTCTTTGTTAACTCAACCCTGATTACTTCTCCTGAAGACATGTGACGGAGGACGTGGCCCTTGGCGAAAATGGATGTTCTTGAACAGGCAGACCAATACATGGGACTTGGTTTCCACGTCTGTAAATGGTTTATGACAGACTGATACCACCTGATCTGCAAAAAGCATATGCCTTTATTTATTTTTGTAAATAAAAAGACTTTTTTTACCCTGCAATTTGCTTGTGAACGGGTCATGATGAAACGTCCAAACGGGGGGGTGGGGAGGGGGAGTGTCCTTTAGCCTAACTTACAGAATTTAAATATTTGATTGGTTGCCAGATTTTGTGTTCCTGCTTCACTTCCAATGATGTAAGGATCTACAAAACCTAACTTTGGTCATTGTTTTTTCAATGTTACTAGGGTGCGTTATTTTTGCTTAAGTTACGCATATCCGTTATAGCTTGCCACACTTTATAATAGTGGCATGTAGCATGAGGTCACTAACTATTTTATGTCACATTGAATAGAAGGCAATACATTGTGGTACATAGCCTAAATTATATATATGCTTACGAATCAACATGAGACAAAAAGACCTAGGCCGATTTTTTTCTTTTCTTTTATTTTTTTTTTTACCTAGTGCAGGTTTTACTTGTCTATGTCAACAGAGAAGCCTCAGAAACGACAGTGGAAGGCAAGGTATGTACTAACTTTGTTTGGCTATATTTTGTCAAAAATGTAGACTAAGTTTTGAAAATATTTGAAAGTGTTATTAGACTACATAGGCTATTTCCCAGATATCATTATTAAGACAACCCATTCTGCTTGTTCTGTCTTGGTTCATTTGAAGCTATACCAACTTAGTTTCCCTACTGTACCTGGCAACCTTACAGAGCGTGAGTAGCGTAGATAGCAAAAAGACGTCTTGACTAGTTTGTCCAGACAGCGAAAAAAAAACATTGACTTCTTTCAAATTCCTTTCTGGCATTGCTAGATTTTAATCTAACTTAAAGCAGTACGGGCCTGGTAGGTAATCATGTTTGGTAAAATATTTGCCTTTCTGTGTTTAAAGTATTAACTGCGTAACTTTTTATGATAATGTTAGTGTTCACTGCTTCTTAGGCTTGGCTAACATAGAAACAGTTGAAGGTATGCAGCTACAGACATATGTGAACTGAATTTAATTGCTTAAATTAATCTGGAAAGTTTAAGCCTAATGTCCCTTACAAATTCTTGAAATTCCTTTTCAGAGAAATTTGTGGTGGCCTGCTTCTGCAAGGAGAGCACCCAAGTGTCAAGAAGTCATTACCATTGCCCATTCTGCAGATTTCACACTTTGGCACGGTCATGCAACTTCATAAAGCATTTACAAGGCATACATGGTAGGTGTTCTGCTACATGTTCAAGGCTAAGTACTGTAATCTCTGTGTCACCCAAACATCACCAAGTAGTAACCATGGCAGACTACAAATGCACTAGGAGGGTTACCAGTGGGAAGGGATGAAACATGAGATTGAGGAGTTTGAAGGTTGTGTTGGGACGTTGAGCGTAGCCTTTAGTTGTCTTTACTAGTTGTCTTTACCTTTACCTATACCAGTAGCAAAAATGCAGACATGCCAGTTATACTCCTAGTGTTTTTAGATAAGTAGCACAACATTTATGATAACTAAAAGCAGGAATTATAACCAACATAGTTTATTTCACGAAAATAATTTCATTTAAGACTTCTTTATGCAGGTGACAGCATCATGCTTTATCTTCCAGTGTAACTGTTGCCACCAATTCAGGTCCTGTCAGCATTAATGCACTCAAGTCTCAATTAGAGTCAAGTATCATGCTGCATAGACAGCTGTTATTTCAGTGTTTTATGGAACAAACCTGACAGGTCTTATAATTTCAGACAACTGCTTGTAATTATGAGGTGTTGCTAAAAGTTTCAGGATGCAAGGTCATCTGAATTAAAAAAACACAGTCCTCTGTCGCCAAAGTCACTCTTATATGACATACAAATCTGGCTGTCATTGTAACATGTGCCTTTACACAAGTATAACAAATGTCTTAAAATATGGTTGTGCTTAACTGATGCCTTATTTTGGATGTCAGTTACAGTATAACTAATTACATTTCATATACGTACACCTACTTACATTATCACAGCCACACTGTAGTTTGAGAAAAAAGTGCCGTTAAATTTGTACCTAGTGTTTTCTAGTGTTTCTGGTTTAGATTTTGTTTTCTGTGTTTTATTTAATTTCTTGTTTATATAACTTTTTTTTGTTAAAGCTCACTTTTTGTTAGTTCTGCATTTTTGTCTTGTTCTTGCAGTTTGGGTCCGTCTTTCATTTAGCCCTGATATCTTCTATATAGTTTGATGAACAGCTACCTCAGAAGCAACTCACATTACTGCATCACTTTGTTACATTTTAATGTACTGTTTACTGTACATGTTAAAAAAAGTCTGCTTTCACAGTATGATATATATTTAACGTTTATGTAATCATATTGTATGCCACATTCTAACAAAGTTTATCTCTTGCAGGTATTGTAGCAGAGAAAAAACGAGGTAGTGCATTGCAGTTCTTGTCAGTTGTTCTTTAATTTTTAAATCTCAAAATGTTTAAACAGTGACAAAATAAAAAAAAAATCATGTCGATTTGCAAGTAATGCTGTAGTAGCTTTAACAAGATGTAAAAGCTTATGCATTCATACAGTATCTCAAAAGACACATGTTATTGCATGCTTTTACTTAAGGGTTTCAGCATATAAGGTGGTGGGTTTAAGGTGTCATAACAGCTTAAGTTTTGTTTTTAAACTAACTGTATGTTTTTTTTTGCTAAAACAGCATGATGTCTTAGCAGACGCACTGCAATGTCTTTTACCATTATTGTTGAAAAAAATCTCCATTGCAGTGATGCTGTTGCATGTGTATTGTGGCTGGAAAAATTGTACTTTAAAACTATAAAAATATTTTGATAACCACATTTTCTTTTTCAGGGAAGCCAAGCACCACAAAAAGAAAGGCTGATGAAATAGCTGATGATAACAAAGATGACAAATCAAATCATTTAGCATGTCCCCACTGCACCGCTGTGCTAAGTGCACCAAAGAATTTAAGGAGACATATCAGAGACATACACAACCTCGACAGCACTCCAATGATTTGCATTGATGTCACAAATGGAATTTATGCCACTCCAAAGTATGAGCATAGTCCTTTGCTTCCGATTCATGTCATTAAGTCTACCAATACACAAAAAATGGACTGTGAAATACAAGAGTGTCGCAAATTCATGCAGATAGCCTGGTCATCAGGAAATCCTGGGAAGGAATGCACACACCTTGAAAGGACGAAGTTTGCCAAGCCATATGTAAAGCCAGCACTCCTCACATCCTCCTCCCTTCAGGAAATGCTCAGCAAAGGGCTTATATCGTCTGAGTGGGGTAAAAAATGTGAGGAGCTTAATAAAGCAGCAAACCATTGTCAGGTGGACTGTGTGTTTCCTTTAGTTTTTGGAGATGAAGGATACTCCCGGTGGTGGCATTTTTTCTCTGTCTTCACCAATCAAACAGACAACTGGTGCCAATTTGGAAGAACCAGAGTGACGTTTGATGCTGTGGCCCACCGTTGCATCCATCGAATGATGGGAATGTGGTGGATTTTCCAGGAGTCCCCAGGCACTTTAATGGCTACCTCAGACATACAAGTGGACAACATTACAGACTTGGAAAGTCACATGGTTGAGAGCGGCATCAGTTGTGAGCCACAGAACATTAACACTCAAAGGATCTGTGCAATGACAGAATACCTTTTCAAAGAAAAACGTATTCCATGCCCAAAGGACTTACATGCAGACCTGAGGACTCAGGAGAAACAACCACCATCATGTTTTGTCCCCTCTGAAAAAAACTGCCCTTACTGCCCAGGACCAACCCCTCCAGCACTCAATCCCGCAAAAGTTTTGACGACCCAAGCTGTGGTCTATGGGATCAATTACATCCAAAAAGATAACTGGATGACAAAGTGTGTCTTTGTCTTTGCATGGATATGTCATTTTATCTTTTTATATCTGCCACCAATAACAAGCAGTGAGGTCAAATATGCAAGGCTTTATCTTTATATAATGCAGCTTTACTAAATTCATATTTGCATAACAAATACTTTTCTAGTAACAGGTGTCGCAGTTGCTGTAAAAGAGTGCCCAGTGTGCAGTTACATAGTGAGGTTTCAGGAATATTCATCAGGATTTCACAACTTCAACAATCATGTCATCCTAACACTTCCACTGTGTCAACTCCTGCTGTCTGCCTTGGCGGTAAGACATTGATAAATACTTTTTGTTAACAATTACATCCAGCAATTATTTCAGAAAGTATGATTATATGTAATTTTGTAAATATATGACTTTGACAGTAATTTACTGATATTGCATATAACTTAACTATGTTTTTTTTTTTTTTCAGAACAAGACAACCAGTGGACGCATGCTGGACACTCTGTCATTTTTCAGTGACAACCGATACCACCACCAGATTGTGAGGAGAGCTTTCCACCATTTTTCGTCTCTTATTTCTTTCCAGTTTGGTTTCTACTGTTATCAGTGTGGATACCACCCAGCTGTTGTAGTGGCAGATGCAAACTGGAAACTGGCCTTTGATGACCCACGTAAGAAAGTTTTTAATATCTGTAATTTACAACATTTCTGACATATTATCAAGGCTTTTAGGTGGGCATGGATTACATAATTAATTACTTTCTTCTGAATGATGCTATGTAGAAATTAGCATCTTTGTTGGAATTTTATATTGTAGGTAACAGTGACTCTATGCTTACCTGAGCAAGCTGAAGCTGTTTTCATGCCTTTGTTTTATGTTAAAAATGTCATTTGCAGTTGGAACATTTAAAAGGCCAGCCCCATGTACTGTCTGCGACAAAGACCTGGAAATTGACATCACGAAGTCATGGTCAGATCTGGACAAATCACAAATAGCAGAAGGCCTCATATCAGGTTTGGATTTCCCAGTAACAATGATCTATATTGTGAATGTAGAAAGTCCAAAAGTATTATAGCAAATTGGTAGCACCTACACTACACTTTTAGGCAATTACATGCTTCACTAAGAAAATCTTTGCACAAAATCTTTTTTAATGTTGATGTTTAACTTTTAGGAACATCAGTAGCAAACCCGTATGGCACACCATGGATGGGAGAGCACACCAGGGTTGGAAATATTCTCCCAAAGACTGAACTCAAAAAGGCAGTAAAAAAAAAAAAAAGATGACATTAAGTATCCCTCCAAAAAAATAAACCAGGACATAATATTGGACATCATTGAGTCAAAGAAGGTATAAATTGTACTACTGTGACTATATCAGTATAGCCCAGCCTTCCCTATAGAGTTTATAAATGATACATAATGCTGCATTGAGTTTTTTTAATTTACAGCCTCAGAAAAAGGATCTCCAAGAGGTTTGTCATGCCCTGGTTGTGTCTTCAGAGGGGTCCATTGCTGACATGATAAACAGGCTTCAGGAAATGCTAAACTACAAGGACATCTACCCTAAGCTTTTCATAAAGCTGCAGAAAGCTGGTGGTGAGAAATAGCTTTGCATATGACATTTTAACTTTTTGACCTCCTGGGACATGAGCATGATGTTAAAATAATTTTACTCTTCCCTAGGCGGTGTTCTTCATTTTTCCTGCATGCAAGGGGTTGTGTACTACCTAAATTTTTTCTTCTGGACGGAGTCTGCAAGGGACCACACAGATGGATTGCTCAGTTTCAAGTACTTCCCAACGTGTTACATTTCAGATGTGGCAGGGCAAGTTGCTCGTCACACAAACAACCGCACCAAGCAACTGTTTTTCCATCCAAATGATGGAAGACTGTATGCTCCAAACTTGGACAACATCAAACTTGCTGCCAATAAGGAACTCAGGGTTGCGATGCCATGGGTTAAGAATTTGAGGGCCCCATTGCCGGTACAAAAACAGCAAGAAGGTGACAGAATGGCAGCTACACATCCAATCACAGGGACATCTGAGACGTTCTCCTTGTATGACCGATTTCACCAGACTAACCAAAAACGCCCAGAGGAGAAATTGCGAAGCCTTAATATCTGCCCAGCCCTACGCACTGAAGTGAACTCTGCAGTTGCTGAACAGTTTAACCGAGAACTTGCTTCTGTGTGATACTCATTGTGCCAGATGAATGAACCCCACTTCAAGCAGACTGTGAGAGTGCTGATTGAACTGCATAATGAGAAAATAAACAGCAACTTTAAGGCAGAGATGGAGGCCCTGTGCAAAACTCAGCTGTCTGTTGGTCTGCATGGAATGCTAGGGCTGCACTTTGTTGGTAAGTTTTGTCAGCATATGATAATACAACAACTCACATCTATATCTTATCCTTTTTGTGTGTCCAGGCTGGTAAAAACATAACAAAGATAATGTTTTTCATATTTCAAATTCTAATTTGTCCTTTGTTATTGTTTAGAGGGGAAAGAAAATCTTGAGCCAATTTCAGGTGGCACTGTTGAATTCCAGCCTCACAGCACAGCGATATCGTCATTTGTAGCAGAATTGTATGCTATTCATGATAGTGACAAGGTCATTAAGACCTGCTCATTTCTTTTTATATGAAATCGTGTTACAAATGAAAGCTCTTAAAAGCTGCTGTTTTGTGCTTATCATGTTGTTCATGTGTTCATGAAGGAAAAACTTAAGGAGATACTGTCTGGCTCCAGAGTTGACAGTCAAACCCTGAATCATATTTCAAGGAGATTTCCATTGTCAGTAAAGGACGTGTGCAGTGTTTGCCCACCCGACTTGTTGGAACAGTCCTCACTCGTCATGCCATGGATGACTGATGATGTAAGTGGTTATAACCTAAGCAGCATATGACACGGATCAAACTATAATGACTAGTACAGCAGTGTTTGTAAAGCAGAAAAATTAACATTATAATTATAACACGTCAAGACTTGTATTCTAACATCTGTTATGAATTTCAGGCTGTAAACTATCGAGTAGCACAGCTGGCTCAAGAAAACATGGTAATACATGTAGATTTCTTTTCTTCATGGTATTTTAATGTATTATTAAGGCACTGACACTTTAATGCCACTGCCACTTTTTCTGTTACAGTGTGGCTGTTTGGGCCACTTTGATTTCATTTTGTGGCACCGGGAGTGGACAAGCAGTGGAGCTGTCAGTGACAACGTGGCGAAACGGATCCCTGTAGGTCATATTTTGTTTGGCATAATAGAAGACAATTTGGAAATTAACTAAAAGCATGTTTTCCATATGAACTGTGCTGTGCTAATTAATGTCATTGTTGTGTTATAGGTCTCTGACAAGATATTCCTCCCAAGAATTGTTGGCCATTCCACTCCAGAGACAGGGAACCACTTCAATCTTTGGGTGGGTCTTCGTACATGAAAAATTGTATTCTAACCTTTTGCTATCATTGAATGGCAAAGGTAAACACATTTGTATGAAATTTTTGGCATAAATGTTGTTTAGCTGCACTAAAGGAAATGAGAAATAAAGGGTAAAAGCCATAACCAAGACCATGAACTTCATTTTAACTGATCTATTTCTCAGTTAAGGTACAACTTTTAGTAATGACAGATGTATTTTCTTATAGGTGTTTGACTTCAAGGCCAAAGACATTCGAATCTATGATTCACTTATGCTGTACAAAAGCATAACTGATAATGACATGGATCTCCTCAGGTAAAACAACCCAAATAACACGCAACATTTATTTATTTTGGGTAGCTTAGTGTGTCAATCTGGTAACATTTAACAGTTTTTTGTCTACATCTTCTTGGTTTGTAGAAATGTGTTCAGATTTTCTGGTGGACTTCAAGGCTGGACTGTGACTTATCCTTCACAGTGGAAGCAGCAGGACTCAGTCAATTGTGGGGTTTTTGTGTGTTCGGTGAGTTGCCTGTTTTGTGAGTGTCTTGCCTTCAAGTGCTTGTGTGGCCGGAGTCCATAAAAATCAGCTGTTCTGTTCCTATCTAGGCAGCAGAAGGAGAAGTGAAAAATATTGACGGCACTTCTGAGGCTCTAAGTCTCAACCAATGCAGGACTCTTCGTCTGCACCATGCTACTCAAATGATAAAAAACATGAAACCTGAGGTATGACTAACCAATCTCTTGATATGCCAAAATCTGTACTGTAAGTGTGAGATATCATGTGGCTACAGCAAATGTTTTCCTTACAAAGGACTTTCCACCTACCGCTGAACAAAAACTAAGGATGGAAGAAGAGGAAATAAGACTACAGGAGGCAGAAGTGAAAAAGACAGACTCCAGCAGCCATTGTTTGGCTTGGAAGATGAAGTGCTGTCTATTCCAGCGAGCAACTGGTACCACTAGGTATATACAACAGAAATGACAACTAAGGTCAACTTATGTATATATAGAACTGGAAACACTACAAAATTGATAAGGTCAATTTACTGTGAATCATCGTATGAGAAACCACAGTTTGGAATGTTTAGAATGGAAACATTTGATGGTACTCAGAGAGGGACGGTGGAATATTACAATAACTCTTCTTCTTCTGCTTTTCATCAGGGTTTTCCATGACCACATCAAAAACTACAAATGGGTGCAATGCACAGCTTGCAAATACTGGCTGCATTTTGAGTGTGCTGGTGTGGAGGGTGACTGGACATCAGAAGATTTCTACTGCGGATGCAACATTATCACAGATGTGTAAGAATAAACTATTACACGTCAGACCCATAACTGCAATTGAAATCAAAGTGATAATATTATTACACCGAATACATAAACATTTTTAACGCTAATTAAGAACCACTATAGTAGATGTACAACAGTTAAAAATCTTGTCAATGAGAAACTAAGAAATTAAGTCAAAAGACATTTTAGCCTTTAACTACATACACAGAGGCAATTGGCTAGTTATACAGTGTAAGTAAAGTATAATTTTAACTTTTTGTCAATTTAAGGTTTACATTCTCGAAATAAAGAATAAATATTTTGTTCCAATTTGGCAATGCTTATGTCTTAAACAGAGATGACATCCTGGAGTCTGTAAAAGCAGAAGACATCCTGACAGATGAAAAGATAAAGGTAATGACATTGGCTACAATAAAAAAATTTCTACAATGAGCTTTACAAACTTTGTCACTTAAGTTGCATTTACTATCTTGATATTCTAATCAGGTTGGTAAGAGTTCAATGTTTATGTATTTATTACAGGACTTGGAAAGAAACCTGGAGAGTGGACACGTTCTCTCCAACAGAATTTATCTGTGGACCCACAGAGGACTAGATCCAGTCCTTCGAAAACATTACAGTGAACATTTCACCTTATTTAATGACGAGAAGGTCCGTAAAGGATTCTCTTTTCGCTTATGTTGTATGCAAAAACTTCTGATACTCAAACAACTGCAAACAATAGGATGTGACTGACAGACATTTTTAAATCCAGATTTTTTAAAAATCAGATTGCATACCCTGCTTCACATGTTAACCATATTTAACTGTTGCTGTTGGCCTAAATTTAACTTTAATTTGGGACAATGTACACACCTTACTAAGCTGCAAAATGGACAACCAGGGTTATGTAAAGCCTTAAAAAGGGAGGAAGTGCCACTTGCTTCCTAAACCTGCCTCCTCCCATGCCATCCCATTTTAGAATGAGGAGAGTGGGAAGAAGACATGGAGAAAATGTTGCCTTACAAGTTCACAATTTGTCAGTTTCACATAGCTTTTAAATATTATATTGTTGCTGTTCTCTACCATGTTTAGTAAAACAGTTTTTCAATATTTCTTTGTTTCGCACTACCCCAGACAGAAGAGATTATCCATCAACTGGAAAAAATTGTGACAGTGTCTGGAACTGTAACTGAGAGGCAACAATTCATTACAGAGGTCATTTTGCCAGAGGTGAGATAATGAGGATATTTACAAAATTAAAGATTACTTTACGAAATTACATTTGCTGGCATAAATGGGTAAGTAACAGCATATGTCTCAAAGAGCCAGATTTTTGATAATAGGCAAATGGAATGGAAAGGAAATATCTCTCTCTCTCTCTCTCTCTATATATATATATATATATATATATATATATATATATATACATATATATACATATATATATATATGTGTGTGTGTGTATATATGTACAGAAAAAAAAAATTATTTCTATTTTTGCATTACTGTATTTGATCTGTAATTACCTTATCTTTCAGTACTTCTCTTGTATCCTGCAGCTGCTGTATATTTTGGAATTTCCCCCTGTGGGACTAATAAAGGATATCTTATCTTATCTTATCTTAAAAAGAAAGATCAGTCTGAGTGAATCAGTCAACTTTTTACATTCTTTCTCTCCTTTGACCTTTACTACTCCTACAACTACTACTACTACTACTACTACAACCACTACTACGACTACATTACAAGTAGTAATATGACTACTAATACTAATACTAGTAATACTAATAATAACAATTTATTGTAGGTTTTGATTCAGTGGTTGCAGAGTAACCACGCTCTGTGCAGATACCAAGCAGAAAATGTGCTTCTGAACAGCACATCTTCCAAGAAAACGAGAAGGTATAGAGCATTGTTTGAATTTTGGGTGTGCATGCCTATTAGCAACATCCCTAAATACATTCTGCTTCTTGGTGGTGGCATATACTGGTTTTTCATGTCAAATTAATATCATTGTAATGATTGAATGTGGTGCTGATAAAAGAGATACACAATTATTCATCATCTTCTCTTTTACCAGCGCTGAGATGACAACAGGTGACACCAAGAGCAGAGAGAAGGTAAAAAATTTTCAAGTTGTACTTAGGAAGAATATGTGACCCTTTATATATGGTGTTGAACCATTGTGTATGTTACAGAGACAGACAGTTGCAAGTATGTGGGTAGAAACAACAGCAACTTTATTTTTGCAGGGGAATAACAAGCATTCCATGTAAACCTGGTAGACCAATTAAGTACAGATTTGTTAATTATAAGGCAATACGAAACATATCATTGTAGAAAACGGTAAAACGGACAACGTTAAGAATACAATTTAGCCTGTCACATAGCCTAAATTTTATCATTTTCAGTTGTCTATGTTGTATCACAGCATAATTTTCTTACAGCAACATGCAACACATTTTGTGCACTCTCAGGATACAATTAATTACAATGTGTTCACAAGGCATATTGCTCTTATGCCAGTGATTTGACAGAGGTACTTCTGATTATATAGAGCCATTTAGTTTGGACAGTGCTCGGTGGAATTTGCTTAGTTTTTTTTTTTTTTTTTTTTCATTTTATTCTATTAACATATATATCCATTGCATACATATCCATTGCATGGCTCTCTATAAAGCTTCAACTGTAATATATTGAAGGATGCATATTTGGAGAAATATCACAATGGATTTTCAAAAATTTAAGTCTAAATATCTTATCCACATTTTCATTTTATCTGCAGGAAAACATTCTTCAGATGGACTGTGTCGCTGCAGCTGACTGCTGTTCACAAAGAAATTTTGTTGGAAGAGTGACACTTCCTTCTGTCCCTTCAATGGACGAAGATAAGCAAAACAAAACATTCCAGGACCTGCGCAACTGGGAGGGAGAGGATGACGAGGGTTCTCCAGTACACCTTCTGACTGTTTCTTTTGAAAAAAAAAAAAAACAGACTATGAGACATTCTGCACAGAGCTCATAGATAAAAGAAATTACAAACTTTTCTGCAGATTTTAAGAACAATGATAGATTTTCATTGATAAATAATTGATAAAAGATAATGGAGAATAAAGAGTGAACAACATCTTAACAGTGTCTTGTTACAGTGACTTTCTCCTGTGCATTGAAATATCTTAAAATCATATTTTCTGAAAAGAGAAGGCTCGAGAAGATTTTTAAAGTAGAACCATGAGATACACTGGCAAAACCCAGGATTCATGTTGGCTAGTAGCCTAAACTACCAATAACCTATATATAGGCTACATGTTTTGGATTACAGGTCTTTGTGAAAGGCGTACTGATCAAGATTCACATAAAAATATTCTTCCTACTGTCTTAGAGGGAGGTCACTATATTCTTATGAGATCGAGCATTTGCCAGGAGATTTAAATTAATTAATTGAAATTTATTGAAATTTAATAAACAAATAGAACACAAGGAGAAAAGGAGGGCAATTACGTGGATAGTGTCAGTGCTGATTATGGTAAAATAGTGAAAATTAAACGTCTACTAGTTGCTCATTTCGAAGGGCTATCTGAAACAAACGTTTTCTCATAGACAGCATGCCACCTTCAAAGTGCAAACTCGCGATCAGAGTAAACCACAACACATTCAAGATTTATTTATTTGATTGATTAAGTTAAATGCGCCCTCTGCTGTTGATTTTCAGAAATTCATGTTCGTCGTGTATTTCACATTAGTAAAATAATAATTAAAAAGTATGGCTAACAAGTTAAGTACAGAAATTATAAAACCAGCCAAGAGACACAATCTGTTATCTCTCACGTGCGGAACCCAAACTCACTGTCAACGCATTATGGACCTTGCATTCACCGGAATGAAAAAATAATAATAAGACTCCTTATATCATAATTACGAGAAAAGACCGAGTGTCTAGATCCGGTCGAGTGATGGTTCTGGTCTGATCACAAGATTTTCATTCCTAAACATTTGTTTTTTTTATGTTTTCTAAAGCTTATACGGTTTGAAAAATAAGACCCTTGTCACCTGCAAGTGACCTGCGCTGAGAACTGAGAGCTTTTGCACTTCTATGGGTGCTGCGCTGTCCGCGGTGCTGATCCGGTCCATTTGGCAGGTGTTGGCAGATGTTAGATTTTTTATATCCGGTGATTGCAATGCTCTTCCATATGATACTATGCCACCTGACTTCCTAAAGTGCTTTTATAATGACTTTCTTTAGCCCTTATATTCATACAGTAACTCACAAACAGAGCCAGGTCACCAGCAGCTAACCAAAAAGAGGCAGCTGCCTCTGGACGCCGGTATAAAGTGCCACTATCACCGGCAGGTCGGTGTGGCTGCAGCGGCACCTGAGCAAAAAGAGGCAGCTGCCTCTGGACGCCGGTATAAAGTGCCACTGTCACCGGCAGGTCGGTGTGGCTACCGCGGCAGCTCACTGGAAAGAGGCAGCTGCCTCTGGAGGCCGGTATAAAGTGCCACTATCACCGGCAGGTCGGTGTGGCTACCGCGGCAGGTCACCGGAAAGAGGCAGCTGCCTCTGGAGGTCGGTATAAAGTGCCACTATCACCGGCAGGTTGGTGTAGCTGCAGCGGCACCTGAGCAAAAAGAGGCAGCTGCCTCTGGAGGTCGGTATAAAGTCCCACTATCACCGGCAGCTCAGGCTGCCACCGGCAATGCCACTGCGAGCTGCGGCTGCCACAAATCGAGCTTGCCTCTGCTGGATAATTTACTGATTACATTGCTTCAGTGAGTGCAGAGCAGTTTGCCTCGTACTCAGATCTCTATACATTTAACAGCGGCCAGCACAGTAACACACAACAGGGACTTCACATTACAGTCCTGAGCAAACACGACTGTAAAGTCCTGATGGACAGAAAACAGTGAAGATCGTTTGCTCCAAACATTACAGGCTAAACAACAGGCTAACCACAGGCTAAACTTAGCCTCCTAAAGCTAACACTGAGGGAGGGGGAGAGGAGGGGGTGTATGAGGAATAATTATACTCCTCCAACTGTTAAACTCCTCTTGACTAATGTAAGATAAGATAAGATATCCTTTATTAGTCCCACAGGGGGGAATTCCAAAATATACAGCAGCTGCAGGATACAAGAGAAGTACTGAAAGATAAGGTAATTACACGTCAAATACAGTAATGCAAAAAATAGAAATAATTTTTTTTTAAAAAGTGTAAAAAAGTATATACTATAAAGTCAGTGGCATATTTACAGTCCTGATGTACATGTTTGTTGTTTGACAGATGGTTATGTACATGTTGATATTTTACAGGATGAGATTTGTGATATTATAATATAAATATGGTGGCTATGTACATGTTTGGCATTTTACAGTGAAACATTTTAGGTATCACATATAAATATAAATGTGGTTTATTGCACACTGGAGAGGTTTTTGTTATAAAGTCTGACAGCTGCAGGAAGGAAGGACCTGCGATACCTCTCCGTCACACACTTCGGGTGGAGCATCCCGTCACTCACGGAGCTCCTTAGTGCAGTGAGTGTGTGTTGGAGGGGGTGGGAGTCTTTGTCCATCATGGAGGACAGCTTGGCTGTAGTCCTCCTCTCCACCACCTCCTCCACCGGTTCCAGAGGGCATCCCAGGACTGAGCTGGCCTTCTTTATCAGTTTATCCAGTCTCTTCCTGTCAGCTGCTGTGATGCTGCTCCCCCAGCAGACCACTCCATAGAAGACTGCAGAGGCCACAACAGAGTCATAGAAGGTCTTCAGGAGTGCCCCCTGCACCCCAAAAGACCTCAGCCTCCTCAGCAGATACAGTCTGCTCTGTCCTCTTTTGTAAAGTGGGAATATCCATACATCTTATATCTTATATATATCTTATATTGCATAATATGGGACCTTTAATATTATTTGTAAAATATTATGAGACATAGAGTCGTGTTTCATTTAATCATGACATACTTTTCCATCTTCAAGAAGTTTGGAGGATACTCTTTTTTATCTTTATATTCGACAATGTGTTTGTAATCTGCAGGATTCAATGCTAACTTTTTTTTGGACAAAATCAAGGTTGATGATGCCGATCCTCGACCTGCTCCAAAATGGCGAAGGCTGACGTTGTGTAATTTGCATAATTGATTGAAGGAATCACGTGTGCTCCACATGTATGCACATGAGAAACTTTTCATTATAGAGGGATGATTAATGATTAATGAAACTAGTCCTGATTCACCCGTTTTGTTGTGCATGATCACAAATGTCTGCAGAATAAAACCCAGGATGTTAGTACATCACCTGAGGAATATGGGAGGGGGGGGTACATTTTCTGGCAGACACAGACTATCAGGCTGAAATTATGTGTCTTCCCCTCATAACATCTGTTAGATCCTCCTGTATCGTCATTTGTCTGTGTTGAGAATTTCAGAATAAATGCTATGATGGTCAACAGAGGGGGGATTTTTCAAAATAAATAAATAAATAAACGCCAACAGCGGAAGATAAGATACCCTGTGGATAGGAAAGTGAGTTACAGCAACAACTATTGTTGGCAGTGCTTCAGTAAATTCTTCAGTCTGTAATTCCACTCAAAAAGGTGGAACTGAGTCTAGCAGTGTGTTAAAATGCTCACAGTAATGTTCAAGTTGGACAGATTGATCTAGAAATTGAATTACATCGCGTTTGAATCTAGTACCCACCTAGAGAGCCTACGTTCAGTTAGCAGGGTGATCGCCAAGCAACATTACACTTTATTACAAAAAGGAGAAGGAAAAGGCATTATTAGGCAGCGCGCTATTAATATTATTAATTGGGCAACATGCAATGTATAGCAAAAGCATTTATTTAGTTTGAAATGTCACATGCTACATTACCAAACATGTTTGATAATCAAAGCATGATCGTAACAATCCACATTTTGTTTAAACTACGCTGATATCTTAACACGAGATTATAGCTCCACCCTTCCGATTGCATGCGCGCTCCCGCGGCAAGGGATACACTTTCTATCAGGAGTGTCTACTTGGGCACGACACCGGCTCTGCGCCGTGTTGGTTGGACATCAGTGCTTATTGCTGCGTCCCCACCCCTCCCCGCCCAGATACCATTCTAACGCAGCAACACCGCCGGTTAGACCGAGTGTCCGCCACGGCGTGCGTCATGACGGAGCAGAGACTCAAAGGCGCACAGACACACTTTGCTCAGTACATGTGCGCTGGGACACATCAATGGCAGATGTAATAGAAAGAGGAGAATCTCTCGGCCACAACAGTGTCTGCTTTAATACCACACAAAATGACGGAAATGACACAGTTGCGCACACTCGCCAGTACGTGAGCCGTCCTCAGACTGTTAACACTGAGCTAACTTTAACATCTAGGGTGGCTGACACTGTTCTGGGTGGACGTTAGCTAATGTTAGCCATAAGCATCTGTAAACATCTGCACTAACTCTCACAGTAACATTACACAGAAAAAAAGAAGCATCAACAAGTTCTTTCCAGGCGTTTGGGCATTAAAAGTTCCAACAAAGATAATTACACTAAAACAATTATTTTATATACTTACCACTCCACTTGGAGTAAGTTTGCTTCTTGTTAAGGATCCACTCTGCCGCCGATGTCTGTACGTGTCCCGCCAAGTGTAGAGAGCCGTTGACGCATCGTCAGACGCTGCGTCCTCACTAGACCGTGCAGGATTTTGAATTAGCCCCACCCCTTTCTTATAAAACTAAACATACAGCGTTATCTCTACTGAACACGATTAGTGCAATAAATCTCTCCAGCTAAACAGTACAAACAACTAATGTTTAGTAATGAAAGCAGGTTTTTACAAAACATAAAACAATTAGTAATGATTACTCAAACGTTTAAGCAGAAACAAAATCTGGGTTTACAGTAATTGTGGTTATTTTCAATAAAGATATCAGTCAGATAACAAACAAATTCTAGTAAAATTACAAATTAAATAGTTCTTTTACTATTTTAAATGTAATTTTATATGATTTCTTATTTTTAATAGTTTTAAAGTTGAATTTAACAGTTTAATCTCCAAAATAACAGATAAATGTTTGTAAAATTACGATACATTAGCGAATGTATTTTAACAAAATATATATATATGTATTTTAATGGATTTTTTTGTAAAAGAACAGAATTATAGTGGTTTTACAAAGATTTTCTGTTATTTTACATTTGACATGTAAAATCACTGTCTATTTTTGTAATTTTAATGATTATTTTAAAATACAGAAAAAATCTGTAAAAATAAACAGTAAAATACTGTTATATTACAGATTTTTTTTTTTACAGTGTATTCCCGTTGCAATTTGGCAGAATCCCCATCCCAGCTGGCAACCATACTTTAGTATGACCGTGCCCTTAAGGGCCAAGTGTTTACATATGTACATATGTATACTGTTTACATGTAAGTGTTAACATGCACTTTAAAAAGCTGCTCCAAGAAAACGTCCTTTGATGCCCCTCTGGGGGGAGGGTGTTCTGCAGTTGTTTGACACCCTGAATAAACTTGAAAAATGTATTTGGTCTTTTTCTTACTTTAAATATGTATTTTTAATACCTTGAGTTTCCATTTCTACAGAACCCACATTCACTGTATTATTATGTCTTGCATACTAATCAGTTAAGATGCAGCATATATTCTTATAAATGCATCCAAATGCATCACACTTTACTTAGCCCCTACAATGATGCGTTATGATGAATTATGCATTATTATAAATGCATCCATATGTATGCCACTTTACTTAATGCATACAATGATGACTCATGATACTGCATAGGCTATCATTACATACTATGAGTTGTTACTACAGTTGACTTCAATCAATCAATCAATCAATCTTGATTTGTATAGCGCCAATTCATAACAAGTGTTATCTCAAGACACTTTACAATAGAGCACAAAGCTCTTCATATTATGGATACACATATATGCATAGATACATATATACATATAAAAATACACATATACATATACATACAAATATATACATCCAACACCCAACATGAATCCATATAGCCAATCATGAATCCCTCCATCATGGCGGCAAGAAAAAACCTTCTGTTAAGCAGCAGGAAATCTTGAATGTGGACCCCAGTCTCATGATGAACAGCAAATCCACACCATGCTGTGTTGGGTGTGTGGGCAAAGGGAGGGAGGTAAGTGGAGACAAGTGGACTAAAGTAAGAACTAAAGCTAGTGACAGATCAATGGACCAATCATAGACCTGTCGTCGTCAAATTTGTTTCTGCTGCAAACAAATTTATTAGAGGAGGGTCCTCATGTCTGTGTGGTTGTGGTGAAAAATTTATAGAAGTATAATCAATAAAAGTCTTACTGGAAGTAAGAATTTATGGTAGTGATGAACTCATGGGTGCCCAGACCACAAGTGCATCCCTACCATATTTGTCTCCGTTAAGTAAAAATGTATTAATGGTAGACCTCTTGAGATGTGACACCTCATTTTCAGGAGGGATCTCATGTCCATGTGGAGCTAAAGATAGTTACTATAGATGTATCAACCATGGATAGAAAGATCATGTTAATATCAACATTAACAGCTATAATGATTATGAACTGGAATGAGATGGCCAAATATGTGTTATGTCTGTAATTGTAGTTATTGAGGCTTCGTGACTCCACAGCAGCAGGCAGTCTCCACCAAGGATCCCAGGCAACCTAAAAGACAAGAGCCAGAGACGAGTACAGGAGCAAACAGAAAGGGGCAGAGGCAGATATGGAGAGAGAGTGTGAGAGAGAGAGGGATAGAGCCCAATGTGCCAGATCCCCCCGGCAGTCTAAGCCTATTGCATCTTAACTATGTGTCTAAACTATGGACTATGAGCTGGTCCCTAACTGAAAGCTTTATCAAAGAGGAATGTTTTAAGTCTAGCCTTAAAGCTAGAGAGGGTGTCTGCCTCCTGAACCGTGGATGGTAAATGGTTCCAGAGAAGAGGAGCCTGATAACTGAAGGCTCTACCTCCCATACTACTTCTAGAGACTGATGGAACCACGAGCAGGCCAGCATTTTGGGAGCGTAATGTTCTAGAGGGGTTGTACGGCACTACAAGCTCTTTGAGGTAAACTGGTGCCTGTCCACTGAGAGCTTTATAGGTGAGAAGAAGAATCTTGAATTCTATTCTATATTTAATGGGAAGCCAGTGCAGAGAGGCTAATACAGGAGTAATGTGGTCTCTTCTCCTTGTTCTAGTCAGCACACGTGCTGCAGCATTTTGAACCAGCTGAAGCATCTTAAGCGACTTACTGGGACAGCCTGAAAGAAGAGAATTACAGTAGTCCAGTCTAGAGGTAACAAAAGCATGGACTAGCTTTTCAGCATCGCTCTGGGACAGGATAGGCCTAATTTTAGCGATGTTACGAAGATGAAAAAAGGCTGTTTTTGAAATTTGCTTTATGTGAGAGTTAAAGGATAGATCCTGATCGAATAGAACCCCAAGATTTCTAACAGTTGTGCTTGGCGTCAGGCTTATGCCATCTAGGGCAGTTAAATCATTAGAAAAGGTTTCTCTAAGGTGTCGAGGGCCCAGCACAATGATCTCTGTCTTGTCTGAGTTAAGAAGAAGAAAATTTTGGGCCATCCATGTCCTAATGTCCTTTAGACACGCGTCTAGTTTAGATAACTGATTTGTCTCACCTGGCTTCATCGATACATACAGCTGAGTATCATCAGCGTAACAATGAAAATTAACGGAGTATTTCCTCATATCACCGAGGGGAAGCATATAAATGGAGAAGAGAATTGGACCTAGCACAGAGCCTTGAGGAACTCCGTAACTTACTTTAGTGTACACAGAGGACTTGAGTTGTGTGTATAGGTAATCATAATGTATTCTAAGCAGTCAGTGAAGAGTGCATTATAATGCACTGTGAGTGCCCTCATGAAGCATAAGATAGGTGTTCATGAGTAATCAAGAGCATCCATATAACTAGTCATTATAATTGATTATAAGTGATATCAGAATGTTTTATGACTGTTGATATAGTGCATCATAAAGCATTATGCGTGTAGTTATGAAGCTTTATGAATGCCCTCATCATGCATTATGATTGTCGGGGCTTCATACCTTATAAAGCATTATGGATGTAGTGTTCATGAGTATTCATGAGCATCCATGGAACAAGTCATTATAATTCATTATAAATGACATTATAATGTTTTATGACCGTTGATATAAAGCATCATGAAGCATTATGTTTGCTTATAAGTTTAGTTATGAGGCATTATGAATGCATTATAATGCATTATGGATGCCGTTATAATGCATTATAAATGTGGGCTTCATAGAAAGTGTTACCATTATTTTCAATAAAGAAAAACACCAACAACAAGAATTTGATGTTTTCTATTAATTAATTTAAGAATTAATAAATGGCCCTTGCTGCAGGATCTGCATGGCTCACGCCCTGTGTTGAGCCACTTTTTCTTTGCTTGTTAATGACATCTATTGTGTAAAACAGATGCTCTATTATACTGCAATAATCATGACACAATAGAAGGTTCATAAATGTAATTTAACAGATCTAAATTAAAATCTTTGACAAACATTTCACATGTTTTTGGAGTGTCATATCTTTTTAAAGCTACTGTTCATTTTTAACATGGTCATTGTTCATCCAATGCTGCTACATTTATGACATTTGTTATTTTCTTCTATATAGAGAATAAAGTTGAAAGTGGATGGAGTACAAATATGTATTAATTTTATATTTGATATAACCTAAAGCAAAAATAATAAAGCTATGCGAAATAATGGTGTTAGTATAACTTTCCACAGATTTGATAATATAAGTGATGGATATATCACCACTTTTTCTAAGAAATTCAACACTAAACACTTAAAAATAGTTTTATATGGACCTTAGTTCACATTATATTTTTAATGGGCATCAAAAACGTATGTTATTTGCCAACATTAAATGATGTAACGGATTACACCATTTGATATTTCAGTGAAAATTCAAAGTTCACAGGCATTAAGATGGATACCTATGAAGCACATGGCCTTGATGTGAAGATTTCAGACTGATTTTTTAAAATAAATATTTACTTTTACAAGTTACTTTGAATTATACATAGTTTTCTAAGGTCATACCATTTGAGATGTAACCCTAAGCACACCTGACCATACCCTAAAAAGGTAAAATTATCAAGATTTCAAAAACAGCTAACCTTGGCATGCAGCAGTTAGGTAATTTGTGACTTTAGTTTCAAATTTTAACCTTTTTAACCATGGGAACACAAAACAATTGCATAACGTCACTGACCCAGTAAAAACAAAAATAAATAATACTAATAATGATGGTATTGAAGGGAGCTAGCAAACACCTGGCTGGTTGCGATCTGTATTTTTCTAGAATCATGAAAATGATGCAGCCAGTACAATTAGAATCTAACAATAATAATAATAATACATTTTATTTAAAAGCGCCTTTCTGAGCACTAAAGGACACTTTACAAAGTAATTGAAAACACAATTAAAATACATAAAACAACAGAGAAGGAGTGATACCTGTGCTTGTTTGTCTGTTTGTCTAACCCTCCCTTGTGTTTCCTGTTTGTGTTACTAGATGGAACGTCCGTGGCATCCATTCAGACAACCTGGATGGCACTCTGTGCTTCAAATTGAGAAATACGTTGACCAACTTAATATCTCTGCAAACAGTATTCTCAACAGGTGAACTCCATTCTCATCAAGGAACAGGAAGAAGAGAGCTCCAACGTTAAATCTGGCCAATAAGTCTGGACAAAGTGCTTTAAGTTCTACTGGAACAAACCTAAGTGGTCTGGTCCCTATACAGCAGCAAAAATATCACCTTACTGCCTAAAAGTCTGGCTTACTGACGACAAACTGAGCCCGTGGATTCACAAATCACACTGCTCACTCAGCCAGCACATTGACCCACCTGACCGCACACTGACTGAGGTGCACACTGACCTGACAGGCCTACCTGACCCCTCTGAGGCTGCAGACTCAGAGTGAACTGTATATATCCTGTAACTTTACACTGTTTCTTAACATTGTTAAAATAATCAACATTTCCTCCTTAGCTCTGGTGCCGTGTTGGGCCTGCACTATCTGCAGTGCAGTCCTTGAACTGCGATGACATGCTTAATCTTAATTTTTCTTGCAGTTTTCCTAACCTGGCTGTGGTATGAGCTACAACTCCGAGATATCTTACAATGTATACACTGTTTAAAATGTATAACCACTGCCTTTGAGTACAGGCTTCCAGGTCCTATTCCATGACCTCACTCCATGCTTGACCAACTGATGATGAGGAGGGTGACAACGTCCCTGATGTCTTAATCCAAGCTGATGATGATGACACGGATGAAGATGCTCTTGGTGACCCCGATCTGCTAATGCTCACTCACTTATAAATATTAGAACCTGAAGAGGATGATGTTGAGTTTCCCTCCATCCACTGGTATCGAGTTTCCCTCCACCCTCACCCGTTTTCTCTTCATTGACCTCTGAAGGGAGGTTGATCCCTCCCACGTGATTGACAAATATGCACACACATTGGAAATTGGCTCCTACACACATCTCATACCCTCTGATGACGATTCTTCATGTGTGTTTTTATCACCTGTGTTATATTATGATCTCCTCATGTACTGTTTTCACCCTGTCAGTGTGTGCTTATATTATTAATCTACATTGTTTGCCTTTTTTGCATTAGTTGTTATCAGAAGTGCTTCATGGTCTTATGATCTCAGCTGAGTGGTGCTCTGGCTGATATGGTTGTTATGTTAATGTGAAGGTTTAGTTTGTATTTTTCCACATGCATTCATATCTGTTCATTTATATGCTCATTACCCTGCATTCATTCTTGTTGTGTTTGTTGTCCTCTGACAGTCACCCACCCACTCCCTTAAGGAACCCTATTTTGACACTTTTTGTCATCCCCACTGTCCCTCTCATCTCTGCTCAGCTATGGACTGCAGATACGTCTACACCAGCGTGTCTGTGGGACGTGGCTCAGCCCTCTCCTGATTCCACAGTGGTGAGATATGACTCAGTCACACAGGATTATGATTGAATTGATCCGTCTGATTGATTGACATGACATAGTCATGTCAAAAGGGGGATTGATTTAATGTCTCAAATTGAGCATCAGTATGGGTGCAGCTCTGACTGACTTCTTTGTTTGTGCATTGACAGTAGATTGTGTTCTGCTCTCTTCCCATAAAAGGCCTGATGTGTTTCAGCAACAATAGTGATCAGGTACTCATGTACTTCCTCCTCAAACTGCTGCAACTAAATATACACTGATCTCTTTTTGATGCTCACACTGACAGGTTTCACTTGTGACCTGGTGCTGAAGTTAATACACATCGTTAAATGCATCACATACTTGCGACACAGAAGATTCGACGTTGCTGAAGGACCCAAATACACCATGTTATGTTGCTAAATGTTTGCTTTTAAATGTTTTTATTACTCATATGCGGAGTTGTGGCCAGTCGAGTCTGAAGAAGGTCTGAAGCTCCCAAGGACAACGGATTCTTGGCACGAGGACTGAAATGTGCTCCTGGTCAATAAAGTTTAGCTTTAGCTTTTATTACTATATTTTAGAGGGTGTGGGGACATAGCAAAATGCAACAAAGAACTGCTTGCTGATAAAGTTAAATACACTGACATGCACACACATAGTTAGTATCACAATGTTTAGAGATTTCCACAATGTGCACAAGCTTGCTGAGATGTGTCCTGAATTGTGTCCCACTTTGGTCGCCGCCCTGGGGGTGATGGGGGCGAGGACAGATACTTTTTCCTCACTAAGATGTTATTTAGGCTTGTATGATCTCATGTAGGCTTATTTAGCACCTGTGAGGTTTTCGCTCTGTCTGACACAATATCATTTTATAGGACGCTTCAGCTTTATAGGCCTTATGCATACATATAGGTTTAAACAATATAATTGTTTAAAAAGGGGGAAAGTTGCTAGATTCAAAGATTTCATGTTTTTACTGCTTCAGCTAAGAAAGTTACATTTTACAAAATGAACTGTGCTCTTGTTTCCTGTCTGATATTTTTAGTTCCTGCTATTATGCTGATTAGCTGAAATGAAAGTACCTACTGTTAACCCCCTGTACTGTGATTGACCTTTTCATGGCAGACATATCTTATGAAATCAGTCACTAGGTTTGATCTCAACATTACCTATGATGTCACCTCCTAAGCCTGAAGTGTATAAGATCTTGTGTTTTACTTTGGTTCTTTTATTTGGATGTTTGAGAATGTGTTGAAAGGAAAACAACCTCGCCAAGCTTTGACTCCCTAATGACTGCATACTCATACCAGCAGTTAACGTTAAAGGCAAACATTCAGTTCAGGTCGAACCGACCTGGGTAAGGAAAATAACCGTGAGATTCATCACACTTCAACTGTCAAAATATTCTGTTGTGAGGCAAACTAGTACTGTCCCACCCATTTGCTGTGTATAAAATGTTATGTTACACCATGCAGAATAGTTTTTTGTTTTTGGAGAGGAAGCTGCACACTTTGTCTGGAGGTGCAGAGCAGAGCGTTTAGCTGAGTGATTTTTACAAACTTTTGTATTGTTTCACATATTGTCAATAAATGGTTGGCTAACCGATCAAATCTGGACATGTGCCTTCTTCCAAACAGAACAAAACCTTTAACAATATGATTTCAGATAGACAAGCTAGTATGCAAAATTTTTGATATTAAAAGAAGCCCCTGCTCACCATACCATCCTCAAACCAATGGATTGGTTGAGCGCCTGAATGGGACAATTCAGAGGTGAATCCTTTGTCATAACACAAATATTTGATAGTTGTCATTCAATGCATCTGTTTATATTTCTTTTACAGTGTGCCTTTCCACCTAAAAGTTATATGGACTAATACAAATTGGAAATATTATTCTTATCACATGTATCAATATTTTGAAATTTCCTTTATTCTCAGAGCCCTGAGCAAGGTAGTTGGCCTGCACACAAATACATGGGATCAATATTAGGATGCAGTGATGTTTGGGCTGCGAACTAAGAAACAAATGACTACAAAACACTCTCCATATTATTTGATGTTTGGGAGAGAGGCCCGTTATCCCACACAGATTCCTAAACTCTATGAGGCTGGTTTATTGTCTGTCAAGATAATACAGGTGCAAAACTCCGATTTATGTAAGTGTTTAATTATAACATAATTACAACAGCAAATGTGTTTGTTCAAAGCTTGACAGCACTGTGGAGGACCTGTCACAGGACATCAAAAGACAGCAAGAAGTCCTGGAACTGGTCAAAGGAAGTCTTGTTAAAGAACAAAAAAAAAAACAAGGGCCAAAATAAACTCTAGGTAAGTTAAACATGAAAGGACAAATGTTACAGAATAGGGCAAAAAAAAAAATGCAGCAATATTAAAATGTTGTTAATATTGTTGTTATTATTATTATTATTATTATCATTATTATCATTACACTTATTATTGTTATTATTAAAATGATGAAATGGAAAATTAGTTTCATTTTGTTTTTTATTATCCTCTATATCATGATTTATATAAGAAATTAGGTGTAAGAAATTTGATTTGATGTAGTGAAATGATGTAGACAATGCCCTGCAGAAAAATTTTAAGAGGGCTTGGAATAAACGAACAAAAACAACATATCTGTGATGTCATTGGTGAGTTAATTTATTTATTCATTCATTCATTCTAGTGGCAAAACTACGGAGCCCCTAAGGTGCCACGGAGAAAAAATAAAAATAAAACGTGCGCACGATATATTAAAACGTGCACACGAGATACTAAAACGTGCGCACGAAATACTTATTCATGCACACGTTTTAGCTAAAACGTGCGCACGAAATAAAGTTATTTACCACGTTTTGACTTCTTCTTGTCCTTGTCCTTGTCCACTACAGCTTCCCGTAGTGACGTCAGATGTTTACAGACACACACAATGGAGAGAAGAAGTGAGCTAGTTAACTTTTACTCTCACCTCGGAATGTCATATAATGAATTTCTTGCTGCTCTTGCCATGAGAGATGGAATAATCCTAAGTTGGAGAACTTTGCTGCGCATACTAAAAGACAACAGGCTCAGCCGGTGGAAGGAGTACTCAGATTCAGTCAGTGTCCTGACCTGGGATGCACAGGGGGGACTTGTTTGCTGCTACAGAGGCGAAGTTGTAGCTAACTTCGGGGCTAACTCCTTCCACCTTATTCAGTGGGTGGCAGCAAGACACGAGCTTTGCTTGAGTCTTGAAAGTTGTGCAGCTTTTATTGAAGGTACTGATAAATAGCCTAAGGGACTGTACATACCCTGCACTCCTACATTCACAGACACAGCTAACGTTGGCTGGTTACTGGGATGCTTCAACCGAGCCCGGCTGTCTTCTTCTTCTTCTTCTTCTTCTTGGTTTTTACCGGCAGGTGACCACAATATTATGGGGCATTACCGCCATCTACTGATGTGCCTGGCTGTCTGTTGCCGCTTGCCTGTATAATTAAATCGCGCGCACGTTTTAATATGTGGTATTTACTATCTCTTGCCCACAATTTATGTATTTTTTTTCTCCGTGGCACCTTAGGGGCTCCGTACAAAACACCTGTGTTCAAAGCTGGAGACAAAGTTTGGAGACAGAGGGCTCTAATTTCGTAGACCAGGCGCAGGCGGGGCGCACCTGCCCCACGCCTCGCCTGCGCCGCGCCGCGCCAATGGGGTGTGTCTAGGGCATTTTGCAAGTTTCTTGCACGGCGCAGTCTGGCGCAGGTAGGCGCACCCACGCCATCGTCTCTCCCAGCGGCGCAAGTAGCAGAGAGGGAGGAGAGGAGGTGTGAGTGGGTTTAACACAGCTGAGTGTAATCTTCACCAATCTACCAATTTGCCAAATTGGCTGCACACAGCGGTGCGCTGGACAAAATTACCACTGCGCTGGGTGCGCCAGGCTGCACCACCCTGAGTTGCGCCAGGAAATTAGAGCCCACTATCTTTATGTTAAGCTTTGTTCCTTGTAAAATACAAGAACATAGTCTGTGGCTGTAAACTTTGTGTTAGTGGCAAAATGTGTTAAACTGCTCAACATATAACAAACTACATGTTAAGACATCCATGATTCTAGCAGACCAACTTGAAGACTGTTTATGAGCCCATATTTTGCCCTCTTTCTGGTTCATATATTCCTGTTTGATGACTGCTTGTGTACAATCCCTAACGTTCAAAAACCTTCTAGTTTTTTAATACTCAGACGATTGTGTTATATTCTCTCCTTGTCTTGGATGTTCTGAAAGAGCTCCTGCCCCTTAGAGGCTCTTTTGCTCATGTGGGCTCAGTCCATTCTTGGTTTGGTTTACTGGTCAACTCTTTGGTGATTGGTCGGTTCAGTACTGCTCAACGCCATATTGTCAACAACTCACTTCACTTCACTTCACTTTATTAGTTGTCCCTTACAGGGCGATTTGTTGTGCATCAGATCATCATAGACACTCACAGTGAGACAGTAAAACTCACAATACAATCTAAAACAAACACAAGATAAAACAATATACACACACCATACCAACACAACAAAGGCCAGATCAGACAGTCAGGTCCTGTCCAGTGCAAACGCAGCAGCTTGATTCAGCTGCTTAGCATCACTTAAAAAGATTGTCATAACTAGAAAAGCACTCAGAGAGCGCAGACCTCCGCCAAGGTGATCCGGATCAGTCCCAAAATTTAATCAGTTCTTCCATATCCCATTTCCAACAGTTCCTGAAAATTTCATCCAAATCCATTCAGAACTTTTCAAGTTATTTTGAACACAAACAGACAGACAGACAGATAAACGCCAGCAAAAACATAACCTCCTTGGCGGAGGTAATTATCATAATCATAATTCACTGTACATACTGCACTGTTACTCTCTGCAGTCACTCTAAGCTTGATGCAATGCAGTAGGCTTGTTACCATGATCCTCAAGGGGTTAATACTAACAAGGAAATAGTGGTGTGAGTCACACTGGCAGGTATATTTATCTTTATATAATTTAAATTGACTTATATTTATTTATTTATATTTATAGGGCTGGGAGAACAAGACATTTTAGGCAGCAGCTGGTGCCAGAAACATTAGGTGAACAAATAGTTTAGATGCAGATTTTTTGTCTTGTTCATAGAAGTGTCACACAGAGGAGACACATTAAACACACCGAAGGGCATTTTAGATTTATAATATGTTCTCCAAGAAAAGCTGGCAGTCACAGAGGGACCACTGCCAATGATATGCTCCGCTGAAAGAATGTCATGTAAAGGTGTTGTGGTTGTTTCTTAAATTCCAGTGGACTAAAACTCTTGACATCTTTAACGATCATTAAGAGCCTTTTGATGGACACTGTAAGTGATGTGTCTTCAGCACAGTGGGCATAAAAACGATAAAAATGTTAAAATTATGGTTTTACCAGATCCGGCTGGCCCATTAGGCAATATAGGCAAACGCTAAGGGTGCCGGGGGGGGGCAAAATCAGGAAACCTTCACCTTCAATAAAGGTGACATGTTACATCTTATAAATTAAAGACAATGATGAAAACAATGCTCTTTGATTTCTTTTGTAAGCGTGGATGGAGGGGGGCACCATAGACTCGACTACAGTGCCACATTGAGTAGGGTCAGCTCTGCCTTTTACACTCAGTTGCCCTTTAGCATTTATTTTGTTCTTAAGTGAGTCTTGTGAATTTGTCTGCGTGACCATGTTTTATGGGTTTATTTGGCAGCAAAGCAAGTTGCTGGGACATTAAAGGGACAGTTCAGTATTTTTGAAGTGGGGTTGTATGAGCTCCATATGTCCACTAAGTTCATTAGATGCAGTAGAGCGTTCTCTCCTCTCCCTCAGTAAGCCACGTGGAATTCCATGTGGAATTTAAAGAGTAAAATCCTGGTAAAATACAAAAATCCAACATAATGCTACCACAGAAATTGTAATATTTTTGTATAACAGAACACGTTTCAGGAATCCTAGTTGTTGATTTTGTTACCCAGTTCTGGTCTGTCACATGTGTCTCTTCCCGCAGTCGTGACAAGTGTCTGTGAGGTCATCTATAAAGAAAAAAAGAACAAGAAGGGACACTCTTAAGCATTCAATTTTCAACTTATCTAATCTATTGGTCTCATTGTGTCATCATGTATCCACATTGTCATACTATTTAGGTAATGTTAACAATTTCTGATAACTTCAAATGATGCTTTTAAGAGCATTTGTCAGGACAGTTCTTTGGGTTGCTTAAACATCCCACAATCGCATATTACTTACCAGGCTTTAGGAGAAGAGTGACTGCAATTTGCAGTCTGAGCTTGTTCACTGCTTTTTCCGTGGCAGGAAAACTTACTGTTTGCCTTTTCAACAGTTTTTCAGCAAACTGAAAAAGATGTTGCAAGGTATTTACAGTACCGTAAGGTTCAAAATCTACCACTTTGTAGATATTTGTTTATTTGTTTTTGATATTAATTATGTTAAAAACATTGTTTTGGGTAACATTTGAACTGAACAGTTCTTGTATAATATAGAATAATGTGATGTTGAGGACACTGCTCTGGATAGCATACCTTCAAGGCAAAAACTCCACATGATGTTGCGTCCCTTTGTCTGGGATGTGGGACAGTCTCACACCTCCACCTTGAGACATTGCACTCCTTCCTTCACATGAATAGAATAGAATAGAATAGAATAAACCTTTATTCGTCCCACACGGGGAAATTTGCAATGTTACAGCAGCAAAGGGGACAGCGTTGATAAAGAATAAGTATAAAAATTGTATAAAAATAGCATGAAAAATAGCAGTATGTACATTATTCTACCAATATAAATATAAAAAAGGGCTTGAATACAGAAACTAAAAAGCAAATCCTATAAGGATTATTTACACATTCACAAAGTAATTGCACATGAATGTAAGTGATTGCACATGGATGAATTGCACATTGTCAATAGAGTTAGCACAGTAATTGTACATTGTAATTGCACATTGCTCGATAATTGCTCAGTTTATGGTGACTGGGAGCAGTGCTGGTTGTAAAGTCTAACAGCAGCAGGCAGGAAAGACCTGCGATAACGCTCCTTCACACACTTCGAGTGACGCAGCCTGTCACTGAAGGAGCTGCACAGGGCTGTCAGAGTGTCCTGCAGGGGGTGGGAGTCCCTCTCCAGCATGGATGCCAGCTTCACCAGCATCCTCCTTTGTCCCACCACCTGCACTGAGTCCAGTGGGCACCCCAGGACTGAGCTGGCCTTCCTGATCAGTATGTCCAGTCTGTTCCTGTCTGCAGCCCAGATGCTGCCGCCCCAGCAGACCACACCATAAAAGATGGCTGATGCCACCACAGAGTCAAAAAAGGTCCTCAGGAGAGCTCCCTGCACCCCAAAAGACCTCAGTCTCCTCAGCAGGTACAGTCTGCTCTGGCCCTTCCTGTAGAGAGCACTCATGTGGTCAGACCAGTCCAGTCTATTGTTCAGGTGAACACCCAGGTATTTGTAGGAGTCCACAATCTCAATGTCCAAGCCCTGGATGTTCACCGGTGTTGGGTGGGGGGGTCTACGCCTACAGAAGTCCACCACCAGTTCCTTGGTCTTCCTCGCGTTGATCTGGATGTGATTCCGTTGGCACCAGTCCACAAAGTCCTGGGTCAGTCCTCTGTACTCCCGGTCATCGTCCTCGGTGATGAGGCCGACAATCACAGAGTCGTTAGAGAACTTCTGCAGGTGGCAGCTGTCTGACCTGTACATGAAGTCCGCCGTGTACAGGGTGAAGAGGAACGGAGCCAGCACCGTTCCCTGTGGGGCCCCTGTACTGCAGACCACCATGTCAGATACCGTGCCCTCACATATTGCGGTCGGTTTGTGAGGTAATCCTGGATCCAGCCCGATAGGTGGTGGTCCACCCCCGTGTGCTCCAGCTTGTCCCTCAAGAGAAGAGGCTGGATGGTGTTGAACGCACTGGAGAAATCAAAGAACATGATCCTCACAGTGCTCTCTGGCTTCTCCAGGTGAGACAGAGCTCTGTTCAGGAGGAAGATGACAGCATCATCCACCCCGATGCCAGGCTGGTAGGCAAACTGAAGCGGGTCCATTGATGAGCTCACCAGAGGCCGGAGGTGAGAAAGAACCAGCCTCTCCAGAGTCTTCATCAGATGGGACGTCAGTGCCACCGGCCGGTAGCTGTTCAGGTCCTTGGGGTGCGGTGTTTTAGGCACTGGTACCACGCAGGATGTCTTCCACAGCTCTGGTACCCTCCCCAGCATCAGGCTCATGTTGAAGATGTGCTCCACAATCCCACACAGCTGGTCTGCACAGGACTTGAGGAGCCTGGAGCTGATGCCATCCGGACCTGCAGCCTTCTTGGTCTTAAGTTTCCTGAGCTTGTGTCTCACCTGGGTGGACGTGAGGGACAGGTGGGAGGAGGGGGGCTGGGTGCTGGAGGGTGTGGGTTGGGGTGTTGGCCTTCTGTCGGGAGTAAGTTGGGGGTGGTGGTTGAGGGCTGGAGGTCGTGGAAAGGGGGGAGGAAGTTAGGGTGGGACAACGACCTGGAGATGTAGATGAGGGGAGTTGCAGCAGGGCTGGCAGGGTGGGGGAAGGGGCAGGTGTCTGGTCAAACCTGTTGAAGAACAGGTTTAGATCATTCACCCACTTCTGGTCCCCCACAGCTGGAGAGTCTGGCTCCTTGTGGCCTGAGATGGTCTTCAGGCCCCTCCAGACTCCGTTGACATTTCTTTGCTGCAACTGGTCCTCCATCTTCTTCCTGAATGCCCTGAAGACAGCAATAATGATAAAATATTACAGAAATTCTGTTACACAGAAAACAACATTTTTTGGCTTTTGATGTTAATGCAAGCAGGACACACACATTTTGACATTTTTGTATGTAACAAAAACTTTGTCTATTTTCAATTGACAGTGAACATACTTACACATTGAAATGTTTATTACAGCTGTCCATACCTTGTTATTTCCAAACATGTCTGCATGTCATCTGTGGACTCCTCTAGCGGATACAGGAAGAGGGTCTTCTTTTCTCTGGGGTAGATGACCTATCAAAAAAAATAAAACAGCATGTTGTTTCTTTACTTCAGTGTATTATGAAACATATGTACTGGATCTTTCTTCAGTGATATAATTCAGTTGCAGAATTCTATGATCATCATTTTTACCGCCAGTTTCCAGTGGTGATGCTCATTTACAAAACCCAAAACCAGTGAAGTTGGCACGTTGTGTAAATCGTAAATAAAAACAGAATACAATGATTTGCAAATCCTTTTCATAGTATAATAGTAGAGTTTTAACTTGCACTTACAGATGTAGCGACGAACTGTAGTTACTGACAGTGGTTTTCTGAAGTGTTCCTGAGCCCATGTGGTGATATCCTTTACACAGTGATGCCGGTTTTTGATGCAGTACCGCCTGAGGGATCGAAGGTCACGGGCATTCAATGTTGGTTTTCGGCCTTGCCACTTATGTGCAGTAATTTCTCCAGATTCTCGGAACCTTTTGATGATATTACAGACCGTAGATGATGAAATCCCTAAATTCCTTGCAATAGCTCGTTGAGAAATGTTGTTCTTAAACTGTTCGACAATTTGCTCACGCATTTGTTCACAAAGTGGTGACCCTCGCCCCATCCTTGTTTGTGAATGACTGACCATTTCAGGGAAGCTGCTTTTATACCCAATCATGGCACCCACCTGTTCTCAATTAGCCTGTTCACCTGTGGGATGTTCCAAATAAGTGTTTGATGAGCATTCCTCAACTTTCTCAGTCTTTTTTGCCACTTGTGCCAGTTTTTTTGAAACATGTTGCAGGCATCAAATTCAAAATGAGCTAATATTTGCAAAAAATAACAGTTTACCAGTTCGAACGTTAAGTATCTTGTCTTTGCTGTGTATTCAATTGAATATAGGTTGAAAGGGATTTGCAAATCATTGTATTCTGTTTTTATTTACGATTTACACAACGTGCCAACTTCACTGGTTTTGGGTTTTGTAGATAGATAGATAGATTACTTTATTTATACTCAAGGGTAGATTTGTCTTGCAGACAGAGTGATTGCATTCCACAACACAAACCACACACAAACAATAAACAGGCAGGTATTTGGTCAAAGTGACATGACAACAAACAATAAAACACACACACAAAAAAAACCCTCAAGAAGATAACTATAAAAACATAACAGTAGTAAAAGTCACAGTAAAAGATAGAGCAAATAAACAGGGTTAAAAATTAGATAAGTAAATAAAGTGCAATGTCTCTGTTTCTTATTGAGCTCAGTGATGGCGACAGGAACAAAGCTATTTTTATAATGCTGTGTCCTGCACCTTGGGACTAAAAACCTCCATCCAGAGGAAAGGACCCGAAATTCACCCCGTAGAGGATGGGAGTCATTGTTAAGAATTGCTGAAGCCATCCTCTGTATCTGTTTAGTGTACAGGAAGGTGATACAGGACTGGGGTTCACCTATCAGACGACTGGACCATCTGACTATTTGATTCAGTGAACTTTTCTCTGCCACTCAGGTACGACCGAACCATGCCACCAGGCAAAAGGATAAAACAGACTCAATAAAAGAAGGATAAGACAAGGTTAGAATGGTTCGGTCAATGTGGAAGTGTGCAAGTTTCCTAAGGCAGTGAAGGCGCTGATGGCCCTTTTTACAGACAGATCTGCAGTTTTCATTAAAACTCAATTTTTCATCTATTATCGTCCCAAGGTATTTGTATGATTGCACTTGCTCTGTTGTCTGACCTTTAATTAAAGTGACTCTGTGCCCGTCCTGTTGTTTCCTAAAATCAATGACCATATCTTTTGTTTTGGATATATTAAGGTGAAGGTAGGACTCCTCACACCACTGCCTTTGTTATCAAGTGACTATGTATAATTTTTAGATAAAATAAGTAATTTAATGTTAAAACTACATTTCACTAGTATTACATTGGTTGTACCACCTGACATGGAAATTGTACCAGCCTACCTGTGAAGTGAAAATATGAATTTTTATCAGTATTTGAGAGAGATCTACAGATCTTTACACTTGGTCTCAAGGGTCAGTTGGGGTCCTCTGGATGATGCAATATCCTTTTTAATGTTATCTTCTCTTCACTTCAAAATAAAAGTCCAATGTTACAGTTGCACCGCCCTCATATTTAGCAAATTGCAAATTGCTGGACAAAAGTTTTTGAACTACCTCAACAGATTTAAAAGTATTTTTATTTGAAAAAAGTATTTTATTAACAACAAAGATATATTATGTTGTTAATAAAACATAGATATATTAAAATTAAATATATTTCATACTTTAAAGTAATACATGTGATAAATTGCTTAATTTATTATGTAAGGAAATGTTGTACTCGGACACAAAAATATGCATGTCATGTCACTGACCCACATTCAGTTCTCATGGCTTTTTTGGTCCCTTCTGTTACTTTACTGAACATCACTAAAGATCATGGTAAGGGGGTATCTGTGAATCACAACATGTGACAACAAGCATGTGCTGTTACAGCAGTGTACAGAATGACTGACACCAGTGGAGTTGAAGACCGGGCTCCCTCTTCAGTAAGCATACCTTAAATCAATTCTATCTATTTTAAAATAATCAGTACACCTTCAGTGAAATTATTCAGATCTTAATCTTTGCATTTTAATCTTGATTTATGCAGCCAGCATCGACCATATGGTTGAGCCACACGGTCAGTAAACTCAATTAGTTATAGTCAGCTCAAGTCATTCATATTGAAGTTAATGACGGGTTTCACAGCTACTGAGTCCTTTTTACAGGAAAGTGATTATAGGGTGTCGGACGAGGAGGGTCCGAACGCGCCCCAGCCTGCCCCTCCTTTCCCTCCCCGCCGAGACTTCCCCCCACCACCTGTCCAGCCAGCACCTCCTTTTCCTCCACCCCGTCAGGGTCAGGGACCACCCCTTCTCCATCTCCCTCCACTTCCCCAGCAGCCACCAGCCCAGCCAGCACCTCCTGCTCCTCCTCAACTAGTCGAGGATGAAAATGTAAGATGTATAACACATGAAAAATAATATCTTTCTGTGTGGCATGCTGGTAACCCTCCAACATTTGTCCAAAGGAAGTGTCAACTTTTTTTGATTTTATTTCCACTATGATGCAGATAACGAAGAGGAGCCAATGGAGGTGGATTAATTATTTTTTTTAGTTTGGTTTGTGTTTGTTTTTGTTTTACAGTTTTATTTTAATAAAATTCTATTTCATCTTTCATCTTCTGACTCTTGTGTATTACTTCACTATATCCATGAACAAGTACTTGTGACAGACAATATGTTTTTTACAGGCCCGCCAACACAAAAAATACTTATATAGCAGTTAACCTATTGTATTCTAAAACTTGTTAATATTAAAGCATGACCTTTTTATTTTAATTGTGGAGCTTCCAAAATGAGCTTACCTGCTCTGCTGCCAGGAAGAAAATGAGGCAAGAGACCACTACAGCAATAATCTAAGAGTTCAGGCTGTTAGCAGAATCAGGCTGCACAGGTCTTGCTTCTGCTCCCTCGGCTGGCATTGGGCTGAATCATACCACATGTTTTAATGACTGTAATTTGGTGACCCACGATTTCAGTTAGTAGTCCTTTATACGAATTCACCAAATGTTCTTTTTTTTGACCTGTTTAATAGAAGTTGTTCACCTTGCAATTTTAAGGCCCGCCAACACCAAAAAATACATTTATAGCAGTTAACCTATTGTATTCATAACCTTGTTTTTATTAAAGCATTACATTTTTATTTTGATTGTGGAGCTTCCAAGATGAGCTTACCTTTGTTTTCTTTAAGCTCCATTTGCACGCAGACAGCGGTCGGGAATAACATGTACCCGCACTAAAATGCATGCAAGCTTTCCAAATATTTAGGTGATTTTAATGTGCCTAGCTTCTAGAGAGACAGAACCAAGACTGGGCTCTTGGCCAGGGTCAAATTAGTACAGATATATTTGGTTTGTGGGTATGTAGCCCCTGCAGTTATGGATTTATAAGGGGATGGGGAGTTTTGGGGGGTGCTCAGGTGGGGGTAAGGATAGGCTCTGCAGACAGACTACAGTGAGGCTGCAACTCTTTCACATGTCCGCCAGATGCCAGTGTTGACTGTGACATTCAACACTGGCAGGAGAACCCAAATGGAGAGCAGGTATGACAGGGACAGTATTACAGTTAATTAAAAGAGGGAATAAATGAGTTAAGTCAGATCAAGAGGCCTATGTCATAGGCAAGCAAAGCGGTCAAATAAAGGACTGAAGTACAACCAACAGTTAAGTAAAGCAGTGAGGTAATTCAGGCAAGTATAACGGAGAAGTACAACATGTAAGTAAACATACAAGCAAAACAGGAGAGTAAATTAGGATAGTAAAAAAAAGGAAGAGGTTATGTAACCAAAACTTTTCTTCTTTCACAGCAAAAATGCCAAATATGGGGGAGGACTTCCGTGGTGTGCCACCATTGTACCCACTTCAGTTGTGGTGGGCGTACGATCTGCTCGAAGAACAGGAGGAGGAAGAGGAAGAGGATCAGGATCTCCTGCTGGGTCCCGCTGGTGATCCACCTGGCCCAGGGGCCATAGCACTGGACCCCAACGCCCCTGTACCAGAGCCAGGGGAACCGGGAAAAAAAAATAAAAAAACAAGAAAGCCAAAAAAAAAAAAGAGATAAAAAAGGGTTAGATTAGGTTAGTGTAAGAGTATGGTATGTAAGCTTTTATGTGGGCTTTTTTAGCATTCAAGCAGACATGTTAGCTTGTAGAGTGTTGTTTTGTAGCACATTTATGATAATCCTATTTGTAGGCCAGTATGATGTCAGCAGCAATAGCATGATAACACAAGTGAGACAGGTAATGATTATGCTGGCAATAATAAGACAATGTGACAAGTACAAGATGTAAGTTTGTTGTTGTGAGTAATAACAGGACCTTCTGACAAGTAGAACAGGTAAGTGTGATGTCAGTAATGATAGGACAGTGTTACGAATAACAGGGTTAGGTTTGATGTGATCAATAATAGCACAGTACCTGTTAAGTATCATGGAAGCAGCTGTAAATAAATGGTTAGGGGTTTTGGTCAGACTCTTTGGTTTGGCTAATGTGAACACTAGCACTGTCCTTCTTGGTCTTTGGTCACTAAACCATAGCCTTGCTATAATCCACAATTCCATGCTGTACTGACCCAAGCCAACATGGACAGTGGCAGCGTCCACACTAGCACTGAAGCCCTCACGCCACGTCAAGGCAGAGTCCATGTGAGGGTTTTTTTTTTGTTTTGTTTGGGTTTTTTTTTATTGTGATGTTTTTGTTTGTTATATTTTTTGTTCTGTTGATTTTTTTATATATATACACACACACACACACACACACACAGGGAAATCTTCAATGAACACTAAGGGACAACAAATACATTAAACTATTTACATCATAAATTAAACTATTTACATGAGAAATTTTTTTTTTAAGTTTGAAAAGCAATGTATGAAAAGTAAAATTTTATACACACACACACAGGGAAATATTCAATTAACACTTAGGAACAACAAATAAATTAAACTATTTACATGAGATTTTGTTGATTACAAGTTACAAATCACACGAAATAAATAATCATGTAAAACAAAGTCCCCTAGTGCTGGAAGCCCAAAGCTGTTACTCCCTCATCCTGGTCCTCTTCTTCTTAAAAGCTGCAAATGTCCTCCTTGGGATCTGCTTGCTTGCACAGTCCTTCACATACAATGCGTATGCCTGCTTGTGGTTTTTAGCAGGATCTGTGTCCACAAGGGCCAGCTCCTGTGTGCTCCATGCCTTCTTGTAGCCTTCGGGCAGGCACATCGCGGGCAAACGGGTAGGGGGCCTGATGCTGTCTTGGTCCTCCACCTGCTGCACATCCTCAACAGGCTGTTCCATTTCCCTGTCTCTGTCCTCGGTGGGTAGAGGTCTCAGGGATGGCATCCTTTGTGCCTGATGTACCAGTTCGTCTGGCACATCAGGGTGCAGTTTACAGATAACTGCATTTTTCACTCGTTCAAGGGTGAACTTGCCCTGGATTTGACATTTTTGGAGCTGGTATTGTGACATCCCTTGCAGAGATATCTCCTTCAGGAGCTCCAGGAGCTTGTTAAAATCAACAAAGCCCCCATTCATTAGAATGCCCACAGATGATATGAAGTATCATATCATCTGGCCCTGCCAGGCCCCTGGCAAAGCACAGGCCCCGTCTCTGGATGTCAGTTAGGACCTGGAGGCTCGTACTGGCTACCAGAGACAGTTGGCTTGGCGGCTGGTCCTTGCTTTGGATTTGGAGCCAGTCACGGAAGTTCCACCAAATCCTCCTCTTCATCCTGGCGTCCCTCACCTTGACGTCCGGGAAGAAGCGGACCTGCTCTGCAATGAACCCCTGGATCAGGCAGCTTTCTACGTCCCCGCCGGCCTGCCGTACCAGCTCCCTGGCTCGCTGGAACGTGTTGGGCACGGGAAAGCAGTCCTTCTCCGCCAGGTCCTTGCAGAGGGTTTCCACGGATTGGGAGCCTACCAGTCATCCCGGAGGTGTGTCAGACTTCATGCTGGACCAGGGCAGCTGCTCGTTACGCTTATAAATGTCCCCTAGCAGTACATTTATAAGGGCTGCCCCGAGCACGGCAGGGCCTGCCTCCAGAGCCTGACACAGGGTCCAAATTCGCATTATCCGCGTCTTCTGGAGCTCGTCCCTTGTCCAGTGGTGGAGGTGGAGTGGTGGAGGAGGAGGGGAGTCCTCAAGACTGGCGCTGTTGTGGGGCGCGAGTCCCAAAAATCCCCTCTCGTTGGTTGCGCTCCTCTCATTGGAGGTGCTGCTGCCGAGGCTGGCACTCAGCACGTAGTCCAATGGGGACAGCGGGTGTCCGTAAAAGAGCTCCTCAAGCGCCAACTCCGCCTGGAAGGCCTTCCAGGAGGCATCGTAGTTTCCCACTCCCTTTGACAGCTCAAAAGCGCTCTTCCGTCCTCCGTATCCTTGAAGGGGAGCAGCAGGGCCCAGTCCCGCAAAAGGTCCTCCAGGGCCTCCAGGTTAAAGTGGTCCTTTGGGTCGAAGGCGAACTTCGAGCCTTGGCCCTCCTCAAACCTGACCACTTGCTCCATTCTGCAACCCAGTTGGCAGACCATGTGGTCGTGCAGGTCCCGCATGGCCAAGATGTACTGCAGTGCCCTGGAGAACACAGTCGGTTGGTGCAGGGGATGGTTGAGGCCACACGTCACCAGAGCACCGCTGACCGGGTACTTAAACGGCTGCTGGTAGTGGTGGTGTGGGGAATCCAGGTAGAGCTGCACGAAGTTCAGGTGCCCCTTGTCCGAGAATACAGACAGCAGGGTTTTGCTCACGTCCATGGGCTGCAGATCTAGGTTTGACTGAAAGTTACAGGCCTCATGCATCCCTACCGCCGAGAACAGTGCCCCCCTGAACCCTACCAGTTCCTGAAGCCCAAGACGGGAAAACGTCAGGTGTGTGTCTTCGTCGTCCGCCAGCAGTTTCACCGCCAAGTGGACGGACACGGCCGAGACTGTGCTGACGTCCACAATGTCGGAGAGGTCAAGCGGCTCCGGGTCCCTCTGGCCAAATTGTGTGATGACCGGCACAATCTTGAGGAAATCACTGTTAACCTTGGCTATGGCCTGATCCAACAGGTTGAGACAGAAAGTCAGGTCCTTTCTGAGCACCCTGTACCGATCCGTGTTGGAGACTCCTTGCTTCTGCACTGCAGTTCGGCTGTGCAAAACTATTTTATTCAGAGCATGCACACCCAAAGTGGCCGTGCAAAAAAATGTTCGAGAGTATATGTTAAGAATAATTTGATCTTTGTATATATTGTATATATTGTATATATTGTATATAGAGTTTTCATGTATTTGAACATTTCTATCCTGATCATTGTATGACCTTTTCTTTAGCAGCTTCATCCTTTCCCCACACACACAATCCCTCCATGGCCTTGTGCAGCCCTCTCCTTGTTACTTTTTATCACCTATTGTTTATGACTCAGTGCATCACCAGACCAGCCTAAACAGACCCAAGAAGGAGACGTGAAGGCCATGACACCTTTCACTCCCCCTTACATGATACACACACACGTCCCTATAAAGAGAGAAGACTTTTATATTAGCTTCAGATCAACACCTCAGACTGCTTGACACTCTGTATTGTTGTTCTCCTTGCTGCAAGTAAAACTTCGCTTGATTGCATCCAGCTGTTCTCTGCATCTTTATTCTGAATTATGTCAGGTGTTGGGAAACCATTAAAGGTGCCACTGAGCAATCTTAGGACTGTGAAGGAAAAATCCTGACAGTATACATGCATGAAAGTGGACAATACTGGGGGCAGGACTCTGCAGAGTGCACTTGTGAAATGCGTTTTGCAGAAAAGACGAGTTAAGTATGTTATCTTTAAGCTCCATTTGCATGCAAACGGAGGCTCGTATCGTTTTAGGAACAACATGGACCCTCAGGATTGCCACTGCGGTCAAGCCAGCCGCCACTCCGAAATCCCGGATCAAGCTAGCCGCCAGTCAATTTGTCGGTGCCCGTAAATAGACAGTATTACGGTAATGCAGTTCTAGAAAACATTTCAAAATAAAAGCAGAGCCATATGAAGGCTGCCTGCCTTATGAAAGCTGTCTGCAATATCACACGATTTCAATCAGTCTGTTAATTGATGAATGAATGATGATTTACTTCGTTGTACAAATGGTCCAATGTAAAAATAAACACAGGAGCTGGACTGTCTGATGAGGAATAGCGAAATAAAAGCCCAATTTAAAGTCAAATAATTTAAATATTTCCCTCGAGTTCGGATTCACGTTAAGAGGAAACCACCTGTTTCCAAGAACTTATTTAACTTCAGACTGTTAGTACTCAACCCCAGAGAATCACTCATTTAATTACAGGAAGATCTGATGTGGATTTTCAAAATTAAAGCCCTCTGAAAACTCAGATTTTTTGATAATTCCTTCTGATTTTAGATTAAGTTTAAAAGAAAACCACCTGTTTCCAAGGACTCGTTTCAGTTCATAATGATAGTACTCAACCCTAGAGAATCACTCATTTAATTACAGGAAGATCTCATGTGAATTTTCAAAATTCAAGCTCTCTGAAAACTCAGATTTTTGATATTTCCCTATGATTTTAGATTAAGTTTAAAAGAAAAACACCTGTTTCCAAGGACTCATTTCACTTCAGACTGACAGTACTAAACCCCAGAAAGTCACTCATTTAATTACAGGAAAGATCTGATGTGAATTTTCAAAATTAAAGCCCTCTGAAAACTCAGATTTTTGATAATTCCTTATGATTTTAGATTAAGTTTAAAAGAAAACCACCTGTTTCCAAAGACTCATTTTGCTTCAGACCGATAGTACTCAACCCGAAAGAGTCACTCATATCATAACAGGAAGATCTGATGTGGAGTTTCAAAATTCAAGCTCTCTGAAATCTCAGATTTTTGGTATTTCCCTATGATTTTAGATTAAGTTTAAAAGAAAAACACCTGTTTCCAAGGACTCATTTCACTTCAGACTGACAGTACTCAACCCCAGAGAGTCACTCATTTAATTACAGGAAGATCTGATGTGGATTTTCAAAATTAAGGCCCTCTGAAAACTCCGATTTTTGACATTTCCCTATGATTTTAGATTAAGTTTAAAAGAAAAACACCTGTTTCCAAAGACTCATTTCACTTCAGACTGACAGTACTCAACCCCAGAGAGTCACTCATTTAATTACAGGAAGATCTGATGTGGATTTTCAAAATTAAAGCCCTCTGAAAACTCCGATTTTTGACATTTCCCTATGATTTTAGATTAAGTTTAAAAGAAAAACACCTGTTTCCAAAGACTCATTTCACTTCAGACTGACAGTACTCAACCCCAGAGAGTCACTCATTTAATTACAGGAAGATCTGATGTGGATTTTCAAAATTAAAGCCCTCTGAAAACTCCGATTTTTGATATTTCCCTATGATTTTAGATTAAGTTTAAAAGAAAAACACCTGTTTCCAAAGACTCATTTCACTTCAGACTGACAGTACTCAACCCCAGAAAGTCACTCATTTAATTACAGGAAGATCTGATGTGGATTTTCAAAATTAAAGCCCTCTGAAACGTAGATATTAGCATGATCTTTCTATCCATGGTTGATACATCTATATTAGCTATCTCTAGCTCCACATGGACATGAGATCCCTCTTGAAAATGAGGTGTCACATCTCAAGAGGTCCACCATTAATACATTTATACTTAACGGAGACAAATATGGTAGGGATGCACTTGTGGTCTGGGCACCCATGAGTTCGTCACTACCATAAATTCTTATTTTCAGTAAGACTTTTATTTATTATACTTCTATAAAATTATCACCACAACCATACAGACATGAGGACCCTTCTGTTAATAAGTTGTAGCATCTCAAGAGGCTAACCTCTAATAAATTTGTTTGCAGCAGAAACAAATTTGACGACGACAGGTCTATGATTGGTCCATTGATCATATCATCAGTCACTCATATCACAACAGGAAGATCTGATGTGGATTTTCAAAATTAAAGCCCTCTGAAAACTCTGATTTTTGATATTTCCCTATGATTTTAGATTAAGTTTAAAAGAAAAACACCTGTTTCCAAAGACTCATTTTGCTTCAGACCGATAGTACTCAACCCCAAAGAGTCACTCATATCATAACAGGAAGATCTGATGTGGATTTTCAAAATTAAAACCCTCTGAAATTAGAGATTTTTGATATTTCCTTATGATTTTAGATCAAGTTTAAAAGAAAAACACCTGTTTCTGTTTCATTCTTCATTGAAATAAGTTCATGGAAAGAAATGGTTTAATTTAAAACATAATCTAAAATCATAGGAAATATCAAATATCTGAGATTTCAGTGGGCTTGAATTTTGAGGGCTTTGAAAATCCATTTCAGATCTTCCTGAAATTAAATGAGAGACTCTCTGGGGTTGAGTACTGTCAGTCTAAAGTGAAATGAGTTCTTGTGAACAGGGTGTTTTTTGATTTATAAGACTACTCTGACAATATTGATCCTAATTCTTGTATAGTTTTTCTGGATTTTTATAGAGCTTTCAATACAGTAGAACATTATTTTTTCTTTAAAGCGCTCCAAACTTTTGGTTTTGTGTCAAGCATCAAAATGCTTAATAAAGATATGAACAGTAGTGTTATACTATATCCAAACACGACCAAAAGATTTCCAATCCTGAGATCTGTCCGTCAGGGTTGTCCGATTTCGCCTTTTTTGTTTCTAATTGTACTTGAATTACTTTCATTACATATCTTAAATAATCCAGTTATTAAAGGTTTATCTATTTTTGGAAAGGAAATCAAACTAACCCAACTAGCTGATGATACAGTATTATTCTTAAAAGACAAACATGAGATTGAAACTGCCATTTCATTAATAGAGGAATTCTCAGTTGCTTCTGGATTAAAACTAAGTAAATCTAAATGTGAAGTTATATGCTTGTACCAAACAAATGCTAAAACCTTATTTGATCTTCCCGTTAAAAAGTGTGTAAAATTGCTAGGTATTCATGTCTGTAAGAATGTCATGGGGCACCAACAACTTAATTTCTCCCCGAAAATGAAAAAAAAAAAAAAAAAAACTAAAACTAAATTGAACTTATGGCTTCAAAGAGAGTTATCAATTTTAGGAAGGATCCTTTTGACTAAAGCTGAAGGTGTTTCCAGATTTGTGTATCCAGCCCTTTCCCTTAATGTTTGTGATTCTACATGCAAGGATATTAATAATATGTTTGGTAACTTTGTGTGGAAGAATAAGCATCATCATCTAAAAAAAAATAAAAACTTGCTTTCTGGACCTAAAGCCAAAGGTGGTTTTGATTTACTAGACTTCATGAACTTGAATTTTGCCTTTAAGGTAAAATGGCTTAAAGAATGTTTAAAAACTCCTGATTCATTATGGTATTTCATTCCACATAACATTTATAAGAAGACCGGAGGTCTTCAGTTTTTATTGTCATGTAATTATAATATTTCAAGATTACCAGTTAAGATGTTGGAATTCCATCAACAACCTATGCTGGCGTGGAAAATATGTTATTCACATAACTTTTCTCCATACAAATCAATTATATGGAATAATGAATATATTACTAAAAGAAAAAAATCACTCTATTTACAAAATTGGATTGATAGAAATATAATTTATTTGAAAGATTTATTTCACTGCAATGGCCAATTACTTAATTATAATGATTTTCTTACAGAAAAAGCATTCCCTTTCAAATTTAAAGAATTCATCTCCGTAATAAACTCCATTCCTAGTGGTATGATAGAAATAATGAAAAACTATAAAAAATAAAATGTACAGCCTACAACTGTTGATACACTTTATATTAATGGTATTGATATTATCTTGAGTAAAAAACGCACTAATAAACATATCAGAGAATGTTTCTATAATACTAAGATACTAACACCACGAGGGAAATTCTTTTAGAATGCTCTTTTTGTAGATATTAATTGGCACAAGGCATGGCTTGCTCTTTATAAACTTTGTGTCACATACAAAATCAGAGAATTACACCTAAAAATACTACACAACATATATCCATCCAACACATATATATCAAGATTCCATGACATTGACAACAAATGTACCTTTTGTAAAACTGAACTTGAAAGCATAACTCATTTATTTTATGATTGCTCATACAGTAACAAATTTTGGAAAGAACTTGAGTACTACATTCTGCGCAATAAATCTTATAAAATAAATGTTGACCGGAAGGATATGATTTTCTATTTTGAATTCAAGGAAAGAAAACTATGTACCATTGTTAATCTTTATATTATATTAGGGAAATTTCACATCCATAAATGCAAGTTCCAAAAAGCTACTCCATTATTCAAACTGTTCCTGATTTAGGTTGATTATTATTTTAAGTCTCTTAAATTAATTACGAAGAAAAAATGTATGAAAATGATTGATATATATGCAGAGTTATTCAATAAATAAACTGTCACAAATGATTTTCATTTTACACAGAATATTACCACAAAATCTATCACATAAAGTTTGTTCTATTTTATTTTATGTATTTTATTTTATTCTCTTGTCTTTATATTATTGTTAATAATGATGTTGTATATTACCATATTATTGTAAACACCTGTACTGATTTTGTAAATCAAATATGAACTGGAATGACTGACTGTTTTTGATGTTTGTATATTGCAAACTTTAAATTAAAAAATAAATAAATAAATAAATAAATAAATAAATAAAAATATAGCGGCTTTTGACACTAGCACTGCATCTGAGTGTGGGGCGGCCGCCGAGGGCCGCCCGGCCACCGAAGCCCACCAGGTCTAACCCTAACCCTAACCCAGAGACCACCAGCTGGCATGAAGCTTGACAGACAGGTGGGCCAGACCCCGACCTACCACCCGCAACAGGTCTGGTACGATTGCCCACCTCGTGGGCCGAGCTGCGCCAATTCAAAGTGGACAAGGAGGTGGTAAATAGCTCCTTAACCCTGCTGCGTTTTCTGCTGCTGAATGGGACTGTGTCAGATCCTGCTATAGTCTGCAGATTATAACAGCTTATGACAGTAGCACTGTGTCTGAGCGTGGTGCCACTGCCGAAGGCCGCCCGGCCACCAAAACCCACCGGGCCGCTTTGGGGGGCCGGGGAGGACCACGATCCTGCCCACTGTGTCAGGAGCTGCTATAGTCTGCAGATTATAGCAGCTTTAAATTCCTACTTCCAATTCCAGGTTCCCACCCTCCACGCTTCCAGCTTCCAAGTTGCCCGTCCAAGCTTCTCGCTTCACTCACACGTGCACTAAGCTGGGTATCTCTTGTCTGGATGATGATGCGTTCTCTTGTTTTCATCCACAGCTGTGAAATGCTCCGGAGCATCGATGCAGGGTCATCCCTCCTGTCGACTGCAACGCTGGAGACGCAGGCGGGGCCCGGTGCGGTAGGCGGGTAAGTGTAATAAGCTGTGCAGGATAGAGCCAATCTGGAAAGTTCCTACGATCGCGGATACCAGACTAAAGAGTCCCCAACTTACCTGTTGTCACCAGAGGTCCAATTTTCCACTTCCTGTGGGAGAAGGCACCTGCCCAGGTATGCATAAGCACCTCAAGACGTACATGTAGACTTTATTGCTCTGAAATCACAATATCGGACTTGACAGTTCAGTTAACTTTCATGAAACAGTTTGATACTTTAATGGCATCTGGGAAAGACCCAGTTTTGAGCTGCTGTGTAGCCATCTCACAAGACATTGATGAGTGACAGAAAGTGTCGGTATTCTTTATTGCAAGTAGCCAGCATTGCTAGAAAGCAAAAAGCAACTGCATTTTCATTTTTTTTTACTGTATTATAAATATGATACCAAGGATATTTTGATATAAATATGAAATAAATATCCATGTCCCATGCTCATATACGCAGGTTCAGGACTGGATCGACCGAAAGGCAGCTGCAGATGAGGGTGTCTGCATACAGCTGAGTTCCACAGCACGGAAACAGGGCATCACGCTCTCAGAACAACAAGCGGGAGTAAGTCATTTATTCTTATACATGTGTGGTGGATGGATGGAAAAATGGATGGATGGATGAAGTAATCTTTTTTTGTTTATTTTTGTTTCTCTGCAGTTATTTGAATGCTACTTCAACCTCCTCAGGCCGCTTTCCTTAAAAAAGCAGAGTGGTCAGAGGAATGACAAGGGGAAATTCTTCCTTGCTGAAAGCGGGGTCCCATTGTCCAACCCGGCGTTGGACTTGAAACGTTTGAGATTCAAGTGAGTGATCAGTATTGCTACATGAAAGCATGATCTATTAATCTTTCGAGGCTTTGATTTGACTCGTGGCAGTCAAAGAGATTGGGAAACACTACTGATTTATTTTTATTGTTTTATAGTTCACCCCTGGTTAGGGTAAGGGTCAGATCCTTTGGGCTAGGGCTTTAGCTCCAAAGTTCTATAGTTCACATTAAGACACCCCTGGTTAGGCTTAGGAAATCTTGACCTGGTGCTCATGGTGGAAAAATGGGCTTAACCCCCCCACACACACACACAGCCTGACACATATGGCTTTTACCACACATTTGGAATGACGGGTTCAGGTTAAATTGGCTTAATTGAGGAGCGTAAAAAAGCAACCTTAAATGACAGTAATATTTAAGGAGTAACTTCCAAAACGCTGCCTGAACCCAGTGTCACCCTTTAAGAGCCTGGAGAAACTGGTCCTGTTTGTTGTCTGATTGGACAACCACTCCTGGGTTAAGCTTAGGCCTAAGGTGAGGGTGAGGGGGTCTGAGGGGGTTGGTGAGCCAGGGAATAATATCATTATGAGATCAGTGTCGAAGAGATCATTTTTACACATTGTGCTATGCTTTGATTTAGATTTAGAGCTTCAGCTGCATCATTTCAAATAGATATTCATTGTTAGAGTGTGATTTTTGTTTGGCAGAAGTGAAAACTTTAATTTATGTTGTGTGCCATCTTAATTTACACTGAGCCAGGGACATAGACACTGATATTTACACATCTGAACAATTCTCTGTAGTGTTCCCTTTATCATGACACCCTGATTATTCAAATAAACCTTGTAGATGCAGACTTGTACTCCATTCTTTGGTCTTTGGATTGGACAAAAGTATAAGGACAACACTCAATATAATGCACTTGGGTACACCACCGAAATTCACTCTGATCTCATAAATCAAATAAAGTGTGATTAGCACCCTTCTGACAAGGTCAAAAAAACAAAAAAATAAATAAATCAATACATTGTCAAAGCTTCGTAAAAGTAGAATGTATGGCAGAGCTGTTGCTGGTGAGTGTATTTCATTGTGAGGAAAGCAAGACTCAAAGTAGGTTCAAGGAATTGCATTTCCATTTGACTCCAGGTCAAAATCACTGCTTCTGTGATTGCTTTCCAAGGTGGGTGCAATGGCATTTTTTTGTCCACTAGATGGAGACAAGTGGCCTCAGACCACAACAGTTGATCTGTGTCCAAGTCAAAGACAATGTGAGACTCCAGACCCCCTATACACTGCATGCATGTTCATCTTCCACTTCCAAATTCAAACTTCCACTTGTTGGTGAGCTGTGGGGCCTTAGCAATATCATCTCCACCTGATACTAGCATGATGTGACACGGTATGATGAATGAATTCAACAAAACAGTTAATTAATTCATTAAAAAGTTGACTGAAAATGTAACTCTGAACATTATAACATGCCCATAAGATGGAGCTCCACATGCTTAATTTTGTCTCATGATTTGGTGGAGCAATTTTGAGGTGAGTGCCATTTCTTACACATATTTCATGATAAATTTACACTGTTTGTTCCCAGTTGAGAATTGATAAAAATTGTCAAAAAATCTTCCCAAAAAACCAAGAGACCAAGAGCTCTTTGTTTCAGCAAACTTGTAAATAAATGCTGTCCGTGGTCAGAAAGAGGTGCCATGCTACTTTGCTCACCTGTATGAGTAACGTCTCCCAAGCCCACCCCTACACATAATCCTGCTTCCAAGAAAATCACCCAACTCCAAATCCGAGTTCAAAACAACTTTATTTAAACATCTTTTTTTTTTCTTTTTTTTTTTTTACTGTATTTAGGGCATTACGACACAATGAAAAAAACATGATAAAGAAGAACTGCAACAAAAAATTAAAACACAACATACTATATGCACCCGAATGATTTTTAAAGACAATGCTTTCTTTTTTCCTTCTTTTCCAAAGCAGGTTCTGAATCTGATGAAGGGGCAGCCACAGCTGAAGGGGACGCTGATGTGGAGGGGCCAGCCGGAGGATTACCTGATTGAAGCCAGTTCAGCAGGTGTGGGGTAAGACTTTCCTGCAGGCGTGTGACGGCCTCCTGAGATATTATGATGTGGGTGCCTCATTTCACATGCTGAACGTGGGCTGGAAGGAGTGAGGGAGGGAGGGAGTAGGAGTGCTGCTGAACTTGCAGGGCATCGCGGAGGCAGAAGGTGTGCTAGGTAAGGGTTGGCTGTGCAGAGGGGGAGGGCCTTGCTGGATTTGGGGGACAGTGTGGAGTGACAGAGTTTAGGTTGTGGCCTGGAGGTTGAGGGTGTGCCCAAAGGTCCTGATTCACCAGGGAAATGGCCACCTGCTGAGGTCCTCTCAGGTGGGGCTTTGGTGTTGTGTCCCTAACAGACAGAGTTAAACATCAGTAATTGAACGATATGGTTTTAAATATTAAACATGCAGCACACACACAGACACGCAACAACAGAGAATAGACCATGATAGCTTCTCACTGACCACCTGGTCCAATGAAGACACCATTGGGGGTGTGGGGTTTGATGCCCTCAGTGCTGCCATTTTCTCCTGGGCAGAGGACCCGCCTGGCAGTAATCAGGGGCCTCTTCTATTTCCTGTGAAGCATTTCAGACAGAGAACTTTTCTATCATTTTGAATGCAATGATATACAAAGCAAAGACACTAATGCAATGTAAGCCTTTTTCCAGGTTTCAGCTGATGCCTCATGATAAAAATAACTGGCTGTTATCCCTGTAAAGAGTAGACTCTAAGCTTTCATTTGATATCAGAATTGTTTTGATTTGATGAATGTTTTAGCTGAACAAACACTTGAAATGATATAGGCCAAATAAGCAAACACAAAGACTCAAAAATTGCTGCTTGAAGAACATTTATTTCAACAAACAAGAACAAACAGAACATTTAAAAAAAAACAATGAAGAACAGTAAACATTTTAGCCCCTTGGCAGAACAACTAAAAAAACAGAAAAGAAATTCAAGTCAAACCATAAATCCTCAACAAAAGAAAAAACATGGCCGCAGCAACAGCTGCGAACCCCTCATGGCGATGACGGTGAAGTTGTCGACTGGAGGGCCTGTTTGTTCTACAAAAAGAAATCAATCACCCTCGTTGCCCACTGTGCAACTGCTGTTGGGTATGTAAAGTACTTGTTAATATTGATGATAACAGAAATTTTGGTGAGTTGATAAAATACTGACCATTGATTTTGTTTTCTAGAATCTTACAGACCGCCACTGCGCAGGGTCACCGTCGTCACCATGGGTGCGGGGTCGTGGCTGTTGGTGTGGCTGTGATTTTGATATTGTTGAAGATTTATGGTTTATTTAATTTTTTTTCTGTTTTCTTAGTTGTTCAGCCAAGTGCCTAAAGTTAAAAATACATTCTTTTAAAATTAGGGAGATTTGATTGAATGATTTGAGCAAAAAAAACAGGCAATATTCATCTCCTATGATTCCAAAGCAGTTCATATGTTTGATCACTAATCACATTTATACTAAAGCCTGATCTTTTCATTTCAAATCCTGAATTCCTTTAAGGTATACTTACAGAAGTGGTGGGGCTCTGGAAACACAGCAGATCCTTCCTGTGTCACTGCCAAGAAGAAAGTGATGAAAAAAGACATGACAACCTGCTTTATGGCATTCTGATTTTATTAAAATTGTCAAATAAGAAACTGTCACAGAAACAAAATACCTGAATAGACCTGGCTGAAAACTGTAGATAGAAGGATTTATGGCACTTTAACACTTAAGCTCCACAGTGATGGGGCGTGAAAGGGGAACTATTTTTTTTTTTTTTTCTTGAGATTCAAAAGCAAGGCAACTGGACTGTGTAGAGTTGTTGGGAAGACGTTTCACTTCTCATCCAAGAAGCTTCTTCAGTTCCAAATGGCTGGTGCTGGAAGCAGATATTTATCTTGCTACCTGGATGAATGAGAATCTACACAGATGTTTTTTTTTTCTTGTTTTTTTTTTTTTAAATCTAATGGGCCTATTTCTTGTACAATGAAAAGTAGTCAAAAAAGGCAAAATAAAACACTAACACTACCATGTTGATATAGTTTTAATTGTTTCATCATAATGCTTATTGACCTTATTTTTTGCCGGAACTAGGGAGCCGCCATATTATGTCATTTTGTCATCTAACTTCCGTTCCAGAGCGGAAGTACTGTTGTTGTGTATTGACGCCCATTCAGTTGTTTTGCATTGTCTGTGCTTTCAGCAACTTTTGGAGGAGAAATTTTATATCTGAGTGTTTTACCATCGCCATGAAACATTGTCTCCTTGCTTAATGCGGTAGAAGTTCACTAGTTCACGTATACGATTTATCACAAAGCAGGATCTTTGCTCGGTTGATCGTTGCTGCGTGGCTAAACGGCTAGCTATGTCCAGTATTATCTGTTCTGTGAGGGGATGCCATCACAACTGGATCAAGAGGAGAGAGCAGTTGATACAGCGTTGTTATGAGCATAATGTGGAGAGGCAGGAATGTTGTGGAGCAGCATACAACCTACACCCACCTCCTAAAGATGAGGAGCACTTGAGGCTGTGGCTAAAGGCGCTGAATCTGAAGCGACCCCCAAGCGTCCGTATGTGTGTTCCTTTCATTTCGTGGATGGTAAGCCGACAGATGAGCACCCTTACCCCGAGAAATGGCTCGCTATGATGCTCCGGTGAAGAAGTCACGCCCGAGTGTTGAAGAGGCTGTCGGATTCAGGTAAGCAAGCATACTGTTTGTAGTTGCTATGGTTGTTAGCGTAACGTTACCCGAATGAAATTCCGTGCTTTTGATACATCAAAACATCTGTAATCATCAATTTACTAACTGCAATGAATTCGTAAGATGACCATTGCAATCACCCACATATTATTTTAACTTTACAGTGTTATAAATGCTCACGTTATCCTTGTAAGATGTTAGTAGCCTAACCAGCTATAGTTTTAATGCATCTGCATCTTCCTCTGGTCCTGTTAACAGCCACAAACTTTACCCTCAGTAATAAGAGATAAATGTTTCTTCCGTTTTTTGCACAAATTTATGACTCAAGCTCAGGCATAAATACCTTGATTATTTTAAATTAAGGATTTTAACACTTTATGCAAATATCATAGGTAATGTCACTGATTTTGTGTGGAAAAAAAAACAGAAAATTACAGATTATCAAAATATCAAATTAAAATATAATCAAAAAATGTATCAAAGCCGATGTTTTTACTATTCTTTGACATCCAATAGTGTGATAGCATGTAAAAAAATTTCAGCCTCTGATCATTTTTCTCTTGAAAATCTGTCATTTTGTGTTTTTTTTCAGTATCATCAACCATGAAATTGGCATTTTAAGGGTTAAAATCCATGATTTTATTTTATTTTTATCAGGATTGAGCTTGATTAGAGATCTGTTCAAAAAATGGAAGATCTTTTTATATGATTTGCTTTTACAGAGGGTAAAGTTACAGGCTGTTAACAGCCACTGCAGGACCAGAGGATCGTCAAGTTGTCACCCGTATTTTTTTTTGACGATTTAAAAATATAAATCAAATTTTCACATTATGTAGAATTTAGTTTCCTTGTCAAAAATTACTTCATTCTCTCAAACAGAGGGAATTTTCTGGTTAAAATAGTTGTTAAATTGTATGCCCTTGTGGCTGCAGACAACCACATAGAGACATGAGGGTTAGGGCTTGCCATGATATTGATTGTCCAATTCAAAACATTCACTTGACTTGATGGACCACTTGGTTCAAGATTTTAGTGTCAGTGTGAAAATTTGTTTATGGTTACATTTTTTCAACAGATACATCAGAGTGTATCAGCCATGCAGCAGAGACCTGTGAAGACGAGGATGACCACAGTGAAGTCCCTACACTCTGTAACAAAGAAACCCAGTGGGAGGATCTATCAGTGTCTGACCACAACTACTTGTCAAAAGTACCACTTCACCTGAAGCCCCATACATCTGACATAGGGACACAGCATAGCGAGCCATGTGCATTTTACATTACTTTACTGAGGAATGACAACCTTTGTCAGCTTTATACAGGGTTGTCTTTGGATGCATTTAAATCTGTTGCTGAGCATCTCACAAAAGTGTACAATGACAGTTTTCACTTGCACCCCTGGGATCAGCTTTTAATGACCCTAATGAAGCTGTGTCTGAACTTATTGCAGGGTGACCTTGCTGAAAGGTTTGTGTCTCTCAAGCCATTGTTAGCAAAATTATTACATGCTGGATTGACCTCATGGAGGAGAACATGAGGTGTTACATACCATGGCTTCCAAGGGAGACAATCCAAGCAACAATGCCTCAGTCCTTCAGTCCAAAAACTACATGTGTGATAGACTGCTCAGAGACACCCCTTCAGAAACCACGCAACCTTGACTCAAGAGGTGAGTCCTACAGCCACTACTATGGCCAGAACACCATCAAATACCTTGTTGCTGTGGCACCATGTGGACTCATCATGTTCATCTCACCAGCATATGGAGAAAGATGCAGTGATAAAATTCATCACTGCAAATTCAGGGTTCCTTGAATACCTCCGTCCAGGTGATGAAGTCATGGCTGATAGAGGTTTACTAAAAATGATCTTCTCTATGAAAGGAAGGTGAGATTTGTCATTCCAGCATTCACAAAGAAAGGCATGCAGCTGTCTGAAGAAAGACTCCACAAACACTATACGCATTGCCAATGTTCGTGTCCATGTT